>CM076581.1:1670849664-1671131501 GCA_034641835.2 Pinus albicaulis
TGTTTCCATAATTCAGGAGCTGATTTGACACATCCAGCAGTAGGCTATTGAGCCTCCCTCTCTGACAGCGCAATTTTCTGAAGCTGTTGTTCATCCAGTAGCTATTTTCAGTGGAGGAGATTGGAGGAGCTAGATCTTGAGATTTTAGCCCAAGGATCTAGTGAAAGGGTTAGCCCTTCTTGCATAGATTTGATTGTGCACCATTGTAGCCATCATATTATCATATCTAGCTTCAGATCTACATTCCCAACAACATATATGTGAAGCCCTAAGAGGGTGGTTTTCTTAGACTTACAGATCTGAGAAACCCTTTCTAGGTTATCTTGGGAATCCATCATTGAGCCCAAATCTACAATTTCAGCATCATCGGAGCTCCCATTATTCCTAGATTTGACTTTCTATCTTTCAAGCAGATGTAGTCCAAACAGTTGCAGCAGGGAAAATGCAGTTTACCTTCTAGCAGATCAGTAGTTACATAGACGCTCTTGGGAAAGAATTGTAAGGTCATTCTAGGCCACCCTTGTGGCTTGAGTGTCTCATATTTTGAGCATTGTTTTACTTGCTTTTTCACCTCCAATATAATAAAATGACTCATCTATTTCTATGCATTCTGATTTGTATATATATTTATTGTTTACTTTGCTGTAGTTCTTATATTGTGTTTCAGTATTACTGCATTCTCCCTTTTAGGATATTACACTCAACCCACAACCTCCAGGGAATCTAAGTTATTTTAGGGCTCCAAACTGGTTGTCCCAACCCAAGGCTCAAGGGACCAGTAACTGAACCCACAGACTTCGGGGAAACCCAAGTTGTTTCAGGGCTCCAGAGTGTTTGTACCAACCCACAGGATTTAGGAACTGGTAACACAACCTACAGAGAATTATATCCAACCTATATCCATAGGAAACTGGAGAAATAATCTTAAAAACCAAATGGGAAACCCACTACACGATGGCTATCTAAGAAATGGAAAGGAAAGGCTGAAAACACTTTCAATCAAGGAAAATATCCATGCCAATGACATCACATAACCAAAGAACCACATTCATATACCAGGCATCCAAAAATCAACATGCTAAATCTCGCATGCACATTGTGTTTACGGTGCTCGAAATCCATTAACCAAGGGGGTATCCCCGATGTTAAGTCCCAATTAGACCTCACACCATTTGGAGTAGGAGCCCCATCAAAAGCATTGGCCCGACTGCCATGTATCATTGTATATTTTCCTAGGTTACAAATATTATCACAAGAGAGTAATACATAGGTATTTTTGGATCAATGAATGAATATGCCTTTTGAAATTGACAGCGAGGCTCACCCTTGGACCCGGTTAACCTCCACAGTCCAGGTTTAGCTCACATGGCTCTTAATCTTCTTTTTGATTTATTTATCAATTTCAAGGACATTGACAAATAAATATTTTCACAACTTTCGAACGTTAATTCTATCTCCCAACTTATATATATTATCTCCGAACTTTAGAACTAAATTTATAACCCTTCCCACTTTTTAGTAATACTCCACACTTCTTAAGTAAATGGATTATAACAACCTTTGGTTATGGACCCAACCTCTATGGTCAATAGACCAATGACGTCATTGCAGAGGCTCCTGGAGTACAGCGGCAAACCTTGGCTCGTCCCTTCCGCAATGAATCTACACCGTTGGTCCCACCTATGTATCAATGAATCCACACCGTTGATCTTGTCTATATGATCCAGGCTCTTTTATTAAACTTCGGGCAAGTCCAGCGTGCGATCACCATTCGATGGCCCCTTCCAAAATCAACGGCTCATCACAATGTCGCTCGGCGTCTTGGTACGAACTATAACATGTGATGGTGCACTTTAAACGGTGGTTTTCCTATGCCGCTTAGGGACACGTGTCACCAATCCTATGGAATCGCTGCCCAACCAAGAATTACCGCTTACTTGCCTAAAGCGGTGCGATGAAACCCGGAAACCGCTTTTGCTGTGCACTCCCGCAAGGTTCCATCTCCTTCGACACACTCGGTTCCGCTCTTCTCCTTTATACCCAAGTTCCGCTCGTTATACATAAAAGGGTTCTTTTATACTTTGATGCAGAGTTCCGCCATACGTAACCCTGGCGCTTGAACTAGATGCTCTGTTCCTGAAAGCGTCGATTCCTTTCGAATCGATGCTTTGCTTATATATCAGTTCTCTTCACGGTACTCGAGATACCCCTCAGATATTCAACCAAATAGTTCCACGACTGCAAATATAAAATTAAGCCAGTTCTTCATTACAAGAAGGTCTCAACCTGGAATTCGAATCCCACCACCGTGATTCCTCAACAGGTTTTCACTTTTAACTTCATGCATAGAGATTCACGCTATACATAATTACAGAGAAAAATCAACAACCGCACAAACACGCAGGTTATTCCCACACAGAGTTAAACAACAAATGCATAGTGATGTTGAGATAGTTTCCTCATATAATTCGACCAAGAGGACATAAAATCACACACGGGATTTATAAACAATTCTTCATAAACAGGTATATACATATACATACATATACAGGTGATAAACCTCAAAAAAAATTCTTACAATTTCATGACAGGCCAGATATTCAATTCGGTGGCCATTATTCTCCTATTCTGTTGCTGAAGAGGTTCTCTACCTCTCTCCACCTCTCTCTCTCGGGCCCCCATCTAACCTCTTTAGGGTTACATTTATACAAACAGTTCAACAACTCTTAGTATTCCAATTCCTGAATCTAGACTCAATAACTGAATTAATCCTAAACTGACTCTTCGTATTCCTATCTCCACCAAATTCTCATGCTCTCAAAATGACTTGAGGATAATTACAATTTCCTACCAAAACATGCAAAATATTAGTATTTACAAGAATATTTAAGAACATGGGACCCCCTATGTCTACTTTATGTACAAGTAACTTTCGAGCCTAATGCCCCTGCATCAGACTCCCAAGCTTCAAAATTTTCATGGTCTCCTGATCATGTGCTCTTCGTCTCCACCTCCATGACCCCATACTTGGTATTGTTGTTGTCCATCAGCTGCATCATTCTTCAACTGACCTTCTCCAGGCTTCCAGACTTTGTCCTGTAATCTGCCCCCAGCTATGCTTTCACAATCTGCCATTGTCTTTCTCCTGCTGAAACTCTTCTACTTTCCTGTTGCTGTCTACTGCTCCTGAGTCACTCTCATCATCAGTCTTTTGATGTACTCAATCTCCATGTCCAGCTTATCCTTTGGCTGGAAACTATATTTCCCTCTGCTGCTGCTTCCAATCTCACATGCTATCAATATGTTTACAACTTCTGCAGGTGTCATTTCCCATGTTGCATATGCTGCCACCATGGGTGTTGCTGTTGCCACCATGGGTGTTGCTGCTGCCTCCACCATGGGTGTTGCTGCTGCCTCCACCATGGGTGTTGCTGCTGCCCCCACCATGGGTGTTGCTGCTGCCTCCACCATGGGTGTTGCTGCTGCCTCCACCATGGGTGTTGCTGCTGCCTCCACCATGGGTGTTTCTGCTACCTCCACCATGGGTGTTGTTGCCTCCCCTTCCTGTCCTTCTGCAACATTTTTCTTTTGTCCATCATCTGCAAATTCATTCTCAGAAAACAATTCACTATTTGATTTCCTACCAGCAGTGACATACTTCTCTAGCATGCTAGTAAATAGAATTAGATTCTGCAAGCTAGTATCTGCTCCTCTCTTCTCCATAGCTTTAGGCATCCTTGCTCCAGGGTCTGCAATCCCTTTCTCTGCTTCAAATTCTCTCAGCAAACAACTCAGCCAATTCTCCTGTGTTTGTTTTACATCTTCAACATGCTAGAAGTTAGACTCAACATCTTCTGCTCCTTTGTGGGAAATCTTCAGAAATTGCCTCTCATCCTCCTAATGGATTCTGGAGATCAAATCAAGTTCTCTAGCCACTGTATCTTCATCTTCTGTCAACATGGAATGTTGATTCTTCCTCACTTCAGCAGCTTTTAAAATCTGCTCTTCAGGCTGGCTTTGGCCTACCCAACTAGCCAACTCTTTTCTATCAATGACATTGATAATTCCCTGTATATGATACATGGTTGTCTCATCCTCCTTCAGCAACATTTTTTCTTCTCTCAAGACAATTTCAAAAGATGAATTGTCTTCTGCATCACCTGTACACATAAACAAACCGTCAGTGTTAAAACCATGAGACCCAATGGTCTCAATTGATGACCTAGTCACCAATTCTTTTCCCGGAAATTCTAAGTCCGGTTCAAGGCTCAGAATTCCTTCATCATCTTTTTCTTCAGCTGTCAGAGTCATCTCTACTGCTCCAATCACCATGCCCAAATGATGATCCTTCACTATGTTTCCAGTCAACATAACTTCCTTCTCATTCATTTCTCTGACAACTTCCAACTACTGTTCTTCCTATTTCTCTGTATGATTAACACACGAATCATCAGCAGTAAAGTTCCAGTGCTTCAATTCCTTCTCTTCTTCTGAAAACATATTAGTATGTTGTTCAGAACTCCTTTCCAAACATTCTGTCAGCACCTCAGCATGCTGATCTGCATCCTCCAGGAGACTGTCAGCTAGTCTCGCTTTTCTTCCATCATCTACTCCTTGAACTCCATCCATGAAGATCTTCCTGCCTTGCTTTCCCAGCAACTCATTTAGTGCATAGGTCCTCTGCTTTTCCAATTCTCTTCTCTGAGAATCCAACCTCCTATATAACTCAACAACTTCCATAGGAGTAGATTTCGGGAACCTTACACAACCCTTTATGCCTCTTCTTATTCTTGAACAATCCTCTGTTGGCCCTTCTCTCTTAGCTTCAACACTCTGTTGAACATCTTCATTTGACTCTTCTGTCTTCATTTCTCCTTGAGACCTCACTATCTCAGCATTGATCTGAACAGGTCTACACATGGAATCTTCAATTTCCATCCTTTCCTCAAGAACTCTAGGTTCTTCTTCCTTTGTGGAGTCTGTCATCACTTCACATTTGTCAGACTAAAAAACACAAGCCCTCACATCATCTGGACTTGTCCAATAACTCAGGAACTCCTCAATGATTTCCTCCTCAGCAAGACAAGCTTCTTGCTGTCTCAAGTCTTCATCATGTCTCACAATATCTCCTGCAGGTCTCCACTCTTCATTTGTGCTCTGTTCTGCTTCACAAGCAGGAATTTCTTCTTTCAACTCAGTTGCTCTGAGTTCTTCTCTCAACAGGGAAATCTTCTTTTTCCTCAACCTCATCTGTAATGGTTTCCATTTCATCCTCCTCCTCATGAGCCAACCAACTCTCTGGCTTTCTTCTATCCTTCTCTTCAGTTCATTAAAATCTTCCCTGATCTCAGCTAATTCTTTCTGCCATTCTTCATCTATGGATTTCTTCCTCATGCCATTTTCTTTGGCATATTCACTCATTCTTCTGTTGTGGTTTCTCTCAGAACCTCTACAATCTCTGTAGTCTCTTCCATGGCTGTCAGTAGCCATTTTATTCTCTAGGAGTTCTTCACTCACAAGCTGCACTAAGCCTCTGCAACAGCAAGCTCTCTTGCTGCAACTTACCTCACCAAGCTTCTCTCCTGAGCTCCGGCTTTTGGCAAGTACTGGTCCCCTTCTCTGCAGGAACCTTCTAGGCTTCACTCTGCAACTTCCACAAGAACACCTATATCATCCAACCTTAATTGGGAATCTTCCAGGTTCTGCCACACTCTTTCCTTTACTCAGAGTCCCTTGTTTGACTCTTCTACCACTGCTCTCAAAGTTGTGATCTACTTCTGCTGAGATGTCTTCAATTGTCTGCACTCTAACTTCTGCAAACAATCCTTCAACCAGATTTAAACACCGCTCACCTTCTCTCAAGAACACTGCAATTGTCCTCTTTATCTAGCCTCTAGCTGAATACCAGGCTCACTACCTTCACTATCAACCTCTGTCTTCAGTTTTCAGCAACCATAATTCTGCAACTATAATTTCAAATCAGATTAAAGTTAATTACCTGCAAGATCATGATCCTGTCCTCCACTCACTCTGCAAATCCTGTTCACTTCAAATATGTATGCTGCATGTCAGGCTTCCAAACCTGCAGTCTTCTGTTAAACAGACTTAAACTTCAACTTTCTTTCCTGTTTAGTACGTGTGCATTTCCAAAACAACTTTCCAGCAAGCTGACTAAATTCTAGCTCTGATACCACTTGATAGTGAGGCTCACCCTTGGCCCCAGTTTACCTCCACAGTCCAGGTTTAGCTCACGTGGCTCTTAATCTTCTTTTTGATTTATTTATCAATTTCAAGGAAATTGACAAATAAATATTTTCACAACTTTCGAACATTAATTCTATCTCCCGGCTTATATATATTATCTCCAAACTTTAGGACTAAATTTATAACCCTTCGCACTTTTTATTAATACTCCACACTTTTTAAGTAAATGGCTTATAAAAAACCTTTGGTTCTGGACCCCACCTCTACAGTCAATAGACCAATGACGTCATTGTGGAGGCTCCTAGAGTACGATGACAAACCTTGGCTCGTCCCTCCCACAATGAATCTACACCGTTGGTCCCACCTATGTATCAATGAATCCACACCGTTGATCTTGTCTATATGATCCGAGCTCTTTTATTAAACTTCGAGCAAGTCCATCTTGCGATCACCATTCGATGGCCCCTTCCAAAACCAACGACTCATCACAATATCGCTCGGCATCTTGGTACAAACTATAACGTGCGATGGCGCACTTTAAACGGTGGTTTTCCTATGGCGCTCAGGGACACACATCACCAATCCTATGGAATCGCTGCCCATCCAGGAATTACCGCTTACTCGCCTAAAGCGGTGCGATGAAACCCATAAACCGCTTTTACTATGCACTCCCGCAAGGTTCCATCTCCTTCGACACGCTCGGTTCTGCTCTTCTCCTTTATACCCAGGTTCCGCCCGTTATACATAAAAGGGTTCTTTTATACTCTGACGTAGAGTTCCGCCATATGTAACCCTGGCATTTGAACTAGATGCTCTGTTCCTGAAAGCATCGATTCCTTTTGAATCAATGCTTCGCTTATATATCAGTTCTCTTCACGGTACTCGAGATACCCCTCAAATATTCAACCAAATAGTTCCACGACTGCAAATATCAAATTAAGCCAGTTCTTCATTACAAGAACGTCTCAACCTGGAATTCGAATCCCACCACCATGATTCCTCAATAGGTTTTCACTTTTAAATTCATGCACAGAGATTCACACTATACATAATTATAGAGAAAAATCAACAACCGCACAAACACGCAGGGTATTCCCACACAGAGTTAAACAACAAATGCACCGTGACGCTGAGATAGTTTCCTCATATAATTCGACCAAGAGGACATAAAATCACACACGGGATTTATAAACAATTCTTCATAAATAGGTATATACATATACATACATATACAAGTGATAAACCTCAAAACAAATTCTTACAATCTCATGAAAGGCCAGATATTCAATTCGGTGGCCATTATTCTCTTATTCTATTGCTGAAGAGGTTCTCTACCTCTCTCCAGCTCTCTCTCTCGGGCCCCCACCTAACCTCTTCAGTGTTACATTTATACAAACAGTTCAGCAACTCTTAGTATTCCAATTCCTCAATCTAGACTCAATAACTAAATTAATCCTAAATTGACTCTTCGTATTCCTATCTCCACCAACTTCTCATGCTCTCAAAATGACTTGAGGATAATTACAATTTCCTACCAAAACATTCAAAATATTAATATTTACAAGAATATTTAAGAACATGGGACCCCCTATGTCTACTTTATGTACAAGTAACTTTCGAGCCTAATGCCCCTGCATCAGAAATGCTCAGCTGCAGAAATTATCAAGGTTCTTCCACTAAAAGGGAAGAGAAAAGTGGGCTCTTTAAAGAAAAGTAATATTACTAATCTAGAAAAGGCACACAAGCATATACATATGAATGAAACATTGATCAACCAGGGAAATAGCTCACAAGGAAGAAATTATTATTAAAGAAAATACATCATGCCTTCAACAAGATGTACCAAAACCACCAAAATAGTTCAATTTCCTTAGTACGGATGAAAAAAACATACATCGCAAAAATTTAAATAATAGTTTTACAATATTCACGACATATGCATGAAAGTTTGATGGCTCAACGAGATTCTGGATTAAGTAAAAACTCCAAGATACATCAAGACAGTGAACACCACTAGCCCCAATGGTGGATCATTAGAGCAGTCACTCGATCCTCCAAAAGGACTATCTTCCTATCCAATTCCTGGTAGGAGGAGCCAAGGTGAAAAGTACTTTACATGAAGAATGAGGGTGTATATACAACAAATGGGTGATCCATCACCTCCCTTGTGACTCTTGGAATACCCCCGTGATTGTTTGACTTCTCTAACCTTACATGACTCTTCAAATTTTATACATGTATCTTAGACTTCCACTTTGAAATACATTTCTTCAATATGAATTTACGTAATCGAAAAAATGATGTGGCACATGATGACTACTGACATGAAATGAAATGACACTAGTGACATGGATTGCATGATGACATGGCAGTGTCAAGTCACTCTTTGTTGTTTCTTCCCTTGTGTCTTCCTGAAGGATAAAACATCATCTTTTCTCCCACCTCCATATGCCTTTAGGATAAGGAGTCTTCAATGTGATCTTGACCTTTAGCTGTTCTTGAAATTTAATTTCCCTTTGTCTCCTCTTGATTGGTCAGCCTATATTTGGAGCTACAGAGATGTCTTCTAGCATGGTATCCTTATCCATATCCTCATCATCATCATGTCATAGCATGATAGAGTACATGTGACTACAATCCACCCATGACAAGATGACATTATTCTAATAAAACCCTAGCCTAAGATGCTTCATGATTATCTATTGAGTGAGCTGGAACTGGGTGACAGATTGAGAGAGAGGATATAAGATTGCACAGTTTCACAACTCAATTAGTCACAATTCATGGTTGATCCTTGGGAAAACATAATGCACAGTACAGGTCGGGTTGGGAATGTCAATTTCATAGTTGAGGAATTCAAGGAGGTTGGTTGAACGCTTGAGCACTAATTTTTCCCACTGCATAGCTATGGAAGGAGAGGAGGCCAAGTGACTGTTCCATTGTACATTTTAGGAGCTCATGGCCTTAGCTTGAGGACTGAAACTACACAATTAACAGTGATGGTGGTGTATAGGATTAAACTAAAACACACAGAAAATTTAAATAATTAAAATCATACTCCAAAACATGATTTTCCAAAAATATTACATGACTATTTATTTAGAGGAGAGAAGTCTCTTAAATCTCTTCAAAATAAACTTCCTCCTATATATTTGGAGGAAGTTGAGAGCTATCCTCTAAACTTTATGATTCTATCATAACTTCCCTATCTCCTAATTAGTTCTATAATGACTCACTAATTCAATAAACGCTTATATTCTTTAATTAAATAATTACATTAAAATTAAACATGAGATGCTCCTGCATCATACTACTAGGGAAGAAAAAAATACAATCATATGTTTTTCTCCTGAATTTCTTCAATGCCGGTACTATATTTTGAAATCTCTTTTGTTGTAATCTAGGTAGAATCTTTGTCTGGTTGATTCTTCCATTTGACCAAGTATTGAAGATACTATTTTTTTTTTGGTCCTTTTAGCCACTTTTTGGTCGATGATGGATTCAATTTGCTTTGTTGGTGCTGAAGGTATCTGTTTCTCCCATTGAACTTTGTTTTTAATAGGTGCATGTATTTTGTACTTTTTTTGCATTATATAATGTCTCCATTTTTTTAGAATTTGTATGATGGCATACATTTTTTTATCATACGGAGAGTATTTTTTCTTGGCCTCATTAGGTTTTTCACTGAAGTATGCAATTGGTTTTCCTTCTTGACTTAAGACAACTCCTCTGAAATGCTTCCTGGAATTGGCCAATTTATTGTGGCCTTCACTTTTTCCCGATCCATCTTTAAGCCTTCTCTTGAAATTACAAAACCCAAGTACAATAGTTATGATTGTGATTTTTCTTATTGCTCGAGAATTTGTGCACATTATCCATCCACCATCCTTCTTTGGAGTTAACACTATTGGAACAACACATGGAATTAAAATTTCTTGAATGAGGTCTTTATCCAACGATTCCTGCACTTCATTTTTAATTTCTTCATTCTCCTTTGGATGTAAGCTGGTTTTTTTCGAAGGATAGAACATGGAATAAGATCAATATGATGTTGATACTTCTAATGGGAGGCAATTCCTCAGGCAAGTCATCCACTACAATATTAATAAATTCATTCAACATGTCTTTAATTTCTTCTAGAAGATCATTAAAATTTGTGCCTGTGAGGACTACCTTTGGCTTACCAATCAAGGAAATATTTATCTCCTCATGCATGAGTTCTTAAAGGAATTATTTCCCACTAAGTAAAATTACCTTGGATTGGTCTTCTTTTGGTGCTTTTTCATTATTCAAAGGAAAAAGTACCTTATTTTCACCATCCTTTTCACATGTGTAGGTATTTTTCCTTCCATCATGCATTGATTTCATGTCATATTCCCATGGTCTTCCAAGAAAGATATGATACACATCCATAGGCATAACATCACAAAGAACTTTATCCTTATAACATCCTATTTGAAACTCCACTTCACATTGTTCATTAACTAATATATGATGTTCTTTTTGCAACCATGAAACTTTGTGAGGGGTAGGATGTTTATTTTTATTCAAATTCAACATTTCTACCATTTCTATGGATAATAAATTATCATTACTCCCACTATCAATAATTATTTTACAGCACTTTCCTCCTAATTTACAAATAGTTTTGAACAATTTTTTTCTTTGTGTGGGTTCCTTTACTTCTTCAATAGCCTTTAATAAAGCTCTTTTAGTCATCAAAGATTCACCAGTTTCAGGTGCATTTTCATGTGTAGAGGATTGTACACTTTATGTACCATTTTGTGCTATATGTGTGCTTCCTTTATTAGAAAATATTTATAGACATTCATTAGCTTTATGACTAAATTTGTTACATATATAACATCTTAACATAAAATATTGACCTCTACCTCTTTTATATGGTCTTCATCTCTAAAATATCCACTTGATGATTATGCTTGTTGTGAACTGTTTCCTTCTTCTCTTTGAAATATTCCACTAAAACTTTCTCTGCTTGATTGTCCTTGGCTTTATGATCCTCTGTTGAATTGTCCTCTTCCTCTTTGACTCTGCTTTCGTGCCAAATTTTATTCAATATTAAGGGCTATCTGATAAGCTTCTTCAACATTTTTTAGATACAAAACATTCAATTCATCTTGTATTTCAAATCTCGGGCCATTAATATACCTTGCTAACTTTTCTTCATCTGCTTCTAGATGACCAGATATTATACTCAATATATAAAACTATTATGTATATTATTTTACAGACATAAATTTTTGCTTGAGATTTTTCATTTGGCGAAAACGATTTAACTGGTAATCTCAAGGAAGAATTTTACCTTTGAGATTAGCCACCATTCGATCCCAACTAGTGATCTTCCCTTTGTTTCTATTTCTCCTTTCAGCTTGCATGCTATCCCACCATAATACAACATGTCCCTTTAATTTGGTCACCTTGAACTTGATTTTTTTCTCGTTGGGTACATTTTCATAGTCTAAATATTTATCCATGGTGCTGATCTAATCAATCAATTAATCATGATTTAAATTTACTTCATACATAGGCACGTCCAATCTTGGCTTGGCACTTATTCCCATGATCATCTTGACCATTTTCTCTTATGGAGTTTCTTCTGTAGCTTCTTCTTCTAAGCTTTCTTCTGCTTCACTGACATCATCGATGTAGACATCACTTTGATGTGTTGTCTCCAATGCATCCAATCTGGTTCTAATATGTCTTACTTCACCAAGAGAGACTTGATTTGCAGCTGGTCTTCCTCGACCAATTCCAGCTTCTCTCGCTCCTCTAAATCTATGTGCCATATTTATATTTTTTAATTAAAATAAGTACAACAAATTTTTAATTATTTTCTCAAAAATATTCTAAAAAATAACCAAAATACCTCCTTGGAATGAATTGTTTTACAATTTCAATTTTTTTTTTTTGGGAAGTTGTGCTAATTCTATTAATTCAAAAACATATAAGTACATAGTTTACAGGCAGGGTTGGTAAGCCACGCTTAACCAATCCCTGCCTTTGTTACACTATTTCTGGGCTTCCATGGGGGAGGGGGCTAGCCTAGACAAAATTTGCGAGCAAAAGTTACTATGTGCGCAAAGGCACTGATACATTTAGGAGCATGAGAGGAGGACATGACTGTGTAGCCCTGCGGGCACAAAAGAAAAAAAACAAAATAGGTCTGAAAAACAACACAAAAATTACTCATCGTCATCATCACTGCAATTGGGATCTTCCTCGAGAATGGTGCAGGCAGGGGCCTACGTGATGGTCTCTTCCCTTGTAGCTTCCACTTCAGCAGTAATGCGAATGCGGAGATTTGAAGGAGTGCAAAGGATGGGGGAGTCTGGATCTACTCCATTTGGAACCTTCGTCCAGATTTCATCAGAATCCATGATCCAAATTTCCATGTCTTCGTCTACCTGTGCAGGGCTATTCGGTGGAGCAGGAATACGCTGCGGCGAAGGAGCC
This sequence comes from Pinus albicaulis, assembly GCA_034641835.2. Taxonomy (NCBI): domain Eukaryota; kingdom Viridiplantae; phylum Streptophyta; class Pinopsida; order Pinales; family Pinaceae; genus Pinus; species Pinus albicaulis. The sequence continues at coordinate 1,670,862,343 of CM076581.1, forward strand.
CTGGAGATGGAGGTGAACCTCCGCGCACCACATCTTCCTCTTTGTGTCAGGCTTTTGGTGTAGTTTGTGCACTGCTCAGGAACAGAAGGGTGCCTAGCAGGGGAGTATGACGAGTGTTAGGAATCTATAATTAGCAAGATTGGCAAAGTCCAATCACAGAAACAACATTATTTCAACCACTTTGGGATTCTAGGATCTAGCCCTCCTGAATCCGGAGAAGGATCTCTCCAATAAGTGAAAAGATGGATTAATCTTTGAATATTTATGGTAATGATGTTAGGCTAGTTATGAAGGCCGAGGGTTTGTTTTGTTTTGGATGGTTGAGCATGATTATTATTCGAGGTGGAAAGTCCTAAATGCAAAGAGTTTCAAAGGTGAGAAGTTGCAAGCAAATAGATCAAGCTTTGGCCAAGAAGATAGATAATTGCAGGTTTTATTCCATTAGACTATGGAGTCATAACAGGGCTTTAATTGAGCAACAACATCAAGAGTGATCCAAGGGGCAAGTAATATATATCACAATATTATTGAGATTAAAATGATGGAATGGAAACAATAAAGTGTTGGAGGGGTGGAAACTGATAATAATTTCAACAAGGATTTATAGTCAGTCCAAACAAGAAAAGCCTCTTAAGTAACTGTTTAAAACCAACCAAGGCCAGGGCTAAACATAGACTTCTTGGGCAAGTTTGTATTAAAGCATCTTAATTGACAAACAATCCAGTAATCCGCATAATTACCTTCAGAAAGTATGAAAACACATAAGAGAAACAAAGTGCAACTTAAGATCAGATAAGGTAATTTTAAACCTAGTCTGCTTTCAGCCAACACCAAGGGAAACTTTTAGAATCTACCTTTGGATAAAGAAACTAGAAAACAGGGCTCACCATCACTTTTCTAGTCTAACTTTAATAAGAAAACAATGGAAATCACATTCAACAACAATGTTTAAAGAAAACAGTAGGATGAGGGAATGCCAGCATTCCTAACTGCGTATACTGTATTGAATCATTCTTAAATAAACAAATTGGAGGAAAACATTGAGATAAAGCTTATCAGTCAGAGAAGGGTACTGGTGAATAGTAAATCCTAACTCTATGCTTGCTATTATTTATCAGATAATAATGGACAATGTGGCATACATGAAAAGGGAAAATGAATAATAGAGAAAGAGGCACTTCATCGGTGACATAGACCAGGATCCCAAGAAACAACTTGTATATTGAAGTCAAACCATTTACATCTTCAAGTCCAATGTTTCAGTTCAGCAATCATCTTCACTTCTCAGCCTAACTTATCTATCACAAGTAGAGCTCCAAGAGCCAGTGAACACTATTTACAAGTAGAGGTCTCAAACTCAAGTATATTTCAAAGTTCAACAACCAACCTTTTCTCATCTTCTACAACAGTATTTATAGAAGGATGAGGAGGTGGGAGAGGATAAAATACCTCCCAAGATAATCAATACAGATTAATGACTTCTCGGCCTTTGAGGGGCTCGTTGGAGAATTTTATAGGTGTTGGTCTGTATTAATGTTTTACATTTAGGATTTAAGCTCGGTGGGAGCTTTTATTGACTTTTGAGGCTCTGTGTTATGTTAAAGTAAGTTTGCTTATATTTTCGCATTAAGTTTTTTGGAAAAATTAAATCTCTGGCTGCACTGAGGCAAATATATGATGTTGATCAATAACTCCGGCCTCTGTTTGAATGCTTGAGGCTACATGTGGCACTATGGTAGCTGAGAGGAATCAATTCGCCTCTGTTGAGGCGGTGAAGGCCTTTCTGTCCATTAAACACTTATGATTTTCTTTTAACTGTGTTTTAATTTGGAGGATTAGGATTTTGATAATCATTTTTAGCCGTAATCCCCCAAAATTTTTCTTCCATCTTCTGTTCTGGTATGTTTTGTCTTCGACACTGATACTCTTTGATTGTGATTTCATTCACTGTGTCTTATTGATGTGTAGGCTGCGCAGGGCTCATATGGCATCAATGCCTCATGAAACATTGACGAGACATGGAGTAGAGCCCCGTGGATGGTTCCCTTTGATAAATCAAAGGCATGGGAATCATCATTCCCGGCCTTCGACTTTCTCTTTAATATGACAGAACAAACCATTCAAACCTGAAAAATACGAAAATAATTAATAAATCCTGTGTTGATGGGTTTAACTGCTGCAGAGGGTGTGGGGAGAGAGCCTAGCCGTTGGATGGCATCATCCAATGGTGTAGATATGTTTGTGGAGGTTGAAAGGAGAGTAGAGGGAGAGAATATGTCAAATTCGTCGATCGCACAAAGATCGACGATCGGGAGTGATCCGGGACGTATAATAGAGAAATGGCGAAAATACAAAGGAATAAGGTAAAAAACCTTTAGGTGGAAGAAGAAATGCATGAGAAATAAAAGTGGGCTTTGGGATGATCGTGGGATGTCAGATGAGATCGGCCCACGAGATCAACGGTGGAGAATAAATCGGGAATCGGCGATCAGAGGGAGGCAAAGTAAAGTAATTAGATGCACCCGATGGAAAACTCCAATGCGATCACATGTGGACTGTCGATCTGCAAACAGATTGATAGTGGGAAATGAATCGGGAGGAGTCAATCATAGGTGGAGAAATATTTTAATGCGCCCGACGAAAAATTTGCGATGCAATAATGCGCGGGGAAGGCCGATGTGATTGTGCGATCGAGCCATCGCAATTGGAGGTTTCAATGTTTACACACGAAAAGACTTGCATTTGTCTAGAAGTTCCGATGCGATAAGCACTCGATGGGTCTAGCGCCTAGTTCTTAGGGCATGGGAACATGTGGGGAAGTGGTTTAGGACTTAGCCCAAGGGGGCTTAAGTCTGTAATAAAAATGGTTTTCTTTATAGATTTTCAATGGTTTTCAAAGGACTTTGAGGGTTTCGATAAGGCAAAGAAAGAGTCTTAAACCTTATCAAAGGGGTTTTGATCCAAGGGATGAGGGGAGAAAATGAAAATGAAGGATTTTTATGGAGAAATAACGGGGTAAAAAATGGGGTTAGTTTTTGAGTGAAGGAGGGGGAAAAAGGGGTTTTTTGCAGCAGTCTTTTCTCATGAAATCAACAGAATTTCAGAGTGTGAGTGAATATTTGGACAGAGGCATGAGGACTTCAATATTCTTCAAGAGATAACACTTTTTAGCAATAAAAACTTGTTTCTTGAAGACTCAAAAAATGTTTTAGCCAGCATTTGATATAACAAATTTTATAGTTGGCTCCACTTGGGAATGGTGCCTTCTTGAAGGCATCAAGAACTTCAGACTTGCATTCTCTGGGAGGCTGATTAGTGCCTCATCCATTGGGATGCCCTTCCTTTGTTGGGATGATCTTGCTCTGAAAACATATTAGTAGCCATAAAAACAATGGATCTTTCATCAACAAGCTTTCTACCTACCCGATCCTACTGATCTAACATTTTTTCTTCATTAAAGTGCACTTGGATTGGCAAACTCTTTTACAACATCTTATTCTTTTGAAAGCATAAAAATAATCTATTTCTACTCCTTATTTCTCCATGGAATCAGTTTAAACAGTTGAGTCCATATGATTCTCTACCTAATCTACTAATCTGTTAGGATTAAACAGTCTAACAAATTTTTATTCTCTAAATTCTACAACATAAATTTAAAAGCATACAAGTCAGGATTAAATATCCTAACTTGATGCTGGTCTATGGCATAAAAGACAAGCTGCACATAGATATTATTTTGTAGAAAATCAAATCAAAATGGAAGGCTTAAGATCTGAAATTTCAAAGCACTTCCTTCATCCTTTTACAGCTCTGTTTTCACTCTTGTTTGAGTTGTTCTTATTTTATCAACTGGTCCAGATTTTGGGCTAATTAGAACTAGTTTTATCTCTGTTTGACTCATAATTTGAAATAGATTGGAGTCAATTCTTGTTTGGAAATTTAGGTTCATATTTTGAGCATGTTCGAACTTTTAATTTCTAGCCTAATCTACCAACTGATATGCCAAGATTAAAAAGTTTGGCAAATCGAATTCACTATCCTATCAACAGTAAATTTAAAGCTAATTAGTCAAGATTAGGTTGTTTGACTAATTAGAAGTGTGTTTTCAGGAGTGGAATTTAAGCTTGCACACTTTCATATTTTTTTCTCTTTTTGGTAGGGGCTGTAACTTTCTTGTTTTTACAATCTGCCCTCTTTTCTTTCTTTCACTGTTTTTGTATTTTTTATTTTTCTAACTTTGAATGCAATGGTGGATGAGATATTTAGCATGAGAGGAAAGATAAAAAGGCTTTTAGAACATGACATGGATCAAGAGAAGTAATGTTTAAGCATCCTTCCATTGACAGGACCCCCAAACAATTCCGCTCCATTCAACTCTTGTAAGAAATAGGCATTGTTACCAGTAGCTGAATGAATAGAGTAAGGGCCAAGCCATAAGTTGTCAAATTTCCCATGCTTTCCCTTGTCTTCCCTCCTCGAGTCCCACTTTAAAACTTTGTCCCCAATTTTGAAATTACTGGCCATTTTTCTTCTGTCAAAAAGCCCTTTGAAGTTGTTCTGCTTTTGTAATGCTTTGTTATATACCTGCTCCCTAGTTTGCTGAAGATGAATTGTTTGATTGATCCATCTGATCATATCATTATCTTCAGTTTGCAACTCTTGAATCAAATTCATAACTGGCACACCAAGGCTAGTTGGAAAATTTGCATCAGTGCCATACACAAGTTGGTAGGGTGACATTCCAATAGATTTCTTCAATGTTAATCTGTCAACCCAAAGTGCATGCAAAAGCTTTGTGTGCCAAGACTTCTTGTTGTCTTCCAACAAATTCTTGATTATGTTCACTAAAATCCTGTTTGAGGATTCTGCAAGTCCATTACCTTGAGGGTAATAGGCCGTGGAATGCCCCAATGTTATCTGATACTTGTGACAGAACTCAACCATCTTCTTCGATCCAAATGCTGCTGCATTATCAGTGATGATCTTGGTAGGGCAGCCAAATCTAGAGAGAATATTATTCTCTATAAATTTTATAATAATAGAATCATTGGCTTGCCTACAAGGAATGGCTTCTATCCATTTAGTGAAATAGTCTGTGGTAGTGAGAATCCATCTATGCTAGGCAGAGGATGATGGATGGATTTCACCTATGAAGTCAAGTCCCCATTATTGAAAAGGGACTTAAACAGTGATTGGATACAGAGGCAAGGGTAGCAGCTTCCTTTTTCCTTCAAAAATTTGACATATATGGCAGGCAATGATCATCTTGTGTACATCATGAAAGAGAGTAGGCCAATAGTAACCAGCCCTCAATATTTTGTTGGCTGTTGTTTTCCAGTATAGGTGGCCTCCACACTCCCCTTCATGGAACTCGTGCTTAACCTTCTCTGCATAAAACTCAGGCAAACATTTAAGCAATATACCACTTGCATTTTTCTAATACATACATCTATCTAAAATGCAATAGTTTACAGCTTTCAACTTTAGGAACCTTGCCTTTGTTTTTTTCAAACCATGAGGTGTATTCAAATTAAGAAAAACATAAAGAATATTAGCATACCAAGAGGAATTCATAAAATGGTTTTCAACAATGGAAGTTGAGATTTCCTCTTGATCATCTAAAGCATTACTCATATTAATATCAAGAACTTCAAAATTAAATTCAGCCATTAATCTAGCTAGACCTTGGCATTTGATGATTTTAGTGGGTTTTATCTCTAAATCATATTCAAGAATAACAACAATCCACTTACCTCTTTTACCATCTGGGTCCTATGTTAGAATGTCTTTCACAACTGAATTTGGGACAAAGGCAATGATGTGCAAGTGCAAGATGTATACTCTGAAGTCTTTTAAAGCCTTACCAAAGCAAAAGCTTGTTTTTCCATAATGTTATACTTCAGAGGGGTATCCCTTAATGCCTTACTAAAGAATGCAATAAGCTGCTCTTGTCCTTGTGGATTTTTCTATAAAAGGACAGCAGGTATTGTATGTTTTGATGCAAATGAAAAAATATAAAAATCTTTTGAAAAATCAGGACTTATTAGAACCGGTGTTTTAGTTAACGCTTGTTTCACCAGCTCAAAGGACTTCTTTGCTTCCAAGGTCAATTTTACCCCTTGCTCCTTTTTCAACATGTTTTTTTATATTCCTAAGGAGCTCAGCCAAGTTGGGGATGAACCTTCTCAAAAATTTAATCTTTCCAATGAAAGATTGCAACTCCTTGATGTTTCGAGGATGAGAGATCTACAATATGTCCTCAATCCTCTTTGGATCTATCTTTATACCCTCCTCAGAAATAATGTGTCCAAGAAGTTTACCTTCTTGGAGACTGAATAGTGTCTTCTTAGGGTTTAAAGATATTCCAAACTTTTTGCATTTCTCCAAAAATTTTCTTAAATGTTATAAGTGCTCTTCATGTGTCTTTGAAAACACAGTAACATCATCGAGGTAAATAATGATGAAGTAGCCCAGTTCTTCCGAAAATGTTATGTCCATGGCTCTCTGAAAATTTGCTCCAGCATTCATTAGACTGAAGGGAATTTTCACATACATGAAAGTGCCCCAAGGTGTTGTAAAGGCTGTCTTTAGTTGAACATCAGGGTGGACTCAGATTTGATTGTACCCTGAAAAGCCATCAAGCAAATAAATTCTTCTAGACCCTACTACCCTTTGTAAAATATGGTCTATATTGGGCAAAGGGTAGTTGTCTTTCAATGAAGCTTTGTTTAAGTCTCTAAAGTCTATACAATTCCTGATCTCTCCAGTTTTCTTCCTAACTGACACCAGATTAGACACCGACTCAGAATATCTAATAGGGACAATAATACTAGCTTCATACATCTTTTTAATCTCCTTCTCAACCAAAGGGAGCTGTACAGGGTTTATTCTGCGCAGGTACTGTTTGAAGGGCTTTTGGTTTTCCTTGAGAGGGATTTTGTGTTGTATTATTTCAGTGTCATAGGATTTCAGATCTTTGTAACTCCATGCAAAAACATCAAAAAATTCTTTAAACAACTCTATGTACTTGAGTTTAATGTGAGATGGTAAAGTCTTAGAAAGTTTGATAATCATTGGTTTAAGTTTACTGCCTATATTGCACTCCTCAACTTCAGTCTCTACAGGTTCCAGTTTTGGCTTCTTGGCCACATCGTTAAAATGGAACAACTCTTCTAAAGGGGATAGACCCTTAGACAAACTTTCATCTTTGGACTGCAGGGTTTCTAATTCTTCTGTTTCTAACTCTGCAGTCAGTTCTGTTTTGTTTTCAACTTTTCCAGTCAGTAGATTAATATTAGCAAGTTCAGGAGACGGTTCTTCTTCACCAAGAAAATTTTATTCACTACAGTCTGTATCATAATCTGAGTCTGAACTGTGTAGTTCGAATTCCTTTATGAATTGCATGAATTCTTCTATTTGTTTGTCCCTGTCGAACACCTGCCAATATTTCTCGTTATGAGGAACGGGTGGTCTGAATTTTATCTGAGTTGTGCAGTCTTTGGTTTAATATGGCGTTAAGCATGTTCTGGCTGCAAAGGTGTTACACTAAAAAATGTCACCCTGACATTCTGCTGACTGTATGAGCTCATTGAAACTCATACTTACCTCCTCTGCAAGTCGTACAACCTTTGTTCCTCATTCCAAGCCTTAAAACTGGACAAAAAACCCTAAAAAGCTCAAAAAATTTGGGTACGTAGGTAACATGAAGCCTACCTGCATTCCTGGCTAGGGTACGCAGGTAATGTGAAGAATAATTGTGTTCTAGAACGCATTTTTCCAGTGTTATGCCTGCGTACTCCTGTAAAGATAAAAAAAGCGAGAAATTAAAGTGAAAAAGTTGAATTTTGGTCAATTCTATAAGGTTCTAGATGAGATTTTTTAGGGATGAGTATGCTTTAGTAAGGTGCATGTATCCCACACCTTAAGGAACTAATCCCTTGATGTGAGGAGTCTATCCCTTTGAAGGAGGATTCTATCCTTTCAAAGGTGGAATCCTAACCTCCTCATATGCTCTATAAAAGGAGGCATTGGGTAGCCTCAAAGGGTTAAGATTTTTGGGTGAAGTTTTTTGGAGATTGAGATTTTGGGGATTGAGGATTAGAGTTCAAGCTTTATGTGTGATTGAGTTGAAGTGCTGTTAAGATTTAGACTTATTTCTGCTGATCTTTTGAGAGGAAAGATCACATACATCTTTTTGCTCCTGGAGGAAGAGTGTAAGACTTATCAAAGTAGAGGAGACTCCTGCTTCGGACCCTGGGAAGGCCTTTCAAACATCAAGGCTAAGGTTGTAAGGTTCTTCTGTTATTTTTAAGATTAATACAATCAAGTTTTTTTTTTCTCAATAAATTGTCGTTCGATTGTTTATTTTAATAAGCTGTCGTTTGATCATTTATTTCATAGATTCCTTGATCACTATGATAGGTATGTTTTATAATTATTTGTTATACAGGTGCTATTTAATATTTGCTTGTTTGTAATTGCAGGTCGACAAAAGACAACATCTTTTTGCGACGGAAGGATTATTGATGCGACGAAAGCACTACGACCGCAAATAAGCATTTGGATCTAAGGTAGGATCGACACCTTCATAGAATTTATTTGTAAAACGAATCTATTTAGAGAAAGACAAACTTAGTTGTTCGTTTGTTGCTAGATTGTCTTCTGACACTAGGGAGATTGGTCTTGTCCGCAAGAACGATTTATCCGGCCAACAAATTGGCGACTCCGCTGGGGAAAGAACTTGTTGTTTTTGGTTCTCTTTTATTTTGATTTGAGGAAAAGTTTTTCTTGGTTTTTGATTGATGGATATCTGCCTGGGTAGTTTAGGTTTTCTCTATTTTTGAAAATTTTGAAATCTTTTATGTTTTTCTTGAACTTTTCTGGGGACCGCACTTTGTTCTTTTGCACAGTGTAGGCAGTTTCGCACTTTCCTTAAGTAAACAGTGCGGGACCGCACCTGTTACTTCTGGGAGCCTGCGGACCCTGTTAAAATTTTTGAATGGGGGGATAAATTGTGTATGAGTGTTAATCACCTTTGAGTGTTTTTTGATCTTTGGAACTCTCACCCGATTTTCTTGACTTGCACTTAATTGGTTCTTAGATCACATTAGAGTCATCTTGTGTTTGAGAATTCTCTTGCATAGATCACATTTGCATAATTAGAATTCTCATTCTCAGAATATGAATGAAAAATGTGCATAGATTACATTTGCATACTTTTCATGTGAATTGTGCATAGATTACAACTGCATAGTTTACATTCTGAAAAATCAATCATAGATTTAGATCAGTTTTCTTTGATTTGAATTTAGATGTTTTTATGCTTGTTTTAAAAACACAAAAATATAAAAAATTGTTTTGGAATTGATTTGCATTAGTTTTTCTTGATGAAATTAGTGCATTAGAGAATTTGTTATATTTTCTCTTAGTGATCAATTTTTGCATTGTTGGAAGTGTATGGAAACTCTCTCCTTACTTTAGTTCGGATTCATCGAATTGAAAAGATTACACTATAATAGTTGATTGCATTCAGTTTTGGGTCGGGTCATAACACCATTGGTTTCATATCCATTTACCCTTTTGAGTAATAACAACCTAAATAACACAGCGCTTAATTAAAATTCATCTAGTAATTTTTACATTTTTAGGGCTCTTTCCACCAATATAGCTTAGGATTAGTGCTTTGGAATAGGTTATAGTTAACTTTCCAAAGCAACTAAAACAAACAAGTATATAAATCTTGCGATAGGAAATAAATCCAATTGTAATTGGTACAATCTGGGATGCTTCTCTTAAAGGAGTTAATCACGAGATCATGTTTGAACCTTTGAGACAATCAATTTTGTTTCATTGGGGAAGATAGAAGAATTTTCACGCATTACAAACGGTAAACCTCAGATTAACCATTGTCGAGGAGCTTGGGGTCACTTGTCGGTAAACCTCGGATTAACCATGTCGAGGAGCCTTCAAGGAGATTGAGCTTTGTTACTCTTCCCTTGCGCGTGTGATCGGATCGTAGACTGTTCCCCCAGTTGTATTTGTTATTGTTGGTAACCTTAGTGTCCATAAGCTTAAGATTATTTCCTAAGGTGACGGTGAAGGAAAGATCTCACTGTACCTAGAGTAGAAGTCGACTAGACTCACTTGGACTCTCTGGGGGGTTCTCTTCACTCGAGATGGTTTTGTGAAGAAACTTGTGCCAGTCTGTTTCATTAAGCAGGTTGTCGGGGTAACTGTTCTAACCGCCCTTTCTGTATTAAATTCTACGATGTTGGATTTCATCACCAACTAGTGTTTTTAGTACGGGAAGTTACTATTTGTGTGTGGTTTGACTCCTAGATTTGATAGTGCATGTTAATTTGTTTGTTTTTACTTTTAGAGACCATAGGTGTGAATTGTGAATAATTTTAGTTTTAAATTGTTAATAAAATTCACTGAAGTTGAATATAATGGCAACTGTTCCAGAACTTACCAACTAAGGAACCCCTCTTAACGAGAATCCTAGTACTTTTCCTTGCTTTGGAAATGTTGGTCCTCCTTATATGGCTACTTTTTCATTACCTGGATTTACAATAGGTTTACCGATATGGTTATTTTCAACTTCGTTGGCCCCGAATACTCCAATTGTTCCACCTCAACCGGATGCTTCACCTCAATAGAGTTTACCATCTCAACATCACCAACCTTCTATTGACCCTTTACCTTCTTCGCCTAATATTTCTTCCTCCATTTCTTCCTCTTCGCTTGGTAAAAGTCTTGATGCTAGTAACCAGGTAGTGAAGAAGAAGAAAGGGAAGAAGAAGAAGAAGAAGAAAGATAAGAAAGAAGTCAACCAACCAACCATGGCTGTAAGTGTTAGTTGTGTTGAGGAAACCTCCAACATGCATCGTAAACCCAAATACCCTTGCAGGCTTTGTAAGGGTGACCACTTCCTTATCAATTGTCCTGGTATTTCAAAGGTCTTGGAAGTATGGTCAGAAAAAGCTTATCAACTTTCCGTTGATCCATCAACCAGTGATAGTCAGGTTCTTGGGAAAAAGGGTAAAGTTAGGTTTCCTTGTAAGTTATGCAAAGGGAGTCATCAAACTCACATTTTCCCTCACATGGATGAAGCCTCAAAATTGCTGGAAAACCTTACTGTTCCACAGCAAGAATTTCCAACTGGTTACCGTAAAATTTCTCCCAACCTACCATCAACTGACGGAGTGATTGATATAATTTCAAGTACATTCGATCCCACTCTTCCATTGGATAGTGAAACTCATATCACTCAGGTTGATGATCCATTAGTTGATCAAGTGGTCGATTCAATTTCACATTCAATCGATCCCATTCTCCCTGTAGAGAGTGAACTTCATACCGCTCAGGTTCTTCTTGTTACATCAGATTCTTCTATGCTAGGGGGCATTTCACCTGTTTCTACAAAACCCCCTCCAAGTACTGAGGTCTTTTCCTTTGATTGGAATAGACTGACAGAACCTCGTCTTCCTTCCTCCATCCCTTTCCAAATCATTGTAAATTTTGGTGGTAGGGACATACACCGCACACAGGTAGATGAAGGTGCTTCTGTTAGTATTTTATCCTCAACTGCTTGGAAAGCTTTGGGTTCCCCTCAGCTTGTGCCTATTACGCAAAATCTGAAAGCTTTTAACAGAACCATTAGTGAACCTTTAGGGATCCTTCCTAAGTTTTCTATTACTTTGGAAGGTAAAACTGTCTGTATTGATCTTAAGGTAGTTCGAGGTCCCTTGGATTTCAATTTACTCCTTGGGTGAGACTATGTTTATGCAATGAAAGTTGTTGTGTCGACACTCTTTCGCGTGATGTCTTTCCCTCACAATGGGAATATTGTGACTGTAGACCAGCTTTCATTCCCTAGTCTTGTTTCGACTACTAATAATATGAAACCCCTAAATGTTCTTGATTTGAAAGTGGTATGTGCCCCGCCACGGGTTAACTATGTGGCAATTGGTCCCATGTTTTCAATTACTGATGTGAGTGAGCCTCTCATTGTTTGCTCATCTTCCTTTGACTTAGATTCGGTAATTGACATGGAAAACTCTATGGGATTATTTGAACACGATGTTCTTATCCCTTTTGAGTCCCTTGACATGTGTTCCTTCCAGAGAACTATTCTTCCTTTTGATGAAGACCTCTTGGAAGCCATGATCAAGGTATGTCCATTGACATGTGTTTCTTCCAGTTGGAAGCCATAATTAGTGGTTCGAGGATAGTTCCTTTTGTTGTGTCAACCTCGTAAAAAAATGAATCATATATGAGGAAAGTTCCTTTTACTGTGTCAACTTCGTTAAAAAATGAATCAGTCAGTCGAGGATAGTTCCTTTTTCTGTGTCAACCTCGTTAAAAAATGAATCAGTTAGTCGAGAGCATAGTTCCTTTTCTTGTGTCAAGCTCGTTTAAAAAATGAAACAAGCTTCTATGAGGATAGTTCTTTTCCTGTGTCAACCTCATTAAAAAATGAATCAGTAAGTAGATTGTAGAGAGTAGATTAATAGATTAGAAATAAGTAGTTTCTGAGAATGGTTCCTGTTACTGATTCAACCTCGTAAAAAAATGTATCATATATGAGGAAAGTTCCTTTTACTGTGTCAACCTCGTTAAAAAATGAAACACGTTGCCATGAGCATAGTTATTTTCCTGTGTCAAGCTCATTAAAAAATGAAACAAATCCTCCCCTAATTGAGTCGAGTCTTTGACTAGATCTTGTAAATGTTAAGTCATATATTTAGGTTAGTTATTTCAGTTTTTGCATATTTTTCTTATAGTTTTAGGTCGGGTCTTTCATATGATCTCGTAAATGAACCTTCATTCCATCCAGCTATTAATTACCATCTGTATACTTAGTTGAATGAAATGAAGTTGGGGGGCATGCACTCTAGCAGTTACGCTTAGGGGGCATCAAGCACAATTTTCTCTCTGTTTCAAGCTTGTGTAAAAATGAAACCACTCTGAAGCATAGTTTTTCTCTGTTTCAAGCTTTTGTAAAAATGAAACCTATCTTGAGTCAATTTCGGTTATTTTCGAGACTCGTTAAACTCATAAAAATCCTGAGATTATTTTTCTATCTTTCATCTCGTAAAACACATGAAAATGCCGAGTTATTTCTGTCTTTTCCTGCTCGTTAATTAAATTGAAAGTCAGCCACAGGAGTACATTTTTATCCCTTTTTCGAACTCGTTAAAACTTACGAAAAAGTGAAAACCATGAGTACATTTTTATCCCTTTTTCGGACTCGTTAAAATTTACAGAAAAAAAGTTAAACTACTGAGTATACTTTTATCACTTTTTCGGACTCTTGAAAATTACGAAAAAGCGAAAATTGGAGTCCTCTTTTAAGCCCTTTTTAGACTCTCTAAACATGAAAATATTGAAGAGTACTTGATTATTCGAACTCGTTAAAGTAAATGAATGATCGTCCCTTCAGTATAAGTTTACCCCTTTTACGGACTAAAATGGACTATTTACGAAAAAGGTATACGTTGACTAATTACGGTCAATAGAGTTCTCTCCCACATTATTTTATCCTTTTTCGGGCTCGAGAGACTAAATTTACGAAAAAGTACACCCATGGATTTTTCTTAAGTTTTTTCTTCTGACTCCCTAAAATTGAAAAACACCGAGTTTCTCCTATACTGGACTCATTAAAACTTAACAGTAAAGGACCTGTTCAATTTTTAAACAGGAACGAACCACTCCTTCTTAGGGTTCGAATATTAAACTAAGTTGGACTCATCCAAAGGATGAGCTTATAAACAAGAAAATGTTATCCTCCTCAAGCTTGTAAAAAATAAAGAGGTACTTGCCAGAAATGGTGGGAGAAAAGAGAGAAAAACGAACCTGTTTGTTACATTTTGATTATTCGGAAAACCATTAAACCACTCTTGAACACGACACTTTTTGTTCACTTGGGTTGGGAAATCCTTTGCCTAACAGTTAATCAAACCTTACTGAAAGTCTTCAACCAGTTTCTGGTATTAGCTTTGGGTCAATTATCACCAAGCCATCTGCAGTATCGTTATGTGTTCAAGAGGACAGTTCAAATAAACCATTCATTTGTGAAATTTTTGTCTTCCATTTTGACCATCCCTGAGTCAGTCCTTGCCAATATACATTTTCAAAACTTTATCTATGATTTTGCGTTATGGGCTTGCCTATGACATATCATTTTCTATCGACGACAACTCATTATCTAGGAAGTTGATCCAGAAATCGTTAATACCTTGGAATTTGCATGCCTTAATGGCAGGTTTCTCGCCTTCGACGACAAGTTGCATCATTGACCTCGATCGAATGATTCCGTGACATGTTCGACTTCAGTTCATTCATTCACATTTCATGGATTGTACTGATTACTTTGACAGCCATTGAAATTACTGGTGGTTACTCTCACACTTGTTAACAGTTTACATCATTGACTGGTAATCAAGTGGTTTCTACCATGTTTGACTTCGACACATTTATTCACATGGATAGAATCATACTAGTTCGAGATGTAGAAATCAAGACCCTGGATCTAGTTTCTACCATCTAGGTTGCGAGAAATTTTGTTATCATTTATACAGTGGACTATCTATGAACAGATGGATGCGTCCATACTGTGTCTACACATGTTTATACTATGATGTACTCAAAATCATTCCTGTATCAGAACAATTTGAATCAGTTTCTAGTTAGTTTTGATCTGAGTATGGGAATTCCTACCTCAGCAATGATATGATTACATATATATATTTTGCATTGAATGTTTTTACAGGTTCCAACCAGGGTGTCCACGGGATGATCCTTGAAATGATAAAGTACTTCACTCTTCATATATGACAGACTTCATCTTCATCTATTTCAGACTTCGCACTTTAGGGGCAATCTGTTACACTAAAAAATGTCACCCTGAAATTCTGCTGACTGTATGATCTCATTGAAACTCATACTTACCTCCTCTGCAAGTCTTACAACATTTGTTCCTCATTCCAAGCCCTAAAACTGGAGAAAAAACCCTAAAAAGCTCAAAAACTTTGGGTACGCAGGTAACATGAAGCCTACCTGTGTTCCTGGCTAGGGTACACAGGTAATGTGAAGAGGAACTACGTTCTAGAACATATTTTTTCCAGTTTTATGCCTATGTACTCCTATAAAGATCAAAAAAGCAAGAAATTAAAGTGAAAAAGTTGAATTTTGGTCAATTCTAGAAGGTTCTAGACGAGATTTTTTGGGGATGAGTACGCTTTAGTAAGGTGCATGTATCCCACACCTTAAGGAACTAATCCCTTGATGTGAGGATTTTATCCCTTTGAAGGAGGATTCTATCCCTTCAAAGGTGGAATCCTAACCTCCTCATCTGCTCTATAAAAGGAGGCATTGGGTAGCCTCAAAGGGTTAAGATTTTTGGGTGAAGTTTTTTGGAGATTGAGATTTTGGGGATTGAGGATTAGAGTTCAAGCTTTATGTGTGATTGAGTTGAAGTGATGTTAAGATTTATACTTCTTTCTGCTGAGCTTTTGAGAGGAAAGATCACATACCTCTTTGTGCTCCTGGAGGAAGAGTGCAAGACTTATCAAAGTAGAGGAGACTCCTGCTTCGGACCCTGGGAAGGCCTTTCAAACATCAAGGCTAAGGTTGTAAGGTTCTTCTGTTATTTTTAAGATTAATACAATAAAGTTTTGTTTTTCTCAATAAATTGTCGTTCGGTTGTTTATTTTAATAAGCTGTCGTTTGATCATTTATTTCATAGATTCCTTGATCACTATGATAGGTATGTTTTATAATTATTTGTTATACAGGTGCTAGTTCTTGTTTGTGATTGCAGGTCAACAAAAGACAACATCTTGTTGCGACGGAAGGATTATTGATGTGACGAAAGCACTACGACCACAAATAAGCATTTGGATCTAAGGTAGGATCGACACTGTTGGGAAAAATACTGAGGGGGGGGGGGGGTGAATCAGTATTTACTGCATATTCAAAACTTTTTACTTTTTCATTCCTTAAATACCCATACGCTACTTTCCTTCTACAGACTAGCGTATATACGCAGATACCCTTTACTAAACTAGCGTATGCAAAAAGATCTTAATATGCACTTAGTTCTTTACTTAGATCCTTGCATTTATTCATTCATCAGATGTTTATATAGTAGTAGACATGTGCAGTAAACAGTATAAACCATCAAACAGAATAAACCAGCACACATAAGCATCACACATGAACACCAAGATTTAAGGTGGAAACCCAAGTTGGGAGAAAACCACCGCTGTCATTGGTCAGCCTTCAATATTTTATTATAGAGAAAACATCTTACAACATATGTTCTGGTGCAGACTCCTACCAGCACGCAGGCACCCACCTGCGCTCGTTTACCAGCCTCTCCTGGAAGGGAGCACCAACCCCCTGCTCTTGTTTACCAGCCTCCCCTGGAAGGGAGCACCAACCCCCTAACTCGTTTACCAACCGCTCCTGGAAGGGAGCTCCAACCCCCTGACTGAAGGCTACAACCCTCAGCACCAATATGGACCACGTTTCATCAATTTTCACACTGGATCCAACAACTTCAATAGAGCACAACTTGTAGGCCAATTTTCATCATATTTTCAGACTGTTCCCACTTCACACATTTAAGCTCAATCATACATCAAACTGATACTTATCAATTCAGACAACTCAGAACTGTAGAATACAGATAGCAGTAACACAACAGAACAGATCAGACATTTCATACCCCATACTTCAGAAAACCCTAGTTTGCATACACACTTTCCTTTCACTGATACCGCGTATATACACGCCTTCGACCATACAAACCCACGTATACTTCAGTACAAATTACAGAGCTAATTTTACTTCCCATACGCGCTTTATCTTCAGCAAACCCGCGTATATACGCGCTTACTCTGCGGCGAACTAGCGTATAGTTCTTCAGACATTTAGGTCATTGCAATTCTTCAGAACAGATACATCACACATATTTTACCCTTTACTTCAGACAGATGTTCGCCTCGTCTCAGATCTAATCATTCCATAACAGATCTAGCAAATACAAATACATTTCAGATCTAGATTCACTTATTCATTATTTATTCATAGGTGCATCATGCTTTCAGATCTATCATTCAACTGTTACCCTTTCCATTCAGATATACTTCAGAGAGAAGTATTCATTCAAGCTCAGACATCTTACCCCCACGCTCACAATTTGCACAATGAATTTCTTCCTTTTATATAGGTTTCCTCTTTTTCAATACCATGATCCAAAACCACATTACTTCCGATGGTATTCCTGGACAGGGTCACATAGATGAATCATTACTCAATATAATGGGTCAATACCATGGTGGTTACTCCTGGTTTTGCACTTTATGAGCGCTTTTTCCCATACGCGACTTGGCACGTTATTTCCCGCGTGCATACGTGACTTATACTAGACCAATCCGCGTATGCCTTGAGACATACTCTTTTCATCATAGATCTAGCACATACTGAATTCCTTTCTTCATTACCTTCTATACTCACTGTAGATACATCAGATTTACATTATTTAATAAGTTCATCAAGACATATTCTATCAAGCACAACTTCATCAAGTAGGTTGCCATCATCTTCATCAAGTGGGTTTCCATTCAAGGACAACACTCTATCAAGTGGGTTGTCATCAAGGACAACTCTCAGCATCATATTGACAACAAACATCATATCACATCATATTTACATCATTTACCAAGTCCATCAAGTCAAGAATAACTTCATCAGGTGGATTGCCATCAAGGACAACACATGCCAACAATCTCATGTCTTCATCTTCATTAAGTGGGTTGCCATCAAGGACAACACTCTACATCATATTGCCAACAATCTCCCCCTTTGGACTTGATGGCAACCACGATGGTGTTTGGTTACCACAACGGATAGGTACATTAAGAATACAATGACACCATGTCACTCTCTCCATTTTTGACACCATTCTTTCTCTTCATTCAAACACCATGTCACTCTCCCCCTTTGACATCAAGGGCAAAGGGCGGATCAAAACCAACACACTCTCCCCTTTTCTCCTCATGTAGAAGAAGCGTTCTGCAGATCTGATATATACTGAAGTGACCAAGCTCCCCCTGAGTTCATGCTGAATCTTCAAACATATTTTTCAATGAAGTACATGACTCTATGAACTTCCTATCACAAAAGACTCATACTTACATCAAAGATCCAACCAAGTGGATTTACATATGAGACTCAAATACCCAACCAAGTGGGCTTACACATTTCAATTCAACTACCCAACCAAGTGGGTTTACAAATTTGACTCATCTACCCAAACAAGTGGGTTTACAAATTTGACAAGTCCTTACATGACTGAATATTACAATTTTACATCATGGGTCTCAACAAGACCTTTTCATCAAATTACAAATATGACTTTTATGACCAATACCAGAAAGACTTCAAGAAAAAGAACATATTTCAGAACCATCAAAATGCCAACAATGCATTATACTCAGCAAGGCTAATGCTCCCCCTGAATCTGTGCATCCAAGAATCCTTTCCATATGACTAAGGCTCCCCCTTAGTTTATGCATCCTGAACATTTTCAACCAATCATCAAGGCATCTTTATCAAAACACAGAGATCGAAATAGTATTATAAGAACTGGAACACCACCAGAGATACTAAACAGTACTGCAGCTGTGCTGAAGAGAGCTGACCCCAAACAGAAATTTGTCAGCAATCAGACATACGCAGTTTTATGTGTATGAACTCGCGTATATACGCGACTGTGTTTCAGGAAATCCGCGTATCCAATACCTTCTTCTATATTTTAACCAGATCTGATCCTCTGTGAGGCAAAGACAGTGTTCAGCTTCTTTCTGAGATATTTGAATGCTTCCCTGGAATACAGATAGATAGAACAATGTAGTTGTGTCTTCAAGCGTCATCCAATGGTTGTAGCATAAGCACATTAGTAACCAAGCCTTTAGATTCTTTGCAGCATCAATACATTCTTTCCAAGAGAAAATATCATACCAGAACAACATCTTCAAATATGCGTCAAGCAATCATCCATGTGGTCCAATATCACCAAGATTTTAACATGATGTAACATATGTAGGGAAAAGGTCTCAACCATAGTAACAAACTCTGCATGATTATCTTTGAATCATAAGACTTCCAATCTCATCCAACAGATAAACTTCAGCAAACAGTAAACAGGACTCATTCAAAGTCTCATCATAATAAACCATGTATCAAGCCATCATCATTTGAGCATGAGTATCATGATAACCAAAGAATAAGCAGTCATAGAGCCGACAATGCAATCATTAGTATTCAACCTACTTCTCCCCCTGAACCAGTGCTCCTCCTTAACTTGTGCAACCTGAACACCTGCATCAGCAAGTCATCAGTAACAATCTCTGTATGATCTGTCCTTATCTCTGAATTATAAGACTTTCATCTCATCAACGAATACTCTTCATCAAAAAGCAAACAAGACTCATCCATAATCTTCAACATAAGAAACCATGTATCATTTCATTAGCATGAGTATAACCAGAATAATGCAAACAATACAATCATTAGCAGTCAGACTGATGCTCCCCCTGAACCTCTGCTCCTGATCTTCAGTTGTCATCCCAATTCTCTTATTATTAATGCATATGCGACTGTGTCTGCTAGAACTTGCGTGTATACGCTACTTTTTTTCATAGAACCCGCGTATGGAAAGTGAAGCATAGAAATTTTCTCATTCCTTCGTCTCCCCCTGAAATTGTCCTTCCTGTACCTTTCTTCTTCATATCAGATGCTCTGTCAGAAATACATATAACTAGAATAATCAAATCAACCATGAGAGTCATCATACATTGCTCCCCCTGTGATGATACATCCCCATAATGTATCTCACATTACTTCTGCAGTCATTTAGAGAGGTAAGCTTCAGAAGCGGATGACTGCAGTAGGGTCAATATTCCCTACGTTTCTGATCAGTCCTCCATCTTTTTCCAGATTTGTTTGAACTTTCTATTTGTGTGCTGAAAATTGTCCACTTCCTCAAATCTGTTCAACCTGCATTCTTTTTCTACATGTCCATACTTGTTCATGTGTCCAAAGAAATAAGCATAAGAATCATAATGAGTATTTCTAATCTTCCTCCTTTTGCAATCAGCTGCTTTATGTCCATACTTGTTACATGAAAAACAATATCCCTTGAAGAAACCAGAGTGCCTTTCTATGTAGGAATTGTTTGATTGTGGCTGAAATGATCTGCTCCTGCAATTTTCTACAACATTCCCATAGTTATGACATTTAAAGAATTCAAAATTATTGAATGATTTCCTTTGAGATTTCATCATTTTTGTTTCTTTCAACACTTCAGGTTTTGCTTTGACATCCTTTGAATCTTTAGCACTTCCTTGCGAACTAGATTCTCCTTTGACCGTTTCATGAAAACCTAGACCAAGTTTAATAGAAGGAGACCTTTGACTACTAAGAATATTGTCCAGAATCTTAGTACTATCTTGAAATCTCAAGAGTTTATCCTTTTCTTCTAATTTACCTTTGAGAATGTTTACCTCAACCTCCAAGGCTTGGCATTGCTTCTTCATGCTTTCTTCTTTCCTTCTTCCATCTTCTACTTGATCATTCAGATTTAGAATCTCTTCTTTCAACCCATTTTCTTGTGCTTCAAAAGTTCGTAAGAGTTCTTCATTCTTATTATTCGATGCTTCGAGGTCTGCTTTCAGAGAGATAACTTCTGCTTCAAGTTCTTCATTCTTGTTATTTGATAATTCTGGATCTTCTTTGAGAGAGATGATTTCAGCTTCAAGTTCTTCATTTTTCTTATTTGATTTTTCCAGATCTACTTTCAGAGAGATGTTTTTTGCTTCAAGTTTTTCACCTTGATTGGTTGCATAAGCGTACAACCCTTGATACTTGTCTATCTGTCCATTTAGTGTTTCTATCTTTTCATTCATCCTAGTGATCACATCTTTGTAGATAGATTCCTTCCTTTCAAATTGATACCAATCATTACTTTCATCATTTTCTTCTAGACTTTCACTCTCTTTAGATGATTTTTGCTGATCTTCAACTTTAATCTTGACAGCTTCTTCTAGATCTATACTGTTACTATTACTATCTTTGCCTTTGCATGCACAAGAGAGTAAAATACAAGAACAATGATCAGTACCTGTTTCATCTTCTTCAATTTCTGCTATACATGATTTCTGGGGTATCTCCTTTCCTTGCGTAACCTTATTCTTTTGCTTCTTTTCCATGAGCACTTGTAGAGCTTGGTCAGAATCTTCTTCATCTTCACTGGACACTTCATCATCATCTTCATTTGCATAATAATTCTTCCTCTTTTCAAATTGTTTCCCTTTACCATGTTTTTCTCTATAAGGAAATTTAGCAGCATAGTGACCAACTCTTCCACAATCAAAACATTTGAAGGGAAGCTTACCTTTGAATCTTCTAGTACCTAGTTGGAGTTTTCTCACAAAATTCGCTTCTTCTTCTTCGGATATATAGCTGGTTTCTTTGACAACTTCCTTTTCCTTTCCTTTTGCAGATACCTTAAAAGCAGCTTCTCTGATTTGAGAAGGACCTCCTTGTCTCATTTCAAAAGCAGTCAGGATACCATGTAATTGAACAATAGTAAGAGTTTGCAGATCTTGCCTTTCTTCAATAGCTGAAACTTTAGAGTCAAATTTCGAAGTCAAGGATCTTAAGACTTTTTCCACCAGAGTAGTATCGGTTATGGTTTCACCCAAATTTCTCATTCGATTTACAATATCATCTAGACGTAAAAAGAAACTGGCAATACTCTCATCACTATGCATCTTCAAATTTTCATATGCAATTCTGAGAGTTTGGAGTTTTTCACTTTTTACCTTTGTATCTCCTTCATAGCTCAAAATGATTTTGTCCCATATTTCTTTTGTTGAATTTAGCTGCATTACTTTAGCAAATTCTAGTTCAAACATGCTTCCTAATAAGACATTCACTGCTTTGGCATTGATTTCATACTTCTTCCTTTCAGCCACATCAGTAGGAATACTTTTCGGATATTGATAACCTTCTTCCACGATTGCCCATACTTCTGCACCAAGACTTTGCATATATGCTTTTGTTCGAACCTTCCAGAATATCAGATTGCTTCCATTGAATAGAGGTGGCTTTAGAGACATTACTACTTCACAACTTCCCATTGCGACGGATCTCCTTCGAGCGATCAAGCTTCTGCAGAAGGACCTGCTCTGATACCAATTGTTGGGAAAAATACTGAGAGGGGGGGGGTGAATCAGTATTTACTGCATATTCAAAACTTTTTGCTTTTTCATTCCTTAAATACCCATACGCTACTTTCCTTCTACAGACTAGTGTATATACGCGGATACCCTTTACTAAACTAGCGTATGCACAAAGATCTTAATATGCACTTAGTTCTTTACTTAGATCCTTGCATTTATTCATTCATCAGATGTTTATATAGCAGCAGACATGTGCAGTAAATAGTATAAACCATCAAACAGAATAAACCATCACACATAAGCATCACACATGAACACCAGGATTTAAGGTGGAAACCCAAGTCGGGAGAAAACCACCGCTGCCGTTGCTCAGCCTTCAATATTTTATTATAGAGAAAACATCTTACAACATATGTCTTGGTGCGGACTCCTACCAGCATGCGAGCACCCTGGCTCGTTCCCTGCCAGCATCTCCTAGAGGAGCACCAACTCCCGCTCGTTTACCGGCCTCCCTGGAAAGGAGCACCGGCCCCACGACTCGTTTACCGGCCTCTCTGGAAGGGAGCTCCAACCCCCTGACTGAAGGCTACAACCCTCAGCACCAATATGGACCACGTTTCATCAATTTTCACACTGGATCCAACAACTTCAATAGAGCACAACTTGTAGGCCACTTTTCATCATATTTTCAGACTGGTCCCACTTCACACATTTAAGCTCAATCATACATCAAACTGATACTTATCAATTCAGACAACTCAGAACTGTAGAATACAGATAGCAGTAACACAGCAGAATAGATCAGACATTTCATACCCCATACTTCAGCAAACCCTAGTTTTCATACGCGCTTTCCTTTCACTGATACCACGTATATACGCACCTTCGACCATACAAACCCGCGTATACTTCAGTACAAATTACAGAGCTAATTTTACTTCTCATACGCGCTTTATCTTCAGCAAACCCACATATATACGCGCTTACTCTGCGGTGAACTAGCGTATAGTTCTTCATACATTTAGGTCATTGCAATTCTTCAGAACAGATACATCAAACAGATTTTAGCCTTTACTTCAGACAGATGTTCGCCTTGTCTCAGATCTAATCATTCCATAACAGATCTAGCAAATACAAATACATTTCAGATCTAGATTCACTTCTTCATTATTTCTTCATAGGTGCATCATGCTTTCAGATCTATCATTCAATTGTTACCCTTTCCATTCAGTTATACTTCAGAGAGAAGTATTCATTCAACCTCAGACATCTTACCCCCACGCTCACAATTTGCACAATGAATTTCTTCTTTTTATATAGGTTTCCCCTTTTTCAATACCATGAGCCAAAAACACATTACTTCCGATGGTATTCCTGGACGGGGTCACATAGACGAATCATTACTCAATACAATGGGTCAATACCATGGTGGTTACTCCTGGTTTTTCACTTTATGAGCGCTTTTTCCCATACGCGACTTGGCACGTTATTTCCCGCGTGCATACGCGACTTATACTAGACCAATCCGCGTATGCCTTGAGACATACTCTTTTCATCATAGATCTAGCACATACTGAATTCCTTTCTTCATTACCTTCTGTACTCACTGTAGATACATCATATTTACATTATTTAATAAGTTCATCAAGACATATTCTATCAAGCACAACTTCATCAAGTAGGTTGCCATCATCTTCATCAAGTGGGTTGCCATTCAAGGACAACACTCTATCAAGTGGGTTTTCATCAAGGACAAAACTCAGCATCATATTGCCAACAAAC
The DNA here is from genome assembly GCA_034641835.2 of Pinus albicaulis. NCBI lineage: Eukaryota > Viridiplantae > Streptophyta > Pinopsida > Pinales > Pinaceae > Pinus > Pinus albicaulis. Next base: position 1,670,886,378 of record CM076581.1, read on the forward strand.
ATCATATCACATCAGATTTACATCATTTACCAAGTCCATCAAGTCAAGAATAACTTCATCAGGTGGATTTCCATCAAGGACAACACATGCCAACAATCTCATGTCTTCATCTTCATTAAGTGGGTTGCCATCAAGGACAACACTCTGTATCATATTGCCAACAGACACCTTCATAGCATTTATTTGTAAAACGAATATATTTAGAGAAAGACAAACTTAGTTGTTCGTTTGTTGCTAGATTGTCTTCTGACACTAGGGAGATCGGTCTTGTCCACGAGAACGATTTATCCAGCCAACAAAAGGCTAAGTCGTGGGCCGCAATATTTCTTTTCCTTGGGATAAAAATTATCTGGTACTCCTCAAAAGTGTTTAAAAGGTCCACGACATCATTTCGGTAGGCCCTAAGTCTTGGGTGATTCACGTTGCATTCCCCGTTGACTTGCCTAATGATTAATTCAGAATCCCCATACACTTTTGATTCTCTTGGCTCCTAACTTTTCCAATAGATGTAAGCCTAAAAGAAAGGATTCATATTCCGCTATGTTGTTAGAACACTGAAAGTTTAATTTACAGGAAATGCTTTTTGTGTGGTTGTTTTCAGTGTTGAAAATCCAGACCCCTGCACCAGCGTTAGTTCTAGTGCATGACCCGTCAAAATACATACTCCACAGAGGAATATTTTCGGTTTCATCTTGGTTACTGTCCTCTTCAACTAACGTTCTTTCTGATTGTTGTTGAATATCAACACTGAGTTGAATTTGTTTCAACTCAGGTTTTTCGCTGTGTTGAGGGTTTTTTTCTTGATTGTCAAGGTTTAAGAGTAATGGACGCATGACTTGTAGCTCAGGACCTGTGTTGGATTTGCTAATATTTTCAAATGCAGCAAACTATTTTGACACTTCTACGTTGTGTTCTTCCTTCTCCCTAATGGCCATTAATTTTGTTAAAGTGACTTGTTCACTAAGTGTTTCATCGTTAAATAGAATAAAAGAATCGAGGCCCGTGTTTACAGAATACAGAGGAGGGTTTTGTGGTCTGTCTTGGATTGTAACTGTGTATTGCATATGGGACTCCCTATAAAGTCTTCCGGTCTGATTGAAAACCGGGATAGTCGCATAGGTCATGCCCATCTGCATAGTCCCTTGTAACTTAGCCCCCCAAGATCTTGATAATAGCATTCCATACTTTGGGGGCACATCAGCCACAACAATGTCCATGACTAAGCATTTGGCTGGAATCTGGGCTAAGTTAATGCAGAGGTCTTTGATTAACCCTAAAAATTTTACTCTGCTTGAGTCAAAGGAGTAAAGGTCTTTATAAGGTCTGGTGATTTCTAGACCAAGGCTCTCCATCACAGCTTTAGGAATTAAATTATGATAAGCCTCGAAATCATGCATAGCGTTGTGCAAAATCTTGTCATGAACGTTTAAACTTACATAAAAGGGAGGAACAGGTCCCTCTTGATATCTACCTTCAATCTTTGGACCAAAAATAAGTTCTGGTTGGTCATCATTTAGATTGACTATGTCATTATTTTCTTCAATGTTTAAAGCCTTCAAAATTTGGGTCTTATATACATTATGGGAAGCTAACTCAGTCAGGAGAATAGAGATTTTAATTTTGGAAATTTCCTGCTCTAGGCTGAAAGGAATTTGACTCTTTGAAGAACTTGTCTCAGCCTTATTAGCTACCAGTTTATCAGCAACATCAGCTTGCTGATTTGTTCTATTTATATTTGAAAAAATTGTTTTCATAGGAGTACTAGCTGAAGTGTTAGTACTGCTAAGGTCTGCACTCTGGTTTGTAACGTTTTGGGTGCCGTTCTCTTTACCTTTATCATAATTTCCAGCTATTGTTCTATCCTTCTGTTTGACAATTTTAGGCTTGTTTACAGTGCTGTTTTGTGAAGATTTGTCAGAGGTCTTGGTGTTGGGAGTTCGTTGATTGGTTTTACTTCTAAGGTCGTATTATCTTTGAGACTCTATGATAACATTTTCCATGTCTTGATAATAACTTTCATCATTATCTCTTTTGTCATCATAAGGTGTGTACAGACCTTGTTTTCTATCATAATTAACCTCAAAGGGATCATTATCTACTCCCAGCATATTGATATCATCATCCTCTACTTGCTCATCTGTTTCCTCAACCTTACTCACATAATTTTGGTGAAAGGGAGGAGTGACCTATTGATCATCTTCCCTAGGTCTGTTTGGAGGTTGGTTTCTTCTAAAATTCTGATTCTAGTTCTAGTTTTTGTTTTGAGGAGCAGTTTTATTTTTACTTGCTTGTGCTCTCTTTATTATGCCCATCTCTTTCATCATTTCCTCCATCATTCTTTCCATCTTTGAGATGGAAGCAGAAGGTGTGGATTCCTCTCTGAAGGATACTCTCTTCTCATTTTTCATTCTTGCTCTTTTCTCCATCAAGTTAACTTCTACTGCAAGAGCCCCTTTTTTCATATCTTCAAGAGTTGCACGATCTCTCTCTCTCAGCTGATAGGCCATTTCAGGGTCAAACCATTCAGGAAAATTGTTTAACGCTGAGCCTTGTGGAGGTTTTAGATCTGGGGGAAGGGCATTGTACACATTGTTGAATCTAGTGCAGTAGGCTTGTTTACTTTCCCCAGTGTTTCTGTGGAGATTCTTGTAATCAGAGAGGATTTGGAGAGGATTCTTCTTCACTTCCCATTTGTTTAGGAATGTTTGATGGATGGCTTGGAGATCATTTATACTGTGGGGGGTCAAGGCTTTAAACCATTTTCTTACTTCTCCCCCTATACTTTGAGCAAATAGTCTAAGCTTGACAAAATCATCATCAATTTCATTTTTGTCAAAGTAGTCATTCATCTTATCCACATGTTGTGATGCAGTTGTAGCATTGCTAGCATCATATAATGGAATTTTAGACTGATAGTCCTGTGGAATATTGACTAATGGTATAGGAAGGACTAAGGGAGAATACCATGTTGCCATGATATGAGGCGGAGGTGGATTTACAAGAGGTGGATTAACAAGAGGGAAAGTGGGTTGAAGTGGAGTGGTTTGGATAGTGGATGATTGGTGAGAAGATGTGGATGGAACAACAATAGATTGCTGAGCTGATCTTGGATGAGAGACACCTAAATTGTAAAGGAAATGTAAATCAAGTGGTGTTTTTTCTCTACTACCAGGACTTTCACTTGTTTCAGGAGAAGAAAGTGGAGACTCAGAATCTAGCTTAATTATATCATCAAATGACCTAGTTCTAAATGGATTTACTAAGTCAGCTTGTGATTGCTGTAGAGATGAAAGATTTTCAAGAACTGAATTAGCTCTCAAGGGTGATCTGAAAAAAGTTGAAAATTTTATCTTAGGAGACTTCCTAAGGACACTTTCTGGGTTATCAACTATCTCAGGTGGGTTTGGGTTAGGGTAGGCTCTAGTATGAATCTTTCTAGGAGCCACTATGTTGTGTTTTTAGACCCAAATAAACAAGAAAAGTTCAACCATATATGACAGTATTTAAGAGGTTAACTAATCTATTTTGCACAAATTTTTAATCCTACAGTCCTCTAACTGAGTTTGAATGATATTATAATGATTAGGGTTCTTCCCAGTGGAATCTTAAGGTCTGTTGAGGATTTTGGAGTCGCCAAGTGGAATTTTTTAGCTCCTAAGGAGGTAAAAGGTTTTATGGTCCACCACCATGTTTATTAGATACCAATCTGAAATATTTTTTGGTTTTCCGAGTTATTTTTTAGTTGTCTGGTTTCTAAGAGTGTCTCAGATCTGTTTCACAACTTAGCTACGGTTATGAGACAAAGATAGTGTACTCTTATGGCTAAGACAATTGATTTTTCAAGGTTAGATAAACTCTTATAAGAACCCTAGGGTTTTCCTAGTTTGTCACTGATTCAAACAAGTTTTATCATGATTACCACTGCTTGGTAGTGCTTGAAAAGGCTGCTTTTAACTCATGATGTTTGTATGAAATTTTAAGGGGAACCAGAGATTTTGGGTTCAGTCCCCAGTGGAGTCGCCATAAATGTTAGGAATCTGTAATTAGCAAGATTGGCAAAGTCAAATCACAGAAACAACATTATTTCAACCACTTTGGGATTCTAGGATCTAGCCCTCCTGAATCTAGAGAGGGATCTCTCCAATAAGTGCAAAGATGGATTTGTATTTGAAGATTTATGGTAATGATGTTAGGCTAGTTATGAAAGCTGAGGGTTTGTTTTGTTTTTGGATGGTTGAGCATGATTATTATTCGAGGTGGAAATTCCTAAATGCAAAGAGTTTCAAAGGTGAGAAGTTGCAAGAAAATAGAACAAGCTTTGTCCAAGAAGATAGATAATTGAAGGTTTTATTCCATTGGGCTATGGAGTCATAACAGGGCTTTAATTGAGCAACAACATCAAGAGTGATCCAAGGGGAAAGTCATCTATATCACAATATTATTGAGATTAAAATGATGGAATGGAAACAATAAAGTGTTGGAGGGGTGGAAACCGATAATAATTTCAACAAGGATTTATAGTCAGTCCAAACAAGAAAAGCCTCTTAAGTAGCTGTTTAAAACCAACCAAGGCTAGGGCTAACCATAGACTTCTTGGGAAAGTTTGTATTAAAGCAGCTTAATTGAAAAACAATCCAGTAATTTGCATAATTACCTTCAGAAAGTATGAAAACACATAAGAGAAACAAAGTGCAACTTAAGATCAGATAAGGTACTTTTAAACCTAGTCTGCTTTTAGCCAACACCAAGGGAAACTTTCAGAATCTACCTTTGGAGCAAGAAATTAGAAAACAGGGCTCACCATCACTTTTCTAGTAAAACTTTAATAAGAAAACAATGGAAATCACATTCAAGAACAATGTTTAAAGTAAACAATAGGATGAGGGAACACCAGCATTCCTAACTACTTAGATTGTATTGAATCATTCTTAAATAAACAAATTGGAGGAAAACATTGAGATAAAGTTTATCAGTCAGAGAAGGGTAATGGTGAACAATAAATCCTCACTCTATGCTTGTTTTTCTTTATCAGAGAATAATGGACAATGTGGCATACATGAAAAGGGAAAACGAATAATAGAGAAAGAGGCACTTCACCGGTGACATAGACCAGGATCCCAAGAAACAACTTGTATATTGAAGTCAAACCAGTTACATCTTCAAGTCCAATGTTTCAGTTCAGCAATCATCTTCACTTCTCAGCCTAACTTATCTATCACAAGTAGAGCTCCAAGAGCCAGTGAACACTATTTATAAGTATAAGTCTCAAACTCAAGTATATTTCAAATTTTAGCAACCAACCTTTTCTCATCTTCTACAACAGTATTTACAGAAGGATGAGGAAGTGGGAGAGGATAAAAGACCTCCCAAGATAATTAATACAGATTAACGACTTCTCAGCCTTTGAGGGGCTCGATGGAGAAGTTTACAGGTGTTGGTCTGTATTAATGTTTTACATTTAAGATTTAATCTCGGTGGGAGCTTTTATTGACTTTTGAGACTCTGTGTTATGTTAAAGTAACTCTGCTGATATTTTCGCATTAAGTTGTTTGGCAGAATTAAATCTCTGGCTGTGTTGAGGCAAATATATGATGTTGATCAATAACTCTGGCCTTTTTTTGAATGCTTGTGGCTACAGGTGGCACTATGGTAGCTGAGAGGAATCAATTCGCCTCTGTTGAGGCGGTGGAGGCATTTCTGTCCGTTAAACACTTATGATTTTCTTTTAACTATGTTTTAATTTGGAGGATTAGGCTTTTGATAATCATTCTTAGCCATAATCCCCCCAAATTTTTCTTCCATATTATGTTCTGGTACGTTTTGTCTTCGACACTGATACTCTTTGATTGTGATTTAATTCACTGTGTCTTGTTGATGTGCAGGCCGCACAGGGCTCATATGGCATCAATGCCTCATGAAACATTGACGAGACATGGAGTAGAGCCCCGTGGATGGTTCCCTTTGATAAATCAAAGGCGTGGGAATCTTCATTCTTGGCCTTCGGCTTTCTCTTTAATATGACAGAACAAACCATTCAAACCTGCAAAATATGAAAAGAATTAAGAAATCCTACGTTTGTGGGTTTAACTGCTGCAAAGGGTGTGGGGAGAGAGCCTAGTCATTAGATGGCATCATCCAATGGTGTATATCTATTTATGGAGGTTGAAAGGAGAGTAGAGGGAGATAATATGTCAGATCCATCGATCGTGCAAAGATTGACGGTCGGGAGCGATCCGGGATGTATAATAGAGAAATGGAGAAAATACAAAGGAATAAGGTAAAAAACCTTTAGGCGGAAGAAGAAATGAATGAGAAATCAAAGTGGGCTTTTGGGATGATCGTGGGCTGTCGGATGAGATCAGCCCACTAGATCAATGGTGGAGAATAAATCGGGAATTGGCGATTGGAGGGAGGCAAAGTAAAGTAATTAGATGCACCAGATGGAAAAATCCGATGCGATCACATGTGGACTGTCGATCTGCAGATCAGATCGATGGTGGGAAATTAATCGGGAGGAGTCAATCGGAGGTGGAGAAATATTTTAACGCGCCCAAAGAAAAAGTTGTGATGCGATAATGCGGGGGGAAGGCCAATGCGATTGTGCAATCGGGCCATCGCAATTGGAGGTTTCAATGTTTACACACAAAAAGAATTGCGTTTGTGCGGAAGTTCCGATGCGATAAGCATTTGATGGGTATAACGCTTGGTTCTTAGGGCGTGGGTACATGTGGGGAAGTGGTTTAGGATTTAGCCCAAGGGGGCTTAAGTCTGTAATAAGAAATGGCTTTCTTTATAGATTTTCAATGGCTTTCAAAGGACTTTGAGGGTTTCTATAAGGCAAAGAAAGAGTCTTAAACCTTATCAAAGGGGTTTTGATCGAAGGGATGAGCAGAGAAAATGAAAATGAAGGATTTTTATGGAGAAATAAAGGGGTAAAAATGGGGTTAGTTTTTGAGTGAAGGAGGGGGAAAAAGGGGTTTTTTGCAGCAGTCTTTTCTCATGAAATCAGCAAAATTTCAGAGTGTGAGTGAAGATTTGGACAGAGGCATGAGGCCTTCAAGAGTCTTCAAGAGATAACACTTTTTAGCAATAAAAACTTGTTTCTTGAAGACTCAAATTTTTTTTTAGCTAGCATTTGATATAAAAATTTTTATAGCTGGCTAATAACGAGGAGCCCTCGAGCCATTCAAGATGATTGTCCTCGCTGCAATGGTAGCGACCTGGGAGAGCTCCACGTTGACCACCACAAATTGTGCATTGGCATAGCCTGGGAGCCATTATGCACTTGGGAGGGATGGCAGGGAAAGCACAGGGGCAGGAGAAGTTGCAGAAGCTGAGGGGCAGGTGCGCAGGATACAATGCACCAGGCAAAGGGGGGCTATGCAGCTTCGCACCAGGACTTGGACTTCGCAACTAATTTTTATTAGCGAGCATCCAAATCAAGAGAGCGAAATGTAGCAGAGAGCATATGACGGAGGGAAGGGGCCAAAAATGGGAGGATATATAGGATTGCTGAAGAGGCATGTCAGAGAGGCTATGAGTGATCTGCATGTGAGGATTCAGCTAGTGGGCAGATGCAGGTAGATAAGAAATGTTGTAGTACTGATTATGCCGCATGGTCATTAATGGAGGTCAGGGTGAGGTGATGGTCTGGGTCAGGAGACATCAGCCCTGTCTAGTCTGCGTGATCGGTGTTTCTGCGAGGCGATAACTGTGATTGGATCTGCAGTAGGTGGTGAATTTCTTTGGAGATCTCCGCAGTCTGCATGCGATGGGATTTGTTGTCCGCCTGTGTTAAGTGTGTCAACTGCAGGGAGAAGCTAGTATTTTTGAATGAGGATGAGACAATTTTGTTTCTATGCCTCATCTTCATTCTCCTCAAGGGTGGTGTGATGCAGAGAGTAGTGGCTTTCTACCCCTTTGTTAGAAAGCAGGTCTGCCACTGCATTGGATTTTCTATGCACATGACCGAAGGCGATGGCTCTATGATTGTGAAGCATGAGCTCCAATGCTTTGAGCTTATGATCAAGTCTCCAGCTGTTGGAGACTTTTGAAGAAGCAATTCCTTGAAGGATTCACGTGGATTCCATGGTTATTATTTTCAAGTCCCCTTCCACTTCCAAAGGGAAGTAGTTGAAATCTATGACGATTTGAATACCCTATATCATTCCTTCCAACTCAGATGAGTTGTTGCTTTCCCATCCAATGTTCCCATAGTAGATTATGAGAGGATCTCCCTTGGTGTTCTTGATAACTCTTCCAAAGCCTGCTATACTAGGGTTACCTTTATAAGCCCCATCAAAATTGCATTTGAAAAATCCTGGGGGTGGAGGCGACCAAGTGTCCAGGGCTGGAGCTCTTCCTTTTCTTCTAGGAGTGATTTCCACAAGAGTGTTAAGAATTATTTGCGAGTTGTTCCAAATGTGGCATTTAGCTGCTTCGGTGGGTAGGTCCTCCTTACTCCACGCATCGAATGCTAGAGTCTCCGTGAGATTGTGTAATATTCCCAATTAGCCCAAGCTAATGGGAATATACAATTTTGTTTCAATTTCCTATTTTATGAATAATATTGTGAAGGAGGATCAATAAAACTCCTAATCAGAAAAATAAATCAATGCCACATGTGAACATAGCTAAATCTGGGCTATTTACATAAGCACACTTAGGTTTGAAAGAGACTGGAGCACTTGACCAAGTCAAACAGGACCAAATCAACAACGTTGTCTAGATACAATGAATCTCCTAGAGGCACAATGCAGTTTTAGTTGGAGGCTTCTCATGTGAATGGAGCTAAATCATTGAGATGGTTTAGGGTTTGACAAGACTTTCATCGTATAAAAGGAATAGGAGGACATTATAATAAGGTTTTTGATTGTGTATATTTATGAATATATTGTCTATTTAGACATATATCATTCTCTGTTGTTTAGAACTAGGGTGTTCCTATTTGGGAATCCCACCTCTTCCATTGAGTAGCTCTAGGAAGAGTCTTGCTAATCTCATCCACTATCAGGAATTTGGCCAAGCTCATCTTCCAACTACAACGTAGATCCTGTTGAGGATTTGGTTGTCCTTGTAAGCTGCAACAAGTGGAGGCTAGATCTGCTCAGATCTAGGCCATTCTAGGGCCTCTTTTCACTGGGAAAGTCTTCTATCCCATTGGCAAGAGAGTTCTGAACCTTTGGAGCTGATATTTTAGATCTTGGAATCATGTCAATCCAGTGATAGAGCCTACAACACTTTTTTCCTTCCAGGACTACGTTATTTGCAAGAAGGAAGTTGCAGGGTGTTTTGACACACATTTGGAGAGATCTCTGGTGTTGGGGTTTTTCCCTTCACTATGGTGATCCATGGATTGGATTTCTGATCCATGTTCTATACAAATCTGATCTTCTTCTATTGTATTCATATTCAGAAATTTCTGAATACTACTACAGATCTGCTACTTTAGATCTCAAATCTACTCTCTGTGTTTCATGTTTTGATCAAAACCCCAAGGGGAATTTGTAAAGGATATTTTCTAGTGTACAGATCTGAAATAGATCTGATATGTTGTACAAAGATATTATCTATATCTGGATTTTAATATACAGCTATTGCAGCTCTTAAAAATAACACTGTTAAGCTATTTTTTAGTCAATACATGTGTTGGAACCCTCTTTCTTGAGGAATTTCTTCTATTCTTGTCTTATACATTCTGGTATACATTGTATGGGACTCAATATGGATCTGATTTATTGCTGTATAAGTGAATATTGAGCCTTATTGTTGGTCTCCTTTTGTTTCTCTCAAAAACTGCATCATTTTCCTGCAGTATTGTTGCATATTACTGCAGCCCCATTCTTGGGTGTTTTTCAACTGTACTAGGTGTGGGAGGTCTATTTACCTCACCTAGTTTGATTTGTTTTTGCTCCCATTTTGGATTTAGATGCTATATATCTAGATATAAGGGATCCAAGGGCTGAAAACTCATTTCAGTGCACATACTTCTTAAAACTGCGGTATTCCAGCAGGTATTGCTGAATCTTCCCTTTTGGGGATATTACAGTGGTATCAGAGCAACCATCTTAGCATAGTCTGTTATTTTCTTTCTTGAAGAGCCAAGATGTCTTCAAAAGAATATGAGCCTCTCACTAATAGAGAGAAAAGGTACTTGAGAAGAAGACAGAATAAGTTTGATTACACCATGATGATAAAGACAAGGGAAAGCCCCTGAATCTGGAAGTGATGAAGATGGGAAGGAGTTTGCAAAAACCCTTCTGAAAGCCATGCAAGGTCTTTCTAAAGAGATCAAAGAGATGAGATTGGACAGGATCAAGGAATATCCTAGGATATTCCATCCTAGAGAAAGCTTTAGCATGTCTCACCACTGGAATGATCAACCAGTGAACCAGCCACAAGCTCCATAACGCTCTACTATGCCTACTTTTTTGGCTATGGAGAATGAAGGGCCTCATGAGAAAGCATCCCTTGAAGACTACTTTGAAGAATATGAGTCTTAGAATCAGAGATTCAAGGACCACTTGAGTTTTCAAGAGTTTTTTCACCTCAACAATAAGAGAATACCAAGGCATCAGTATAGAGATGGTGGATTCACACAGAATCATGATCGACATCACTCTATGGGCAGATTATTTCTTCCCAAGTTTGATGGCTCATCCACTACCTCTGCCAAAGCATGTGTATAAAAAATAGATATCTACTTTCAGTTGAACAAAGTTCTTGAGATGGAAGCTATCAAGAGTGCAGCGCTGCACTTTGAAGGTGAAGCACACAATTGTTGGTTCCATGGGTTGTCTACATTGGGTCATGCCAATGTGACTGCTTATTCTGAGTTCACTAGAAGACTGGTGGAAAGGTTTGACAGAAAGGACCCAGAAGCCCCTTTCATGAGCCTTGCAAAGTTGAAGCAATCAGGTCATGTAGAGTCTTATATCTCTGAGTTTCTAAGATTATCTGTTATGAGTTCCTGATATGTCTGCAGCAAGGAGGGTGTACATGCTCATCGATGGCTTGGATGAACCTCTGCATGGGTTGGTTAAATATACCAAGCCCACTACCTTGCATGATACCATTGAGAGGGCTAGAGACCTTCAAGATGCCTTGCCAAAAGCAAAGGAAAATTTTCAGAACAAGCCCTCTTTTCTTTTCAAAGGAGAGATCATATAAGAAGCCTCTTGATGATGAAGTATGTGTTGTGTAACTAGCTCCAAAAATAGAAGAAAAGAGATATCAATGCCTTAGAAATAAGCCACTTCGAGGGGGAAACCTCCAATACATTACATAAATGAACAATTCTTGGATGATCCAATTTACAAAACCTCCTTTCTATATATAGGAGTCCATGGGGCCATAATGTAATCTTAGTGGGCCACAATGTAATCCTAGCCGACCTAACAATAATAATTTAAGGGCACAATAATAACAAAATGGGGGTTACAAGGGTACAATAATAACAATAAGGGAGTTACACTAACAACAATAAGGGACTATACTAGTAATATAGGGACCTAACATGCCCCTCTCCTTCAAAAAAGTGTTGTCCTCAACGCTTGAGTAGCTCTGGGTGCTTCTGTATAAAATTCTCATCCTCCCATGTAGAATATTCGGTGGGTAAGTTCTTCCACTTGATGAGATACTCTGAAATTGATCGATTCCGTAGCTGTCGAGTTCTTGTTTCCATGACTGCTTCAGGTTCCAATATGATTTTTCCTTCCTCATCAAGTTCTGGAAATATTGTTTGAACTGGAATATTTTCAACTATAACCTTCTTTAAGCATGAAACATGGAAAACTGGATGTACTCGCGAAGAAGCAGGAAGCTCCAATTTGTATGCCATAGTACCAATATTTTGCAACACCTTGTAAGGACCATAGTACTTTGGCGATAATTTATTATCCTTCTTTGCTTTCTTGAGGGACATTTGTTTGTATGGTTGTAGCCGTAAAAATACCCAATCTCCTACATCAAAACTTCTCTCGCTACAATGTTGATCTGCCTGTTGTTTCATTCGATTTTGTGCCAAATTCAGGTTATCCTTTAAGAGTTGGAGAACTTCTTGCTGATGCTCGATGTGATATTCCACTTCTTGAACCTTCGAATTTTCCCTTAAAGATGATGTGATGGATGGTGGATGATATCCATAAAGTGCCATAAATGGGGTCATTTTTGCTGCAGTATGGAAGGAAGCGTTATACCACCATTCAGCAAGAGGTAACCACTTGACCCATTGTGTTTGTTTATCAGATACAAAACAACGAAGATATCCTTCCAAACATTTATTTACTATCTCGGTTTGACCATCAGATTGAGGATGATAAGATGAGCTATGAGCTAATTGAGTACCCAAACAAGAAAATAACTCCGTCCAAAAATTTCCGGTAAAAATGGGATCTCTGTCGCTCACAATAACCCTTGGGCTTCCATGTAGCTTTTGAATTCTGTCCATAAATGTAGTAGCAACTGTACTTGCTTTAAATGGATGAGATAATGCACAAAAGTGTGCATACTTGGTAAGTCTATCAACTACCACCATGATGACACTCTTTCCTTCGAACTTAGGTAAACCTGTGATAAAATCCATTGAAATCTTCTCCCAACGTTGACTTGGAATGGATAAAGGTTGTAGAAGTCCTGGGGTCTTAATTGTTTCCACTTTATTCTGCTGGCAAACCAAACATTCCGCCACAAAGTTTCGAATATCAGATTTAAGGCCATCCCAAAAAAATTCTTTCTTCACCCTGTGGTAAGTTTTTAAAAATCCTGAGTGTCCTCCTAAAGGAGAAGTGTGCAATTCGAGAAGAATCTTTTGTTTTAGTTGGGAATTCTTACAAAGATATAAGCGATCTTTTTACCATAAGGAATCATTTTTCCAACTAAATGTATCAGATGTACTAGGATCTTGCTGCAACTTTTGAATGAGTGTCCATACATCTTTGTCCTTCTTCCATTCATCTCTTGCTTCGGTTATCAAATCTGGTTGGATAATAGAAATGGCACAAAGCAATGCTTCCACCTCTTCATTCTTTCTTGAGAGTGAATCTGCAACAACATTAAGCTTTCCTTTTTTGTAGATTATTTCAAAGTCATAACCCAAAATCTTTGTGACCCATTTTTCTGCTCTTCTAAAGATAGTATTTGCTCCAAAAAGTGTTTAAGACTATCATGATCATTTTTTACCTTGAAGTGTCTTCCCATCAGGTAAGTTCGCCATTTCTTTAGTGCATGCAGTATTGCTAACATTTCCTTCTCATAAATAGGTTTCTGTAAATAATTTCCTTTGATTGGATGACTTTCAAAAGCAATGGGTCTTCCTTCCTACATTAAAACCACACCAATTCCATTTCCTGAGGCATCACATTCCACAATAAGGGTTTTTGTGAAGTCTGGCGTAGCTAAGACCGGTGCTAGGCACATTGCCTCTTTAAGATGTTTAAAGGCTTTAGTTGCTTCAGGAGTCCATGAAAATGCATATTTCTTCAATAATGTTGTTAGAGGTGCTGCTATTCTCCCATAATTCTTAACAAACTTGCGATAATACCCTGTTAACCCAAGAAATCCTCGCAACTGCTTTATGGTTGTGGGGACTTTCCATTCCTTAATGGCTTTAATTTTGTTAGGGTCTACTTTAACACCCTCGTGAGGTACAATATGACCCAGATATTCCACCTCTTGTACTCCAAAGAAACATTTGGATATTTTTTCATATAATTGTTTCTCCTGCAATAGTTTGAGCACCCTGTCAACATGTTCAACATGATCCTTCCAAGACTTTCTATAGATTAGTATATCATCAAAAAATACCAACACAAATTTTCTAAGGAAGGGTTTGAAAATGGAATTCATCAACCCTTGAAATGTAGAAGGTGCATTGGTAGGGCCAAAAGGCATGAAAAAAAATTCATAATGACCCTCATGAGTTAGAAATGTTGTTTTCAGAATATCTTCAGTCTTCATTCTAATTTGATGATATCCTGAACAAAGATCCAACTTGGTAAAATAAATTGCTCCATGTAATTCATCCAATAATTCATCAATCACAGAAATGGGAAATTTATCTTTAATGGTGAGCTTATTGAGCTCCCTATAATCCGGACACATTCGCCATGATCCATCCTTCTTGTGTACCAATACTACGGGAGCAGAGAAATAACTTTGACTAGGTTGAATTATACCCGCCTCTAACATTTCTGCAATCATACGTTCAATTTCGCTCTTTTGGAAGTAAGGATATCTATAAGGCCTGATGTTTGGAGGAAAATTTCCTGGAATCAAATGAATAGCATGATCATGATCACGAATAGGTGGGAGTCCTTTGGGAGTTTCAAACACCTTGGAATGATTGTCCAAGACTTGTTGGAGATCTGCGGAAATAGATGATTTTGATGTCGGAACTTCTAGTGAGCATAATTGTGCAATTACGCCTCGTTGTTCTTTCTTTAGAAGCTTTGTCATGACATTAGAGCTTATTATCCTTCTCGGCTTCCCTTCAATACCCCGTAATTCGACTTCCTTTCCTTCTGAAAAAAAATTCAAGAAAAGTTCTTGAAAATTAAAAGCTACCATCCCCAAAGATTGTAACCATTAGACTCCTAATACAACATCAGCACCTCCCATAGGAATGGAAAGCATTGGAATACTCAACACATATTCCCCCATGGTTAGCTTGATATTATGGCATTTTCCAGAGCAATTTATAGTTCCTCCATTTGCAACCATCACTTGACATTCTGGTGTTGGGTATAGGAAACAATTTAATTCCTTGGCTACCTTACAATGAATAAAATTATGGGTGCTAGCTGAATCAATCAACACTATTACCTTTTTCTTCTTGATTTGTCCTTCTATCTTGAGAGTTTGAGGAGTGGTAACTCCTACCAGTGCATTACACGATATGGTTAGATTCATTTCTTCCTCTTCTAGGGCTGGTTCCAAGTGTATATCCTCTTCGTGTTCATTTTCTTCTTCCTCTTCACAATCTATGTAAAATAATTTCTTCTCATCACACTTATGACCTTTAGTTTATTTGCTATCACAACTTTAGCAAAGCCCTTTTTCTCTTTTTTCTTCCAATTGTTGTGGTGTCAACCTTGTAGGTTGTGGAAATCTAGGTGTAGCAACACTTCCTTCTTTATAGAATTGAGTGGTAGGCTTCCTTGTCGACATAATTTTACATTCAAATTTTCTTGCCAACCTGAATGCCTTCTCCAATGAATCAGGTTCCAAAACACGAACTTCATGTTGGATGTTATCCTTTAGAGTGCCTATGAAGAGATCAATCCTGTGTTCCTCTGGAATATCAGTTACCCTTATATTCAATTTTTGGAAGTCCTCAATGTGCTGCCCCACTAAACCCTTCTGTTTGAGATTTATCAATTGGCTAAAGAAGGTGTTGCTCTTTGTATCCTCATAATGTGCTATCATTTCCTCCGTAAAAATTGACCAAGTGACAATTTTTTTACGGGAGAAAAGCCATCGATACCATACAAATGTATTTTGTTCTAAATGTAAAGTTGCGATGCGTACCTTTTGTGTGTTTTGCACATTATGGAGATCAAAATATTGCTCCATCTGTAGTATCCATGTTACAAGATCCTTTCCATCAAACTTCCTCATATCCATTTTTGGAATATGGTGGTTCTTCCCGCCAATATTAGAGTTTATGAAATCACGATTAACATTTATTTTGTTCTCATCATGAGGTTCTTCTACTATATTTTCACCATTAGGAAACATTTCTTGTATCAACTTTGTCAAACCTTCGATGTCTGCTTTTAGATCATTCTTCATGTTTTCCATGTTGTTTTCCATGTTGTCTTTCATGTCATCCATCTTAGCTTCCATGCCAGCTTCCATGCTATCCATCTTAGCTTCCACGCCTTTCTTCAAACCGTCCATCTTCGCTTCCATGCCTTACTTCAAAACTTCCATTTCATTTTTTGTTGCTCTTTGCGAGAGTGAAATTTGTTGCACTTGCTCTTGTAATTTTGATAGATCATGTTGCAATTCTTCATCTTCATGAGTCATAGTAGATCCTTCTGAAGGCTTAATGGGTGTTGAATTATTTTTACGGGGCATATTTTAGAACCCAAAACTGATATCTATTCTACAATATGCCCTTGGAATCAATTCAAATTGATTCTTCAAACAATACTTATGCAATTCGGAAAAAAAATACACACCTTTTTCTTGATTTTGAGGAGCTCGATATTGAAATTGGATTATCTCTGTGATTGCAGCACTTCAATATTTGAATTTTAGTACCAACATATCCCTCTGAATTATCTTTTGAATGCCACGGGTCTAACCTGATTTGGATTCTCCAAGACAAAGTTGTGTCCAATCTCCCACAATGACCTATTTATGGACTGGTTCAGTAGAGTGAACTTGTACGACTTTCCATGTGTCACTTTTTCATCCTTCGGCTCTAAAATTGATATCCAAGAAACTAGAATCCGTTTACTTGCGACCACTTTTTACGGCACTCCAATCCGATGCTCAGAGAGACAGTTATGAAGATTTTTCCACAATCACCTCTTTGAGATGAAATTCTGGAGCCTGAAAAAGCACTACATTCCATAGATCATATCTCCGAAAATATTTTGAACCAAGATCTGAATTTTTTTTTCGAGTTTCCTCAGGATTTCTGCTTCGCACCCTAAAAATGTTAGATTCTGAACCTTCGTAGAAAAAAGGTTATAGCACAAATTCCATGATGACCTGTTTAGGAGCTTGAAAAAAGACCTAACTTCCACAGATCATATCTCCAAAAATATTGCGAACCAAAATCTGAAATGTTTTGATGATGTTCCTCAGGATTTTGGCTTCGCACCCTAAAAATTTCAGCTTCTGAAGCTTCGTAGAAAAAAATTTATAGCGAAAATTCCACGATGACCTATTTGGAGCAGCGAAACCCTAGAATCCAAAGCTCTGATACCAAATGTTGTGTAACCAGCTCCAAAAATAGAAGAAAAGAGATATCAACGCCTTAGAAATAAGCCACTTCGAGGGGGAAACCTCCAATACATTACATAAATTAACAATTCTTGGATGATACAATTACAAAACCTCTTTTCTATATATAGGAGTCCATGGGGCCATAATGTAATCCTAGTGGGCCACAATGTAATCCTAGCCGACCTAACAATAATAATGTAAGGGCACAATAATAACAAAATGGGGGTTACAAGGGTACAATAATAACAATAATGGGGTTACACTAACAACAATAAGGGACTATACTAGTAATATAGGGACCTAACAGTATGGAAAGATCTAAGAATGAGGAAGCTATGCTTCACTTGCCAAGAACCATGGGTACCTAGACATAGATGTCCTACTGGTAAAACACGTTATATAGAGGTCTTCTCAGATCTTGAAGAATATGAAGATGATGAGCCAAGGAGTGCTCATAGCACTGACAATGTTGGAGGAGATCCAACACCATCAGGGGATGAGAATGGATAATTTTCTCCTATTGGAGGAACTATTGCATCCTTGAGGGGAGTACCTAAGTACTTGACCTTAAGAGTTCAAGGGTAAATCATGAATCAGAGGGTTTCTGTATTGATTGACAGTGGGGCTACCCACAATTTCATTGATGCCCATCTTGTGCAAAGGAGGGCACTACCCACTGATACTTTTGAGGGATTCGTTTTTTTGGTCCCGGGAGATAGAACAATGCAATGCATGCATTATGTTCCATCCCTTTCAGTCACCATGGGATCCTACACATTGGTGGATCACTTCTTTGTAGTTGACATACTAGACACCAATGTTATTTTGGGTGTTCAATGGTTGATTACATTGGGGAAATTCACCACTGATTGGGAGGATTTGAAAATGGAATGGGTGGACAAAAAGAGTGGTGCACTTCAAATAATCAAAGGCATGCATACTTACCCCTCACAAAAAACTTTCACACAAAAAACAGAGATGGATTTTCGCAGTGGAAGCAAGGACCTCACTGTCCCTTCTATCATGTTCATGATATTTCTGCAAGGGACACTCTTATCTAGTGGTAAACTAGCTAGGAGGCCACCTGATTTAGTTTTAGTGAGAGATCTCTCACTACTTGATGCTCCAAAATCAGATCCAGGAGGGATGGGAGCATTAGAAGACATAACTACAGTGATGGAAGGCTTGGGAAAGCATAAGAAGGAGAGAGATTTTCTTCTCTCATCATCATCACCCACCTTCATTTCTGATTCTGCGTTGTTGGAGGAGAAGAAGGGAAGGTATGTCCTTCCTACTTGTAACTTTGACATAATAAATGTCAAAGAAGAGATCAACAACATGGTAGGAATTCCTATTGATGCATCATCAACATTTTCATTGTTGGGGAGTGTAGATCTATATTGGAAATCCCAGTTGTTGGTGGATTATTCCAAAGATCTTCACACTTGTATGATGCTTGATGACTAGATGCATGAAGAGGTATATCTATTCCATGAGGGATTCATCTATCATCGTGATAGGATCTTCTTACCTATAGCCTCCAAGCTCAAGGAGAGGATGCTAAAAAGGGCCTTCAAAGAGTTTTTTTTCAGCCCTAATTATTCTATGAAGATCTACAACACTATCATCAGATGCTTTGAATGGGAAGGCTTTGGAGGAGAGCTACATCAACATTTTCTAGAATGCAAGAGCTATGTGGAGCTGGGGCAGCCAAAGGAATCTATGGCACAAGTGTCATTTCAGCCATTTCTTCCTTCTCTTGAAAAGGGAGGAAAATCTGTGCACAATTCTATGTATAGAAGAAACATTGATGGTGAAAAATTTGATCATGTAATGCAAGCTTCATTTTCTAATTTGACACATTCTTTCACCATGTTTTTGCAAGCCATGACTCCCAAGAGGAGTGTTGTATTATGTAAATCTCATCTAAAACATTGGGCCACTACAATTTCTGAATTTGGCCACTCCCTTGTTGTGCAAAGGGAGATTCTCTTTCATGATGGGTACTTCCCAAAGGCACCAAACATATATCACATTTTCAGCCATGGTGAGATAACTTGTGCAGCAAGTAAGTGGTGGGGAAACCACTTACCATATCTGGATCTAATGTAGGCGGGAGATGCACTACAGTGGTACCATATGTGGGACTATGACCCACCTCCTCATGCTCAAATTTCTATTTGTGTGTATGTAATTATGCTTCCATACTTGGATGATATAGTTGTACTTTTCATGGGATTGTATGGAGGGAGGATGGGAAGTTTGTATGTACCACATGGGATGGAAACTCTCTATGTACCTTATGTTACATGATTTAGAGAGAATATTGGATGAACCATGTTTGTTTCTATTGAGTTCTTGACTCCTTGTGGGATGGATCTTGTACATCTCATGATGACTTTGGAGGAACAATTCATGGAGGCTTGGATTGGTAAACACCTAGCTTGTGAGGAGAGCTTGATCTTTGATGGTGTCGCCAATGGAGAAGGAGAAGTGTTGCAACACTCACCCTATCAGTTTCTTGAGGACAAGCAACATTTTGGAGGGGAGGACTTTAATATTCCCAATTAGCCCAAGCTAATGGGAATATAAATTTTTTTTTCAATTTCCTGTTTTATGAATAAAATTGTGAAGGAGGATCAATAAAACTCCTAATCAGAAAAATAAATCAATGCCACATGTGAAAATAGCTAAATTTGGGCTATTTACATAAGCAAACTTAGGTGTGAAAGAGACTGGAGCACTTTACCAAGTCAACCAGCACCAAATCAACAACGATGTCTAGATACAGTGAATCTCCTAGAGGCATAACGTAGTTTTAGTTGGAGGCTTCTCATGTGAATGGAGCTAAATCATTGAGATGGTTTAGGGTTTGACAAGAATTTCATCCTATAAAAGGAAGAGGAGGACAACAGAATAAGGTTGTTGATTGTGTATATTTTTGAATATATTGTCTGTTTAGACATATAGCATTCTCTGTTGTTTATCTGAGGATAGTGTTTTTTATCACTAGGGTTTTCCTATTCGGGAATCCCACTTCTTCCATTGAGTAGCTCTTAGAAGAGTCTTGTTGATCTCATCAAATATTAGGCATTTGGCAAAGCTCATCTTCCAACTATAACGCAAATCCTGTTGAGGATTTGGTTGTCCTTGTAAGTTGCAGCAAGTGGAGGCTAGATTTGTTCAGATCTAGGCCATTCTAGGGCCTCTTTTCACTAGGAAAGTCTTCTATCCCATTGGCAAGAGAGTTCTGAACCTTTGGAGCTGATATTTCAGATATTGGCATCAAGCCAATCTAGTGCTAGAGCCTACAACGCAGTTTTCCTTCTAGGATTGCGTCATTTTCAAGAAGGAAGTTGCAGGGTGTTTTGACACACATTTGGAGGAGAGATCTCTGGTGTTGGGGTTCTGTCCTTCACTATGGTGATCCATGGATTAGATTTCTGATCCATGTTCTATAAATATCTGACCTACTTCTATTGTATTCATATTCAGAAATTTCTGAATACTACTGCAGATCTGCTACTTTAGATCTCAGATCTACTCTCTGTGTTTCATGTTTTGATCAAAACCCCAAGGGGAATTTGTAAAGGAGATTTTCTAGTGTACAGATATGAAATAGATCTGATATTTTGTACATGGATCTACTCTATATCTGGAGTGTAATATACAGCTACTGCAACTCTTAAAAATAACGTTGTCAAGCTATTTTTCAGTCAATACATGTGTTGCAACCCTCTTTCTTGAGGAATTTATTATATTCTTGTCTTCTACATTCTGTTATACATTGTATGGGCCTCAATATGGATCTGATTAAATCTTGTATAAGTGAATATTGAGCCTTATTATTGGTCTCCTACTATTACTCTTAAAAACTGCATTATTTTCCTGTAGTATTGTTGCATATTGCTGCAGCCCCATTCTTGGGTGTTTTTCAGCCATACTAGGTGTGGGAGGTCTGTTTACCTCACCTAGTTTGATTTGTTTTGCTCCAATTTTGTATTTAGATGCTAGATCTCCAGATCTAAGGGATCCAAGGGCTGCAAACTCATTTTAGTGCACATACTTCTGAAAGGTGCGTTATTCCAGCAGGTATTGTTGAATCTTCCCTTTTGGGGATATTACAGATTGTCGTGAATCCTGTCCCAAAGATGTTCAGGTGTAGAAGATTTGTCCTTAAATATGCGGTTTTTTTTCTCCTTATAGATGTTCCAAATGAGGATGCTCGGGGTAATTTTCCATAATATATTCAACAGGTTACTATGGAAAGGATTATCCTACCAATTTTTGATGGTTTGAATGATGTTGCCCCTAGCACAGTTGGACCATTGGTAAAGGACGACCATTCTGTCCCATAGGGAGCTGGCATGTGGGCATAGGTCAAGCAGGTGGTCGATGGTTTCCGATTTTTCTTAACATGGAGGACATCTGGAGGGACCTACAAAACCCCATTTCAATAGATTCTCCCAAGTGAGTATACGACGTTTACTGAGCAGCCACAAAAACACTGCTATTTTGGGCCATAAATTTTCCTTCGAGATCTTTTTCCAGAGAATGTCGATAGGTCTTGGGTCATGCTGATGGAGGAGATGATAGGCTTCCCTAGTAGAGTATGTGCCACTTGTTATGTGCCCCCAGTGGAGGATGTCTGGCCCTATTTTGATTTGGATTTTTATTTTTGTGCATAGCTCCTCCCAGGTATCAGTGTGGCTTTCATTGTTCCAGTTTTTTTGCCATATGCTGGTATGAATATATTGCCTATAGCCCTGAGAGTTTTCATCCGTCCAGAAGTCCTAAGTTTTTTGTTGTTTCCTATTTTGGAGCGCAGCTTGCCATAGAGGTCTACAGAAGATGGAGGAGAGGCTTGGAATTTGTTGCCATGAATCCTCCTAGAATATTGCTTGGTTACCACCTCAAAGCTCCTAAAAGCTATGGTTTTGGATAATGCCCTTTTGAAGACTGGCTTCTTTCCAGATTTGGGAGCCTGGAAGATCTAAGTTATATCTAATGAGATCTTCCTTAGGCCAGTATTGCGCATACTTGGCTGTCCATAATTTGGCCAAGGTAGTGTTGGGATTGGAGACCATTTCCACTAGATGCTTGATCCCATTATGTTGTTGTTGTGCTCGGGGTCTCAAAGACCTAGACCTCCTTGATGCTTTGGGGTGCATAAATCTTTCCAGTTGACTAAGGCCCATTTTTTTTTGCCTTTAGTACCTCCCCAAAGGAATCTGCATTCTAGGGTGAGCATGGATTTGAGGACCCATTTGGGAGCCGCAAGAACCGAGAAGAGGTAAATGGGGAGAGATTGCAAGATGGATTTGATTAGGACCAGACGACTGGAAATGTTGAGAGTGCGGTGAGTGATCCAGATTTATGCAGGAATGCAACAAAATAAAAATATAACCATAAATACAAAGATGCAGTGGAAATAACACTTCATTTCATTAATATCAAGGAACTGAAATTTGCTTACAAACAGAATGGAAATAAAACTAGCTAGGGAACTGGTAGCTATCCCTGAGAAGATATGTGGTGGCTACAGGCTTCTGAACTGAGTTACAATGAGGCTCAAGGGCCTATTTATTATTTAGAAATAATGTTAAATCCTAAACAGCCAAAACCCTAACCATAGGAGATGAAGCGCCAAAATTATGGGCCTCGTTTGGGTAAATTGGTGTTTCAACTTCCTGGGGACGTAACTTTGGCATACGATCTCTGTTTGATGCGTACCATACCTCGTTAGAAATATCTATCCATGGAATAATAATTTAAAGTGAGAAACATCAATCCATGGACCCATGTTGCTCCCCATTTTCCCAAAAAATGTCGTTTAGGGCCTCAAAACGGCTCTGGAAGTTTAGGACCCGAAAAACTGCTAAAAATAGTAAGTTGTGCCGAAACTGAAAAAATGAAAGAGAAAATGGTGGGGCCCCAAGTGGAATAGGCGGGTGACCACCAATATCCACTTGGATCACTCCTCCCCCCTTAGGAATCAATGGTCCCCATTGCGTTAAGTTCCTCCATGAGATGAGGAAATTTCTGCTGAAATTGGTCCCTGGTGAACCACTTTCCTTGGTGCAGGAGTTGGCTAGCTTTGACAACCTGATACAGTTGGATCTTCTATTGGAGAGTGTTCTTGATTTGCATGTCCATGATACAATCTTTGGTGGCTTTTTCCATGCAGTCTGGGTTTAACTCTGTCGGTGTGAGTTGGTATGCAATGTCAGAGGTGTCCAGTAGAGGTGGGAAGTAAGGACGAAGGCAGTCCACATTGAATACTGGGTACAGACCAAGGAATGGTGGAATACTGAGCTTGAAGGCATTGTTCCCTACAACCTTGGTGATGTTGTACGGCTTGTATCGAAGCAGGCAAAGCTTGCGGTGGGGTCCAATGAGGCGCTCCTTCTGCAAATGTAGCCATACTTTGTCACCCACCTGGAAGTTGTGTGGCACCCGGTGTTGATCATGGATTTTCTTGTACTTAGCATTAGCTCTGTCCACTATGTCATGAACCTGTTGGTGGATGTGTTGAATGCACTCGATGAAGTTATTTTCTTTGTCAACTTCAGAATGGACATGAGCAAAATCGGCCTGAGTAGCCGCAAATGGCATGGCTACGTCAATGGAACACAATGGCTGGAATCCCAAGCCCACCTGAAAGGGGCTATGGAAGATTGAACTGTGGAGAGCCCAGTTATAACTATGTTGTACATATGGGAGGCTCTCATCCCATGTGCATGGATGCTTTAAATTTTACATGCGCAGAATTTGTACAATCATTTTGTTGACGACCTCTGTCTAGCCATTTGTTTGGGGATGGAAAGCTATGGACTTGGTGAGCTTGGTGTCCAGCATTGACCACAGGCTGGACCAAAATGTGCTGAGTAACCTGCTATCCCGATCTGATATGATAGACTATGGGATCCCAAAGTGCACCCACACTCGTTGAAAGAAGAGTTTAGCAGTGGCTTCTGCTATGATATTCTTCATCCAGACGGCCATAATGGTCATCTTAGAGAATCTTTCGATGACCACGAAGACACAGTCATTTCCATGCTTAGTAGAAGGTAGGCCCGACATGTAATCCATGGAGATGGATTCCCAAGGTTGACTAGGGGTAGGTAGCGGAGTATATAGGCCTTTCTTCTTGATGGTCGGTTTGGCAATGGCACAAGCAGTGCAGGATCTGATGTGCTTCCCAACATCCTTTCAAAATTTTGACCAATAGAAATACTTCTACAGTACTGCTACTATTTTCTTGACCCCAAAATGCATAGCGACTCGACTGTAGTGTGCTTCCCATATCATCTTGGCACACTCGCTTGAAGGAACACAAAGGTGTCCTAGTTGACATAAAAGTGCATCTTGGAGGTGAAAGTTTGGAACTTGTGTACCCCCCAAGAGTGCCTTGTAAGTGTGGCCGAATTCTGGGTCGCTCTTGTAGAGAAGCAGCCAATCATAAGTCTCATGCCCACAAGAGTTGAGAACGGTGGTGAGTGCCACGATCGGTGGTCGGCTGAGGTAGTCTGCAGCATTATTGGTGCTACCCTTCTTGTACTTGATGTTCAAATGAAACTGTTGCAGACATGTGGACCACTTCTGATGGCGATCATTATACAACTTCCCTTATGTCTGTATGAACTGCAGCGGCTGGTGATCTATGTGGATGATTGTTTCCTTCCCCAAAATGCAATGCTTCCATTGTCGACAAGCTTGCACAATGGAATACATTTCTTTGTCATAAGTGGGATACTTGCAAACTGTGTCAGATAATGTTTCACTATGATATGCCACTGGATGTCCCTGTTGAGTAATAACTGCCCCAATAGCATAGTCAGAGGCATCTGTCTCGATCTCAAATGGCTGTTGGAAGTCTGGTAATGTGAGAACTGGGGCAGAACAGAGGCGATTTTTCAATTTTGTGAACGCCTTCTATTGAGGTTCCGACCAAAATATTTTTTCTCTCGCTCCTCCCTTGGTGACTTAACTCAAGGGCCAAGTGATATGAGAGAATCCCAACACGAACCTACGGTAGAAATTAGCAAGACCCAGAAAGCTGCAAAGCTCTGTTATAGTGGTTGGGGCTGGGCAATCCCGAATGACTTGGATGCACATGCACCCCCCTTTAATCAATAATGTATCCCAGATATTGAACTTGGGTCATGCCAAAAGTGCACTTCTCCAAATTGGCACACAACTTGTGTTTCCGCAGTGTTTGGAGGACTTGTCAGATGTGGTGAAGGTGCTCTTCCCAAGTCTGGCTGAAGATCAGAATGTCATCCAAGTACACCACTAAAAATGAGTTGGTGAATGGCCATAAGATGTCGTACATCAACCTCATGAAGGTTGCAGGAGAATTCACCAACCCGAAAGGCATGAAAAACCATTCGAAAAGGCCTTCCTTGGCTTTGAAGGAAGTCTTCCACACATCAGAGGGTTCAATTGGTACCTGGTGATACCCAGACTTCAAGTTGATCTTGCTGAAATATTTTTCACCTTTGAGTTGGTCCAGAAGGTCATCAATCCATGGGATCGGGTACCTATTCTGGACAGTGATCTTGTTCAGTGCCCAATAGTCAATACAGAGTCTCCACGTCCCATCCTTCTTCTGTACCAACATGATCGGGCTCCCATAGGACGATGAACTTGGTCAGATGTGACCTTTCTGCAGCAGCTCCTGAATCTGTCTCTTGATTTCATCGTTCTCTAGAACAGAGCGCCGATAGATCGGTCCATTGGGTAGCGGCGCACCTGGGGTCAGATCAATCAGGTGCTTGACCTGAAAATGCAGAGGAACCCCTGTGAGTGAGGTGAATATGTCCCCGTACTCCTCCACAACCTTATCCATTTGTTGTTGTCGTGCAGAGGAGCCTTGTCTGGAGATCGTGGCCACAATATTCTTATTGCCCTGGGGGTGGATCATCAGGAAAATGAATTTCCTGGTTTGGGAAATGAGCTTACTGCATTGTTTTGCAGTAACCAAAGAGATAGCGACAGGAGGTGGTACCTCTGGTATCCTGTACAACTTATTTCCCAAAGTAACAGTAATAGCACGAGGCCGAGACTCATACACAGCATGACACTTCCACAAGTATGGTTGTCCTAATAATACATCAGAAACATCAATAGGAGCAATGTCACATAATACCTCATCCGTGAAGGGCTTGATGCTATAGGGAAGGCGACACTGCTAGCTGACGCGGAGATCTCGTCCTTGGTGAAGCCACCCGATGGTGTATGGATGTGGGTGAGATTTGGTCAGCAAGCCAAACTACTTCACGGCGTCAGCTGAAATGAGGTTCTTTTTTCTCCCATTGTCGACAATAAACTGTACCGGGGAGCCCTTTACCCACATCTGGGAGTGGAAGAGACGTTCCTCCTCCTCTGGATCTTTCAGTTCCTCCTTCTAGATCTTCGTAGTGGAAACAATGGCATTGGGTTCCACATCAATAATCAGTTTCCCTTTGTCATTCACCTTGTCAAGTTCTGATTCAGAGCCGGAGCATGCATCTGACTCAGAAGCCCTCATCTCAGCCACCAGCGACTACTTGGCCCGACACTCACTTGTGTTGTGAGTGGAGCTCTTATGGAACTCACACCACTTTCCCATGTCCTTCTTTGGTTTTGCAGTGTTTTTCTTTGCTTGTGGCTTCGACAGGTTGTCTTGAGTCACCATGCATTGGATTTGTCCTTTCTTATGCGGTTTTGGAGCACCTTTCCCTTGCTTTTGATTCATAGATCCAAAGTCTCGCTTCTTCTGTTTGAATTTCTACTCAATCTTGGCAGCATACCGATATGTCGTACCAAGCGAGGAGATGTCGAGGAACTCCATTTCCTCCTGAATGTATCTATGCATACAACTGTGATACTTTAGCACCATATGTTTCTTTGAATCTTTGATACCCAACTTGGTGCACAGGGTATGTAACAGATTCGTCAGCTCATGCACATCTTGATCCCTTTGTTGTCACAGTGTGGTCCATTGTATGTACTTGTCCTCATAGCTCCCCACGGGATAGTATTGTTCCTTGATGGCGTCTTGGAAAGAATTCCAAGTGGGTACAGTTGAGAATAGAGAGGGTTTTGTCTCATCCTTTTTCTCACAGTGGGTTTCCCACCAGTCCTTGACATGGGGGGCAGCTTTGAGGAGTGCAAAAATAATCTTCTCCCTATCGGAAAAGTCATGAACTAAGAAATATGCTTCTAATAGATTCAACCATCTATCTATGGCATATGCATCTATTTGACCCTCAAATATGGGAATGTCAAAATTTACTTGTACCTTAAAAGGAGTCGCACCTCCAGAGTGGCTGCTGGATGCAGATGCGCCGCCGGTGGGCAGCCGTTGAAGGATTTGGGAAAAGTTATCCATCATCGTGTTCCTTTGTTTTTAGAGGGCCTTCTCGAGTAATATTTTGATATGATCTTCTACTCCCTCATCTT
This sequence comes from Pinus albicaulis, assembly GCA_034641835.2. NCBI lineage: Eukaryota > Viridiplantae > Streptophyta > Pinopsida > Pinales > Pinaceae > Pinus > Pinus albicaulis. Next base: position 1,670,913,780 of record CM076581.1, read on the forward strand.
TATTTTCGTCCCCCATGGGTGTTTGTCAGGGTTTGCCAGGCTGATCTTGCAAAGGTTCCACCAAATCGAGCCCTAACTCCTTATACCCCGACCTCGTTGGGGACATGCAAAGAAGGATTGAGAAAATGCAGACCGCTCTGATACCACTAATCTGGATTTATGCAGGAACGCAACATAATAAAAATATAACCATAAATACAAAGAAGCAGCGGAAATAACACTTAATTTCACTAATATCAAAGAATTGAAATTTTCTTACAAACAGAATGGAAATAAAACTAGCTAGGGCGCTGGTAGCTATCCCTGAGAAGAGATGTGGCGGCTACAGGCCTCTGAAATGAGTTACAATGAGGCTCGAGGGCCTATTTATTATTTAGAAACAATGGGAAATCCTAAATAGCCAAAACCCTAACCCTAAGAGATGAAGCGCCAAAACTATGGGCCCTGTTTGGGTAAATTGGTGTTTCAACTTCCCGGGGACGTAACTTTGGCATACGATCTTCGTTTGATGCATACCATACCTCGTTAGAAATATCTATCTAAGGATTACAAATTTTGAGTGAGCAACATCGGTCCATGAACCCATTTTTCTCCCTGTTTTCCCAAAAAACGTTGTTTAGGGCCTCAAAATGGCTCCAGAAGTTTAAGACCCGAAACACTGCTAAAAATAGTAAGTTGTGCCGAAACTGAAAAAATGAAAGAGACAATGGTGGGGCCCCAAGTGGAATAGGCGGGTGACTACCAATATCCACCTGTATCAGTGAGTCCATTTGGAGAGACGGGTTTCCATTTTGTCAAGCAAAGCTCTCCAGGAGGAGTTGTTGATTACAGAGTCAGTGAGCGGAGCTCCCAAGTATTTTGAGGGAAGGGATGCAATGATGAAGCCAAGGATGTGAGAAATGTTGCGTTGGGTCAGAGGGGGGGGTGTGGAAGAAAAAATCTGAGATTTTTCCTGGTTGATATATGTTCTATAAGCTTCAGTGAAGGAGTCGAGAATATACTTGAGGGTGCGGGCTTCCTGGACAGAGGGGTAGCCCATTATCAATTTTTCATCCACAAATTGCTAATGAGAGGCTAGGGGTAGGTTATGGAGGGGTAATCCCAGAAGTGCCCTCATCTGAATAGAGCTTTTGATCAGGTGGCCCAAGCCTTCAGCCATGATGATGAAGATAAAGGGAGAAAGGGGATCCCCTTGCCTTATGCCTCTTGAGGGATTGAAGGTGGAAAAGGTATGCCATTAACCAGGATGTAGTGAAAGGGGGAGGTGATGAGACTCATAACCCATCTGATCCATGTGTGACTAAAGCCAAAAGTTGCAAGGATATTTTTTATATAGTCGCAACTTAGTTTGTCAAAAGCTTTGGAAATATCAATTTTGAGAATCATACCTAGTTTTTTGGTGGTTTTGAGGGAATGAATGACCTCATGAGTTAATATGATGCCATCCAGGATCAGCCTACCTTCCACATACCTTATTTGCTCTGAGGAAATGATGAGAGGTAGTAAATTCTTCATCCTATTAGCTATGACCTTGGATATGATTTTGTAAATAACATTACAAAGGGTTATAGTTTTGTAAGTTACTGGGTGAGGCAACTCTGTCTTCTTTGGGGATCAGAGTGATGAACGTAGCATTTAGAGTTGGTAATAGCTAGTGAGTGGACCTATATTCCCCCACAACTTCCCAAACATCGGTTTGGATGATATCCCAAAAGAAATGAAAGAAGTTATCAGTGAATCCATCTGGCCCGGGAGCCTTCCCATCTTTAAATTGGAAGACTAACTGTTAGACCTCAACAGTAGTGGTAGCAGCAAGTAGCATCCTGTTGTGATCCTCTGTTATCATCTTGGGAATTTGTTGAGGAATTTTTCCGATGGATTCCTATTTTTGGTGGTTGGGTTCCTGGAGGATGTTCCTAAAGTGATTGCGCAGCTCCTCCGTGATGCCTTCTTGCGTTTCTAGCCTTTCCCCATCTTGATTGTTGATGATAGTAATTTTGTTGTGCATACGGTGTTGTATGGTGGACCTGTGGAAGAATTTAGTGTTTCTTTCTCCTTCTTTGAGCCAGTTGATTCTGGATTTTTTCCTCCAAAGGGCTTCTTCCCGGTTCCTTCTTTCCTCCAACTAAGTGGTCAGGCATTGCTCCTAGTGTGATGTCTCATCTGTGCATCTATTTTGGATGATATTATGTTGCAGATACTTCATTTTTTCCTCCAGGTCTTTCTTCTCAGTGAATATATTTCCAAATGTAGTTTTCTTCCAGACTTTCAAATGTCTTTTGAGAATTTTTAGCTTTGTTTGGAATTGAAGCATTTTTGTGCCTGGAGGGGGTTCTATAGAATACCACCATTGGGATACCATATCCTTGAACCTGGGGTGCCTGAACCAGCAATGTTCAAACAAAAGGGTTTGGGAGCATGCTTACCTGGGTGGATCTATTGGAGTTGTATCAGCCAGTGATCGCATCCCGCAGCTGGGATAATGGTGGTGTACAGATTCCCTCATAGGCGGATAAGGTCATCAATGATGAGGAATCTGTCCAACTGAGAGGCTATCTGCTGAGTGCCTCCTCTTTTGTTGTTCCAGGTAAAGATCCCATTTGAGATTTGGATTTCTATGAGATTTTTATTTTGGATGAATTCTTTGAATTCATTATTGTCAGATTAGAGATGCTATCATCCACATTTCTTTTCGTGGAGGTTGGTAATCATATTGAAATCTCCTCCCAGAACCCAGAGGGGATGGGATCGTTGAAGGTTAAGTTCCTCAAGGTTGCTTAGGAGCATCAGTTTTTGTTGCGCATTTTGAGGTGTGTTGACATTGGTGAGAATTCCATGTATATCAGTACTGACCAGGTGGAAATTACCCTGGATGAAATTTCTATTGGCTTGCAGGCTCTCTAGAGTGATAATTTGAGGGTTCCAGATGAACGAAAGTCCCCCAGACGCCCCGTTTGCATCGAATTCTATGATATTTCTACCTTTCCCTATCTTGTTGAAGATGGTTTCAAGGTTTGAACTGGTGAATTTTGTTTCTTGCACGTAGAAAATTATAAGGTGTTCCTCCATAATCATTTTTTTAAAGATTTTGTGCTTCGAGGGGCTATTGAGCCCTCTGATATTCCATGAGATGAGCTTCATGAGATATATTCAGAGGTGAGAGCATAGAATCCGGTTAACTTGGGGAACTATCCTGACTTCACCATTTCTTTTTGTTAGTGTCCCGTGATTTAGCAGATTGGTAGACCAAATGAATAGGGTAACATGAAACCAATCTTTAGAGTCCTAGGACCTAACCTTCTTGGACTCAGAGAGGGCTCTCTCTATTAGATGCAAAGGATGTGATCTTGTTTTCTTTAGATGGTTGATTTTAGGCTAGTTGTTAAGTATAGGGTTTGTTGTTTTTTTTGGTTGGGTAAGATGAATAGGTAGAATAGGAGTGAGAGGTCTTTAAATCATTGGGCTATGGAGTCAATGAAAGTCATGGGTATCTCAATAATGAATCAGAGTGCATTGCAAGGCCAGTCTAGCAAGGTTAATGGATCCTTAAGGTTATGTGTGAAGTGGGATGGACATCAAGTTGGAGAATAAGGTAGGGTAAAGGGAAATCAAGAATCCTTTGTAAAATACCTATAACAAAAAGGTCTTAAATACTGAAAAGAAAAAGATATAACTCATGAGGTAGGGAAAACCATTAAGCTTAATGAAAATACTTAAACCAATAACCATTCAAGACAAACAATTTCGATGAAATATAGAAGGCGAGAAACTCATTTAACTTCTATTGATTTCACCTTCAAGCTTTTAGAAAACATTTAAGATCTCAAATAACTTTAATCCATGAATAGGGAACTCCTAAACATCATAAATCAATTTATAAAGAACTTTGAGGCAAACTGATAGGCATGGACAAAGGGAAAGATCAAAACAAGACCTCTTTGACTTAACCTAGCAAGAAGTACTTCAAAGAGAGGTTTCAAGATAGAGTTTAGATAACATCAAATAAGCAGGGCTTACCATGAAACATATTTTTAAACTATCATACTAATCCATTAATTAAACAAGGGCCTAAGGAGCAGCTAAGAATTCCTTAAGCTGACCCAACAGAGGAAAACATCAAGGCAATAGAAGGTAGGAGGACTAAGGTGCTTCAAAGAGCATTTCTAAACCTATACTTTTTTTTTCTACTGCAACAAATAAGGATGAAACATAATGATAACAAGAAAACATGAACAAATTAAGAATACATCACCATTAACCAAGCTTAGGGATCCTGCAAACAAGCTTCTCCATCATCAGTCCTTGCAAGCCATTCATAAACTCCACAACACCAATTTCTTCTCCAAGCTCATAAAAACCATGTATTTCTCTCAAATCGCATCAAATGCCAACACTTAAAATGAAACCCTCATGCTATATTTAACTCATCAAAGGAGGAAAAAAACCCTAGATAGGGTTGGAAAAAGTCAAAATCACCCATAAATGTCATTTTTTCCTAAGAGACCATGCAAGGCCCAAGGCACAAAATATCTCATGAAATAAATGGTAAAATAAATTCTTGCACCTAATTCTAGATTTATTTGCCTCAAAAAAAACTAAAATATGATTTTGCAATAAATGAGTGTTTTTTGTTGACTTTTCGTCCAAAACACACTAAACAATCCATTTGCGCAGCACCAAAAATAGGTAATTTTGTAACCAAGTTTTGGACCCCTTCACGATGTTGAATTTTTCTCCGTGATGTCCCGTTGGAAATCGTGCTGAGTCCTCTTTCCAGATATGCCTTTTGATTTCTAATTGGGCCCATGTAACCTATTCAAAGTGTTAATTTCCCAAGACTACTATTAGCGCAGTGCCACCTCTAGCAGACAATAGGCTCTGTTGTAACCAAGTTTTGGACTACTTCCTGATGTCATATTTTGCTCTGTGAAAGCTCGTTGGAATGAATGATGAGTCTATTTTCCAAAAATTATTATAGTTTCCTGATCTAGCTCCTGTAACCTATCCAAAATTCCAAAATCCCAACACTGCACTACACAGTCCATTTGCGTAGCTCCAAAAATAGGTACTTTTTAAACCAAGTTTTGGACCCCTTCCCGATGTTGGATTTTTCTCCGTGATGGCCTTTTGGAAAGCCTAATGAGTACAAGTTCCAAAATTACTCTTGGTTTTCTGATACAGCCTCTGTAACCTGTCCAAAATGGAAAAATAAAAACATTGCTTATTAGTGCAGCGCCAGGCCTGAAAAGGAGGCGGAATGGTGAAAATTTAGATTTTTTTGACCTTTTGAGGGGTAACAACTGCTCCAATTTCTCTGAAATGTTGTAAGAATAGTGTAATAGTGATGAGAAATCCAAAAATACTGATTTTTCCTTCTGAGGATGCTCTAGGGATTAGCGTAGCGCTAGTGGCTCTGCGCTAATAGGCCTCCAAAATCTCAAAAAATAAAAACTTGTCCAAATTTCCTCAAATTTGGTGGATTCCTCCATCAAGGGGTTAAGGAGACCTGTTGAGAAGCTTGGGATAGAAATCCAAGGGTTTTGTGACCTTTTTCCTCCTTTAGGTTTTGGACTTCAAGGATGGCCTTCTTTGGTATGTGCATGCAAGAGGTGAGATAGTGAGTTTGTTGGCCTCCTTGCCATGGCTGTGATCATCTCTTAGACTATGAGCCTCTTCCCCTATTTTTCTGTCATCATGACTAGGGTTATCTTATTTTTTTTTCTGTATTGGCATTATTTTCATTGTTGCTGAAGGGCTAATTGTTGTCATGACAGTCATGAATGTTGTCATGACTCTCATGACTATTCTCCTCTTTGTGGTCTTGTTCCTCACTTTATTTCTCTTTATCTGCCTCTTTTTCACTATATTTTACTTATTCCTCACTGTGATATATCTCATTTGCCTCACTTATGCCTTTAATATCTTCCTCACTGTTATCTGTCTCATTGGTATCAGGGTTGCCTTTTGCTTCTGCATTATCAAGATCTTCATCTTCCTCATTTTCCTCTTATTCTTTTATGCCTTCATTATTTGCCATGGCTTCATCATCATTTCCTGTCTCCAGGTGACCTGCCTCATCATGTTCCTATTGGTCTTCAAATCACCATCCTTATCTTCATTTTGGATTGATTTACTATCACCTTCACCCTTATTTTCATTTGATTCTTCATTGCCTCTTAGCTCCTTTGCAGGCCTTGGAGGAAAATTTAGAAGGTAACCTTAAGCCTTAGAGAAATTTTTTGTTTGTTTGATGTTTTCTAAATTAGCACAGCATTGGAAGTTGTGTCCATGGATTAGCGCAGTGCAGGGCAGTCGTGCCCGTGGATTAGCGCAGCACCAGGCAGTCGTGTCCATGGATTAGTGTAATGCCAAAAAAGGGTCCACTTGCAGATAAGTTGTGATGACCTTCCTAAAGTCAGATTTGGGCCCGTGATAGCTCGTTGTAAATCTTAACCTGTCTACTTTTCAAATATACCGTTTTTTCCCTTATTGGAGTTTATTTTCCCTATCAAAAGTTTAGTTTCCCAATACTGGTCAAAAAGTGTTGAGTGATGGTGTAGAAATACAGAGTGTTGGTGCATACAATGTTTGGAGGCCTTCCTCAACTAAAAATTGATCTCATGATAGCTCATTGTAAATATATTCAATTATAATTTTCATTTTATGCATCAAGCAAGTCATTTGGACACTCCAACTGTGAGAAAACCTAATTTTCCCAAGGTCACTCCAGCAGTGCAGAAATTCTCCTAGGACACCTATATTTTTGAAATTTCCCCAAACCATGATACTTGTGTAAAAAATGAAGAGGTGTTTCTTCTTGGGCCTATGACAGACAAAAACCTCTCTCACTTTTGTTAAATTCATCTCTGTTTGGTCAGAAACACATTTTCAAGCAAAACTGGCCCTAGGTGTGACACATGGCTTGTCTCTTGGAAAGAATTCCTGGAAAATATGGAGGCATGATGTTTATGAGTTGGTATGGCTTCATTATTTCTGATATGACCTACCATATGTATATTCTACCCTTATGCCTTTTTTCCATAACAAACCCTAGCTTAGTTGGAAGAGGAAATTAGGGTTTGGTGTAGGGGATTTAGGACTGCCTTGTAGAGGGAGGGGAATGAAGGGGTTAATGGTTGTCTAAATTCTTGGGGAAATTTTGGAGAATAGGGATAGATGTTAGAGAGTAGGGGAAAATGGAATTTCAAGAATTGAGTGAGGGGAAAGGGTCCAAAAGGGAAAAGCACAGGCCTAGTCTCAAAAAGTGTCAAATTGTGGCAATAGACTAGGTTTTGTAGAAAAATGATGTTTTTGAGGGATAGGAGTGATGGGAAGTGTTTATGAAGGTATATTAAGGATATGGGAAGGTGTAAGAGCATCAGGATATAATATTTTCTGATGATTTAACCATGGAGTTCATGAAACCAAGAAAAATGCACTAAAAAACCCTAGATGGATAATGGAGTCATAGGCAAGGGACAAATAGAGTAATGAGATTATGGGTGTGAAAATGGGATGGAGATGAGAGGCATGAGTCCATGAGGGGTCTTCCATGAGTGATAGGCTGAGTATGACATGATAGAGTAGGAATATAGAGAAAACTTATCTTAAGGATAATGAAGGCAGTGATATTTCTAGAACTCATAATATTCATGAATTTTGTTTCTAGAAATCTAGGATAAGCATTTAGTCATCTATGAAAATAAAAAATTACTATTGACTAATGGTGGCTCCACTTGGGAAGGGAAAATCCTTTTCAGGAGGTGTCCAGAACATCAAATCTTTGGTTTTATGACGACCAATGCCTCATCCATTGCACAGATTTTTACTTCTTCTCATTTGTTGATGCTTCTTTGAAGTTTTGATCTCAATAATTTAAAAAAACATGATTAGCTCAGCTTCATCTCTACCTACCCAACCTACTTGCCTAAAATATTTTCTTCCTTGGGTGCACTTGGACTAGCAAACCCTTGACATTTTCTTCTTTTGAAAGAAAAACAAACTATCCACTTATACTCTTATCACTTCCAAGAGTTCAGATTAGCCTAGTGAACTCTTTTTATTCTCTAGCTAGACTATTTGACTGTCAAGATTAAGCTGTATGACAGACTTCATTATCTAAGCTACTGACATGAAATTGAAAACATGGTTTGACTCAGGATTAGGAAATATGACTTACCATGAGTTGTGGCATTAGGACAAGCTGCAAACAAACATTATTTTTGTACAAAAAAAACTAGAAAAACAAGGGTTGTGATTTATCATTTGGTATGCATCCCCATATTTCTATTTGGTTTAGTTTTGAGCATGTGGAACCAATATATTTCATTCCTAATCTATCCTTTTTGACAATTCAATTTTGAATGATTTGACAAGCTCTCCTTTACTAACTTATCAGAAATAAATTGAAAACATGTTCAACCATGATTAGGCTAGATGACTGAACAAGAATTTTGGCACAAGTAGTGGCATTTTGGCTTGCACACTTTCAGCATTACTATTTTTTGGGTATGGGGATGTACCTCTTTTCAAATCTGCCCTCTTTTTTCACCTTTTCTCTATTTTTGTGTTTTCATTTTCAAAACAATCTATAACTAAAATATGCTCAAAGACTGAGCTTATTTGCATGCCTATCTATCCTAATCTAATTTATACATGATATATACATTTATTTGATGAACTCCTTTTTCCAATATAACTAGTCAAGTAGATGATTCCATGAGTGATTTTGTTTCAGTTCTTTGAGTATGGTGAGAAAATCAAAAGGCCACTCCCACCTTACTAGTGTTTGAACAGTAGAGCCTAAAATGTTCTTGAAATTCTGGATCAAACTGATCTTGACATGTTTTACTCCCTCTAAAAATGTCTCTAACAAATCAACAAAGCGATCTTGAAACAATACTTGAATGTGAAGAATTGGAAAATAAGCTTGATCTAGGACCATGGAAAATTTTAGGGGCTAATATTCGCAGGTGGGCTAATTTTCCATTGTTTTTCCAAAAAAAATATTCGCAAATTTCCATCTTTTTATAAAAATGATTCGCCCATATTTTACAATATAAAATTATTTTACATTAAAAATCGCCAACATTATATAGACAGTATATATAATATCATTATAAATTTTAATAATTTTACAAATACATCAATAAAATTTTTATAGTTTTCATATTAGGTACTAATGAGATTCGCCAATTTTTTAAGCTTCAAGATAATTTTCCATCCTTAAAATTTTCCCTGTCTAGGACTGATTCTTCCTCCACTTGGCTGAGCCTAGGATTATTTTGGGAAACAAAATCTTCCTCTTTCTCATGATCATATGAACTGGTAGATTCATCATAGATTGCAATGTTTCCCTCTAGTACACTTGATATGTTATGATAGAGTGGGCTAAAATCTATGTGAAGGTCATCATATTGATGAGCAGGAGCACTCTTTAACAATAAATCTTCCCAATAAGGTAGTGTAACAACTCTCACGTGATTATCAACTTCTAAGCCTTCATCTACAATTTGTAATTCAATGGAACTTGGTGGGTGCAGATATGGAGCTAAGGAGGATTCCATGTTCCAAATGATCTCCTCAACCATTTCAGGAGAAGGCTTCTTATTAACAATTTTCTCAAGAAGTTCATCATCCTACTCAACCTCAACATCAAAGCTGAAAGACTGTTGATTTCCAATTATGTGAAAGTTATTTCTAATGGACTGAAGTGAAGTAGAGCAAAGAGTCAGAGATTCTTCACTTAATTCTAAACTTTCAAGGCTTTCCTCATCAGTGTCATAGGTGGATTGTCTTGGTTGATTACTGCTTTCAATCTGATGATAGTGAACTTCATCCCACAAATCAATTGTTGATGGCTCTGTAAGGTTAAATTCTATAGAAAATCATCATCATCAAACCGATACAAATTTGGAGAATCATCAACATAAATAATTTCACCAATCAAACATATGGGATTACCAGTTTGTTCTTCTTTGAATTGATCTACAAGTTTATTTTTTGACTTATGGTAGGCAGGATTAGCAGGAGAATGAACATAAATTTTTTGTTCATATGAAGTCTTAGAGGTTGTCTGCATGTTTAGAAGCTGATTTGTTTCTTCTTCAATTAAAAAAGGAGGCATTTTTCTTTTTCCTTGGAAATAACTACAACAGTTCTCTTTCTCTTATGAAAGCTGATTGAGAGGTTGAATGCCTTCTTGAGCCTCACCTAGAAGAGATGATGAATCATCACTCGTGTTTTTAGAGAGATCCTGTGGGTGTTCTTTAATTTCTTGATTGGTTTCATCCTCTATCAACTCTTCTTGATTTTCGTGATAGTTATTTTGAGCATGAGATTCATAAGTTGCCTCTGATAGGTTCTCAGGGTGCCAATATCCTTTTAAATTCTAAAATGAATTGAAGCATAAGGGTAGAGACTCTAAATGTGTTGACTCCTACTTTATTCTATATTTTGTGATTTCAAGATGGCTGATTTCTTCTTTAGAGCACTCCTCTTTGTTTTTATTTGCAACTTGCTTGTAATGCTCTCTTAATAGTGAAGCCCAAGATTTAGGAAAGTAACTAGTACCTACTTGGTAGCCTTCTTCATTTTCTTCTTTGCAATCTTGCTCATCATACATATTTTGTTTGTTGTTCTTGTATTGTAGTGACCGATTTTTTTCTTGTAGCGATTGAGTTTGTTCTTCCCAAGGAAGAAGTATAGGTTGTTTTGAATAAGCAGCACCAACCTCAACCTTGTATTTTTCCTCTTTCTTGCCAAGTATATGCATCAATTTTCTGAATGTATCTATCAACTTCTCTAGTTTTACCTTTGAATATATCAGTTTCTCTTGAGCTACTTTGTCCTTCTTTATTGCTTCTAACTTTGACCCTCTTTCTAGTATGTTGAATTCCACAATAATTTCCATATTCTGCATTTATTCCAGGTTTGAAGGGTCTTTTTCTCTTATCTAGAAAGCCATCTTTGGGTCAAAATCATTTGGGTAGTGCAAGAGAGCCCACCCTAGGGGTGTCTTTATCTTAGCAGGTATTTCATGGTATACTTTATTGAACTTGGCTGAAAAGTGTTGTACTGTCTCCCATGGATTTTTTTTCAAATGGTTGTATTCTTTTATGACGAGAAGAACATTTCCCATGATTGCCCACCTATCTAATAAAACTTGAGTGAATTGATGAGAATTTCTAATTCTTGCAGATGGAAGGTCCTTAAACCAACTCTTAATTTTTCCTTGTAATGATAAGGCAAACATTATAATATGCACATCATCTTCTTCTATTTCAAATAGGTCAAGTAAACCCTCAATATTTTGAATGTGTTCTTCAGCGGTGACTTTTGAGTTTTCCCCATCAAATCTAGGTAGTTTATTTGCAAGATTTGCAGGGAGGGCCTGGAGGATAAGAGGCAAAACTAGAGGCTTGTATCTTTCTGGGACCTTTGTGGGTATAGGTAGTACAAAAAGATATTTATGATTGTTTGAGGTTTCAGCAAGAGTATGAAAGGTAGCATGAGGCTCATGTTTCACTAGGTCTTCCACAAGTGTATCTGGGGTAGGCACAGGTGTATAAGTTTGCTCAAGGTCTGCAATTTGAGGCTCAACTTTTTGAGGCTTGAGATATTTCCAATGATCAGTGTAGATCTCATCAGTGTATTATTGATCAGGCTTAAAGCAAGATAGAACATTGTTATGTTTAAAAACAATAATTTTTTGAATCCAACTTAGGCCTGAGTGCTTTTTCTTTCTAGGATGACTGGTCATGTTTCAGATTCTTCCTCCAGTGGAGTCTTTAGGTCTATTGAGAGTTTGTAGAGTTGCTAGGTGGATGATTTCAACTATTTTAAGGTAGGATGCTATCCACCATCAACAACTGAATACTAATCTAAGGTTGTTTGTAGGTTTTCTAGGATCTAAGGAATACTTAGTTTGTGACTTACTCAGAAGGTCCCACCGTGATCGCCAGAATGTTAGTGTCTAGTGATTTAGCAGATTAGTAGAGAAAATGCACAGGGTAACACGAAACCAATCTTTGGAATCCTAGGACCTAGCCTTCCTGGGCTCAAAGAGGGCTCTCTCTATTAGATGCAAAGGATGTGATCTTGTTTGCTTTAGATGGTTGATTTTAGGCTAGTTGTTAAGTATAGGGTTTGTCATTTGTTTTGGTTGGGTAAGATGAACAGGTAGAATTGGTGGAGTGAGAGGTCTTTAAATCATTGGGCTATGGAGTCAATGAAAGTTATGGGTATCTCAATAATGAATCAGAGTTCATTTCAGGGCCAATATAGCAAGGTTAATAGATACTTAAGGTTATGTGTGAAGTGGGATAGACATAAAGTTGGTGAATAAGGTAGGGCAAAGGGAAATCAATAATCCTTTGTCAAATACCTATAACAAGGAGGTCTTAAATACTGATAAGAAAAATATATAACTTATGAGGTAGGGAAAACCATTAAGCTCAATGAAAATACTTAAATCAATAACCATTCAAGACAAACAATTTCAATGAAATATATAAGGAGAGAAACTTATTTAACTTCTATTGATTTCACCTTCAAGCTTTTAGAAAACATTTAAGATCACAAATAGCTTTAATGCATGAAGAGGGAACTCCTAAACATCATAAATCAAGGTATAAAGAAATTTGAGGCAAACTGATAGGCATGGACAAAGGGAAAGATCAAAACAAGACCTCTTTGACTTAACCTAGCAAGCAGTACTTCAAAGAGAGGCTTCAAGACAGAGTTTAGATAGCATCAAATAAGCGGGGCTTACCATGAAACATATTTGTAAACTAGTATACTAATCCATTAATGAAACAAACAAGTTTAGGTGGGCCTAAGGAGCAGTTAAGAATTCCTTAAGCTGACCCAACAGAGAAAAACATCAAGGCAATAGAAGGCAGGAGGACTAAGGTGCTTCAGAGAGCATTTCTCAACCTATAATTTTATATTCTACTGCAACAAAGAAGGATGAAACATAATGATAACAAGAAAGAATGAACAAATTAAGAATACATCACCATTAACCAAGCTTAGGGATCCTGCAAACAAGATTCTCCATCATCAGTCCTTGCAAGCCATTCATAAACTCCACAACACCAATTTCTTCTCCAAGCTCATAAAAACCATGTATTTCTCTCAAAGCTCATCAAATTCCAACATTTACAACGAAGCCCTCATGCTCTATTTAACTCAGAAAAGGAGGGAAAAAACCCTAGATAGGGTTGGAACAAGTCAAAATCACCCATAAATGTCATTTATGCCTAAGAGACCATGCAAGGCCCAAGGCACAAAATGTCTCTTGAAATAAATGCTAAAATAACTTCTTGCACCTAATTCTTGGGTGATTTGCCTAAAAAACCACTAAAATATGATTTTTCAATAAATGATTTTGTTTTGTTGACTTTTGGTCCAAAACACACTAAACAGTCCATTTTCATAACGCCAAAAATAGGTACTTTTGCAACCAAGTTTTGGACCCCTTCGTGATGTCAGATTCTGCTCTGTAATGGCTCATTGGAAATCTTGCTAAGTCCTCTTTCTATATATACCTTTGGATTTCTGATTGGGTCCCTATAGCCTATTCAAAAAGTTAATTTCCCAAGACTAATATTAGTGCAATGCCACCTCCAGCAGAAAATAGGCTTTGTTGTAGCCAAGTTTTGGACTACTTGCCGATGTCAGAGTTTCCTCCGTGATGGCTTGTTGGAAATCTGGATGAGTCTAATTTCCAAAAAGGATCATATTTTCATGATACAGCTCCTGTATCTTGTCCAAAATTCCAAAATCCCAACGCTGCACTAAACAGTCCATTTGCGCAGTGCCAAAAATAGGTACTTTTGCAACCAAGTTTTGGACCCCTTCCCGATGTCGGAGTTTGCTCCGTGATGACCCATTGGAAATCCTGATAAGTCTACTTTCAAAAATACTCTTGGTTTTCTGATCCAGCCTGTATAACCTTTCCAAAATTTCAAAATCCCAACATTTCTTATTAGCGCAGCGCCAGGCCTCAAAAGGAGGCAAAATGGTGAAAATTTAGATGTTTTTTGACCTTTTGAGGGGTCAAAACTGCTCCAATTTCTCTAAAATTTTGTGAGCATAGTGTAATAGGGATGAGAAATAAAAAAATACTAAGTTTTACTTCTGAGGATACTCCAGGGATTAGCGTAGCACCAGTGGCGCTGCGCTAATAGGCCTCAAAAATCTCAAAAAACAAAAACTTGTCCAAATTTCCTCAAATTTGGTGGATGCATCCCTCAAGGGGTTTAGGAGACCTGGTGAGAAGCTTGGGCCAGAAATCCAAGGTTTTCATGACCTTTTTCCTGCTTTAGGGTTTGGACTTCAAGGAGGGCCTTCTTTGGTATGTGCATGCAAGAGGTGAGATGGTGAGTTTGTTGGCCTCCCTGCCATGGTTGTGATCATCTCTTAGACTATGAGCCTCTTCCCCTGTTTTTCTGTCATCATGACTAGGGTTATCTTTTTTTTTTTTTTTTCTGTATTGGCACTATTTTCATTGTTACTAAAGGGCTGATTGTTGTCATGCCAGTCATGAATTCTGTCATGACTCTCATGACTATTCTCCTCTTTGTGGTCTTGTTCCACACTGTCTTCCTCTTTATCTGCCTCTTTGTCACTATGTTTTACTTATTCCTCACTATGATATATCTAATTTTCCTCACTTCTACCTTCAATATCTTCCTCACTGTGATCCGTCTCATTGGTATCAGGGTTGCCTTTTGCTTCTCCACTGTCAAGATCTTCATCTTCCTCATTGTCCTCTTATTATTTTATATCTTCATTATCTGCCATGTCTTCATCATCATTTCCTGTCTCTAGGTGACCTGCCTCATCATATTCCTATTGGTATTCAACATCATCACCATCGTAATATTTACTATGGACTAATTTACTATCACCTTCACCCTTATTTTCATTTGATTCATCATTTCCTCTTAGCTCCTTTGCAGGCCTTGGAGGCAAATTTAGAAGGTAACCATTAGCCTCAGAGAAAATTTTTGTTTGTTTGAGGTTTTCTACATTAGTGCAGAACTGGTATTTTTTCCCATGGATTATCGTAGTGCCAGGCAGTCCTGCCCATGGATTAGCGCAACGCCGAGTAGTCGTGCCCATGGATTAGTGCAACACCAATTATTTACGTAGCGCCAAAAAAGGGTCCACTTGCAGAAAAGTTTTGATGACCTTCCCGAAGTCGTATTTGGGCTGGTGATAGCTAGTTGGAAAGCTTAACCTGTTTAATTTTGAAATATACCATTTTGTTCCTGATTATAGTTTATATTCCCTATCAAAAGTTCAGTTTCCCAAGACTGGTCAAAAAGTGCTAAGTGATGGTGCAGAAATATAGAGTGCTGGTGAAGACAACTTTTGGAGGCCTTCCTTAACTCAAAATTGAGCTCATGATATCTCATTGGAAATATATTCAATTCTAGTTGTCATTTGACTCATCAAGCAAGTCATTTTGACCCTCCAGCTGTGAGAAAGTATAATTTTCCCAAGCTCACTCTAGCAGTGCATAAATTCTCCTGGGACACCTATATTTTTGACATTTCTCCCAAACCATGATACCTCTGTAAAAAAATGAAGGAGGTGTTTCTTTTTGGGCATTTTAAGGACAAAAACCTCTCTCAATTTTGTCAAATTCATCACTTTTTGGTCAGAAACACAGTTTCAAGCAAAACTGGCCCTAGGTGTGACACATGGCTTGTCTCTTGGAAAGAATTCCTGGAAAAATATGGAGGCATGATGTTTATGAGTTGGCATGGATTCATTATGGCTGATATGAACTACCATATGGATCTTCTGCCATTATGCCTCTTTTCCATAGAAAACCCTAGGTTAGTTGGAAGAGGAAATTAGGGTTAGGTGTAGGGAATTTAGGACTGCCTTATAGAGGGAGGGGAATGAAGAGGTTAAGGGTTGGCTAAATTCTTGGGGAAATTTTTGGGAATATGGATAGATGTTAGAGAGTAGGGGAAAGTGGAATTTCAAGAATTGAGTGAGGAGAAAGGGTCCAAAAGGGAAAAACACAGGCCTAGTCTCAAAAAGTGTCAAATTGTGGCAATAGACTAGGTTTTTTAGAAGAATAATGATTTTGAGGGATAGGAGTGATGGGAAGTGTTTATGAAGGTATATTAAGGATAGGGGAAGGTATAAGAGCATTAGGATATAAGTTTTTTTGATGATTTAACCATGGAGCTCATGAAACCAAGAAAAATTCCCTCAAAAACCCTCGATGGATAATGGAGTCATAGGCAAAGGACAAACAGAGTAATGAGATTATGGGTGTGAAAATGGGATAGAGATGAGAGGCATGAGTCCATGAGGGGTCTTCCGTGAGTGATAGGCTGACTATGACATGATAGAGTAGGGATATAGTGAAAATTTATCTTAAGGATAATGAATGCGGTGAGATTTCTAGAACTCACAATATTCATGAATTTTGTTTCTAGAAATCTAGGATAAGCATTTAGTCATCTATGAAAAGAAAAAATTACTGATGACTAACACTTTCCATACTTCTATGGTTCTTTGTAAGGATTTTTTCCTTCCTCTTTTTCGAGACTCTTTTGCAAATTATTGGGTGTTGATTATCGTTCCTCCATGTATGCCTAGAGAGGGTAATTGTTGTGCCCTGGCTAATATTTCCTCCATATTTTCAATTTTCTGCTATGGGATTGAAGTTTTGTATTTTTTGGTACATGCTTCTTCTAGCCCTACTAGATCCATTCCTTCTAGATCCATTCTTTCTGGATCTTCTTCCATCGCTTCTGGTATAGTTTCCATTATTGGTTCTTTGCCTTTGATTTGATCATTATCCCTCTTTGTGTTGCATTGGGATGTTTTAAGAAGGTATATGGTGAAATATTGTTTTAATGCACCACTGTTGATTGAATCTGCGCAGTGGAGGTGCTTCCAACCTCCAAGCCTGGATCTATTTCATTTTCACTGAGCTAGTTAAGGGCTACGAAGCTGTTGCTAGTAGTTGGTTCTTTTTTGTTCTGCTACGTGGTAGCTCTTTTGTTATGTCTTTTTTTGCTTGCTACCTTCGTGAATCCCTAATTTTCCCATTCATTGGTGCCCTTTTACATTGTTTCCTTCTTATTTAGGAGCAAATATCTAAATAAATTCCCATGTTGATGCCATTTCCTACATATGAAGGGAATGTGTTCATAATAAAAAATTTGATTCCATTCAAAATCTTCATGCAAGAGACTTACCTCGCCTGGGGGCGGTTTAGCTAGATTCATGTAGATACAAATACGTGCATAGGCTTCATACCTGTTGATCTTGGTTTCTTCTGCGATCTTGACGAAATCCCTTAAGGCATTGCCTATGTCTCGTAGGGTGAGTTCCTCCCAGTAGTCTTGCAGGAGCGAGTAGAGCCGGATCAATACTGGTGCCCAGGTTAGATCCTGTTTATATGGTGTTATCACCAAAATCGTACCTGACTAGCTATTGATCAGACAACTTCAGTGTAACTATTTCAAACCAGCTTTTGACTGAAGCTTACCCTCTTCAGTTTGAGAGGGCTCCCTTAAGGGGGTTTTATGATTTATATAATGATAAAGATAGATGGCTAACTCTATGACTTATGTATTGGTTTTAAATGTTTGTAGGTTGAAAAGATGAAGGCTAATACTACCATTAGGCTATGGAGTTAGTGATAGGGCTCTCAATAACAAAGGATTTCCTTGTGGAAGTTGAGGCTTGTATATAATTCAATGAGAGAGTAACACATTCAGGAAAATCCCAATAACTTGAGGTTCAAAAGAAGTAATAGCATGTGATAAATGAATTCTGAGTAATGAGACATCAAGGTATTGAAAGGAAAATATTAAAAGAGATTCACCATAGCTCAATACTTAAAGGAAGTCAGAGCATGAAAAATCATGAATTCTGAGTAATAAGCATTAAGATATTGAAGAAAACCTTTCAAAGATAGGACCTAAAACTCATTTGACCATAACTTAATACTTAAAGGAAGTCAGAGCAAGAACAATCATGAATTCTGGGTTATAATCATTAAGACTTTGGAAGAAAAACATTTCAAAAGATAGGACATAAATGCATTGAAATATCATAAGAATCTCAGGTGAAGGAAAGTGGTATTGTTACTATATATATCAGAAACTCCAAAAAGCTTTGCAATAAAATAATCTACTGAGATAACATTTTCCAACCTATAGACTGAAAATAATATCAGCATGTAGACATTGTGCTTATGGAGTCAACACTATCAGTGATTCAGTGAGTTCACTTGACATGGAAGTTGAGGCAAGTCAAATTTTTTAGTAGTAGGACATACACACATGAAACCTGAAAATACACAGTCCATTCACTCATAAAGGAAGTCAGAGAATCTCATGGATGAATCTAAGTTATATAAATGAAAACCACTGCAAGAGAGATGTATAAAAGGTACATATAGAATAAGTAAGCACCAAAAACTCCTTCAGAATCTCAAGTTGGTCAAGTAACAAATATTTGTATTGCTGAAACAGTCAATTTACAATAAGCTGCAATGTTTTGCCAAAAATATCCAATCCTTTGCTAATTCGACCCAATGGCATTTAATAGACATGTTACATCATCATATGATCTTCCTTTAGACTATATACATCTAATTTTTTCCTACTGACACCTTGAATAACCATAAAACATCAAATTTATGACAAACAAACACCTATCCTACTTGATAGTCCTATTTCAACTAGGACTTTAACTCTTCATTATTATCTTTAACAACCTTATCTACTTAAATAAATTACATCTTTGACTAGTATGCTGTCACATGGTCAAATTTAGATGATGAGATTCACCACTTTGTGACCACTTAACTGACCTCCTCAAAACTAGGAAACAAAACCCTGTTTTTTAGGTAAATGGTCTTCTTCTTCTTTGAATATTTTGGCTATCATCTGGTCTTGAATTCGTGGTCCTTGAGTGTTTAATAATTTCTTGACATGGTATTTAAATCTTTCATAACCTCCAGCTATACAAAACTTGCTCCAAAACCTGCTAAAAAGACTGAAACACAATGCGCTACGAAAGTAAGGCAGTTTCGTAGTGCACTTTCGTAGCGCCTTAAAATAAGTATTTATCCTCAAAATTTCTAACTCTTTCCTCTTGCATCAGCTTTATCATCCTTCAAAACATGTATCATATCATTTTAAGCCCTTAACACCCTTTCAAACTGATCAGGAAGACAAAAACAAAGCTACAACAGTTTCGTAGCACTTTTTTGCTTTTTAAGCCTGGGGGCGCTACGAAACTGCTGAGTATGCATATTTTTTCATAAATTTGTCAAATGAAAATTGTGGTTGCCCAAAAACTCAAAATATAACTTGTCCTCATCATATACAAACCATACAAACCATAAACCAACTTCATTTTAGCTTCTTTGAGGCATTTCTTCTTCATTTACAATTGGTTGGTCTATTGGTTCTTCTATGAATGTCATTTTAATGCCTTTGCTCTATAGATCATTGTTAGTATGAATCTTTCGTCGTAAAATATCTCTTTAGCTACGCATAAAAAATAGCCCTAACATCGATTATGGCTGCAAAATATCTTTAAGTCTGCTGCACAAATTCAGATCTAAGCACAAAAGACATTAAGAAGATAAAATATAATATGGCTCCATGCATCCAATAGACAAGACAAGAAAAAAGTGTTTAAAAGAATGATTTGTATTATATTAAAGAATGGGGCACCTGAGAGGAAAACAAGAAAGGTGTTTTCCGGTTCTCCTCAATGGGATGGGTTCTTGAAAGTCCTCAGCGTTTCAGATCTAAAATTCCTCTCTCTTATTGTGGTAGAAAAACCCTGACAAACATAGAACTCAATGGGAGCTCACAAAGGAAAAAATGGAAAAAGGTGACCAAGAGTAGATCTAGTGTGATCTAATGCAATGAAGGTGACTAATGAATGGGGAAAACCCTCCTATTTATAACAAAATATGGGGGCGGCCTAGAACTCGATGCATGAATAAAATATTATTAATCGAATTCTAGAAGCACCCTTTAGAAATATTTTACTATATTTGTTGGAGGGAAAAGGATTCTTGACTTGGGTCAATTCCTTTATTTATAAATAATAAATAAATAAATGATTTATTTATCATTTTAGGGAAATGATGGGAATATAATTAAATAAATAATTATTTATTTAATTATTTATAAATGATTTAGTCAAATTTAAGTAGGAATATTATTAAATAATGATTTGAATAACTTATTCCTAGGAAATAATTAAATAAATAATGATTTATTTAATCAATTTCCTTGTTTTGGGTTAAATATGACTAGGAAATATGGATAAATGTTATTTTATATGGTGAAAGCAATTTTACTTAGGTTAAAATTGGTCTTACATGGTGTACTTGGGTTCATCTAAGGATAATGGGTTAGATGACCAAAAAAATGGTGTAACAGATTGCCCCCCAATGTATGAGTGTTAGGAGAAAATCGTATGACTGAAGTGCATTGTAAGAACTCAATCACTAGGCATCAAGAGGGAAGTGAGAGAGAGGAACGTAAGGTAGTCTAATGTGCTAAAGGACTATGCCCGGAGGAGACAAGACTTACAGGTGCAACAATTCTCTAGGTGATGAAGTAGTACCAGTGTTAAAGGAGGCGAGGAAGGCATACCTATGCCCGCCGATACAATAGTACAAAGAATAAGGCCCCCGGAAAACCACGGAATGCAAGAATGAAGCATGTGCTGGCCTAAACATGAGCCAGACAAAAAAGATGAATCCCACATACATGTGATGCCTGGAATAACCTTCAGGACTTATTGACGCAAAAAATCGAAAGTCAGCTCTGAGGAGGAACGGTCGACGGTGACGTGGCTCTGGAAAACCTTTCCCTACTCCCCGTGGTCTAGTTCTTTTTATTAATTATCAAATTCGCAGAATTTGATGAATAATATTATTCGAAATGTTTAACTTTATATTATATCCCCGAACCTTAATTTAGGCCTTTCCAAACTTATTATTAGTCTCCCAACCTTATATTAATATTTCACGTGTTGCAAATCAACTTTTACAATAGAATTCTCGCTCTGGCCCCACCTCTACGTCCCGTAGCCAATCAAACCTTCGCCCGTACCTTAGGTTAAATCCCCTGCATCTTCGTTGCTCGACCACCGTCCGATGATCCCGCACCAGATCGACGGCCCTCGTCGATATCGCTCGGCGTCTATGTACTAGCTTTAACGTGCGATGAGAATATGGAAAGGTGGTTTTGTTCTTCCGTTCGATGCCACGCGTCGAAGGCTTTCTGGAATCACTCCAATTCAGGAAATACCGCCCTTTCTCCAAAAGTGGTGCGATATGGGCAACCCATTTTTCAAAACCACTCGTGGGTTTGCTACAGTGATTGACCAGGGTTAAAGCGGGGTTACGCTATTCCTTTGTTTATTCTCTGGTGGGTAACTAAGGTTCCAACCCAGTTAGGAATGACAACAAGTAGTCGTGAGTTTCTTTATTACGCGGGCTTCTATCACCACGAAACAGAGTTCTACGACCAGGTTCTCTACACAGGCCTCGCCTGCGTTTATGGTGAGTTCGCAGGTTGTTCAACAAATTACGGGAATTCAAGGAAAGAGGACGGAATTATCATTTCACAATCACCTCACAGTTAAACAATTCATCACAATTATAAATACAGGCAATTTGGAGATCAACAGGATTAAGTTTTATTCAACCGGAAGCAATTGCTCAATACACAGAGTTATTGCAGAAATATTTTTCTTCTTTTCCTACTCCCTCTCTCTCTCTCTCTCTCTCCGATACATCTGAGGGATTACATCTATATACATCGATACATGACCTTTCGGTTCCTCTGTGAGGACCATTATGGTAACTCAAGAGCCTAATTACAATTATTCAAAAACTAAAACATGACAAAGGACTAACTGAGCTATTCGACTTCTACGACTCTAAATGATCTAATAATACAATCAGCTGAGGTATCGACACCTAGCTGTTACAATTCAATTGTTTTTCAAACCCTCCTAGCCACAACATGTGGACAAAACTCCTACATTGCTAGCTAGGGTCTAGTGCCCCTACATCAGATTCCCGAGGGCAATCTTCTTCATGGGCTCTTGTCCATGAGCTCTTCCACTGACCTGCCTGTCTTCCGCAACACTTCTTCAGTCATCCAAGTGGCGTATTAATCTGGCTTATCCTTCCATTTGATCAAGTACTGTAAGTAATCTCATCCTCTCGTCCTTCTAAACAATCCTTTGTCCAATATCTTCTCTGGTTGCAATGGCTATGCTGGAGGTAGCTGCTCTCTCCAATCAATATGTTCCTTATCTGCTGCTCTTTCTTCTGCATCCTCATCTTTATACTTGTACAAATCTGATCTCCTACTTCAAAATGAATTTATTTTCTGCTCAAGTCTGCTCTGTTTTTATATCTGATGTTGATGCCTTGTAGTTTTTGTTTCACTTGTTCATGTATGGCCTGGATCTCTGAAGCAAAGTCCTCACCATCTGCACTCCTTAGCTCTGCCTTTCCCAGATTTCTTAACTCTGATATTCCTCTCGGGTGCATTCCATAAACAATATGAAATGGACTCCACCTTGTGCTCCTGTTTGGTGAGTCATTGTATGCATATTCTGCCTGGGGAAAAATATGATCCCACTGCTTGGGATGTTCTCCTGCAAGACATCTCAACAAATTTCCCAGACTCCTACTCACTACCTTAGTTTGTCCATCAGTCTGGGGATGATAAGCTGAGCTGAAACTTAGTTTAGTACCAATTTTCTTCCATAGTGTCCTCCAAACGTGCCCCACAAATTTGGTGTCTCTGTCTAAAACAATACTCTTGGGCAACCCATGCAATCTAACAACTTCTTTGAAGAACAAGTTAGCAACATGGGTGGAATCACTAGTTTTATAACATGGAATAAAATGTGCCATTTTGGAGAATCTGTCCACCACAACAAAGACTGCATCATTCCCCCTCTGAGTCTTGGGAAATCCTAGAACAAAATCCATACTCACCATGTCCCAAGGTATGTCTGGAATAGGCAAGGGAGTGTACAATCCTGCATTCTGGCTCCTTCCTTTGGCGTATTAACAAATCTTGCAATTCTTCACAAACTTGTCCACTTCTGCTCTCATCTTGGGCCAGTAATAGAAGTGACTCAGTTGCTCATAAGTCTTATCAGTACCAAAGTGTCCCGCAAGTCCACCACTACGCTTCCCCTTGATCAAATTTTCTCTCATGGAACATTTTGGTACACACAGTTGGCTTCTTCTGAATCGTAAGTCCTCCTGCAGGAAATAATCCAGCCACTGGCTTCTATCTGTTAAAAAAGGGTTACTACATGCTTCAAAGGCTTCTTTAAAATCTGGATCTGTTTTATACAATTCTTTCAGAAAATAAAACCCTACAACTTCAAAATTAGTTTCTTGAACAAGCATGAGCCTCCTACTCAAAGCATCAACTACTTTATTGGCTTGGCCACTTATATGTTTCAAAACAAAATTAAAACTTTGGAGATACTCAACCCATTTAGCATGCTTATGTTTCAACTTGGGCTGTTGTGCAATATACTGCAGAGCATGATTGTCAGAATATAATACAAATTCCCTGGACATCAAGTAATGTCTCCATTTCTTCAGTTCCTGAACAATTGCATAGAATTCCTTCTCATAAGAGGAATACTTTCTTCTGGTGTCATTCAGCTTCTCACTGAAATATGCCACAGGCCTATCATCCTGACTCAACACAGCTCCAATGGCCTTTCCATTGGCATCACATTTTACTTGAAATGGTTTAGTAAAATCAAGTAGAATCAAAACATGCTTCTCTGTTATCTTTTGCTTCAGCAGCTTAAAATTTCTTTTTGATTCAGCAGTCCACTTAAATGGTTGTTTTCTCTTCTTTATTGTCTCAATTATGGGTGCATTAATCTTACTGAAGTTTCTTATAAACTTCCTGTAAAAACTAGCAAGTCCATGGAAACTTCTCACCTCAAAAACATTCCTGGGTGGAGGCCACTCCACAATTGCCTTAACCTTTTCTGGGTCCATTTTCAATCTTTCTGTAGAAAAAAAAAACCCCAAATACACCAACTCCTCCTTCATGAATGAGAATTTCTTCAAATTTATCAGTAGCTTCTCTTGGTGCAGCTTCTTCAAGACATGATTAAGATGCCTTAAATGTTCTTCTCTAGTTCTGCTGAAAACTAATATATCATCTAGGTATACTATCACAAATTTACCAATGAATTCTTTCAGTACCTCATTCATAAGTCTCATAAAAGTGCTAGGTGCATTTGACAACCCAAAAGGCATTACCATCCATTCATAAAGTTCCTCATTTGTTTTAAAGGCAGTTTTCCACTCATCACCCTCTCTTATTCTAATCTGATGGTATCCACTCTTCAAATCTATCTTTGAGAAATGTTTAGCACCACTCAAACAGTCCATCAAATCCTCAACTATGGACAAAGAAAATCTGTACCTAATTGTGATCTTATTAATTGCTCTGGAATCAATACACATCCTCCAGCCTCCATCTTTCTTTGGGCTCAACACTGCTAGTACTGCACATGGACTCAGGCTTTCTCTGATCAGTCCCTTGTCCACCAATTCCTGTACTTGTCTCCTGATTTCCTCATTTTCCTTGGGAGTCATTCTGTAGACTGCCTTATTTGGCAGATTTGAACCAGGGATAAAATCTATCTGATGGCTGATCTTCGTCACAGGTGGAAACTCATCAGGTAAATCATCCACAACAATGTCACAATAGTCATCTAACATCTCTTGTATCTCTACTGGTAAATCAGAAATCTTTGTAGAAGTAAGAACTACTTTAGGTTTGAAAACTAAAGCAAAAATTACCTCTTCTTATTCTATCTGCTGCAGATATTCCTTCCTGCTCAGCAACAAGGTCTTTGGGTCAATCACTCTGTTGGATGGCTCTCCTTCTTCCATGGGAATCAATGTATGATGTACCCCATCTTTGAAGAACTTGTAAGTGTTCTTCTTGCCATCATGCACTGCTGCTCTGTCAAACTTCCAAGGTCTACCCAGCAGTATATGACACACATCCATGGGCATCACATCACACAGGACCTTATCCTTGTATTTGCCCATTTGCAGCTCTATCTCACACTGTTCTTTCACGACCAGCTGATGTCCTTTATGCAGCCAGGACACCCTGTAGGGAGTTGGATGCTCCCTTGTCTTCAACTTTAGCTTTTCTATTACCTCAGTGGAAACTAGGTTGTCTGTGCTGCCGCTATCAATGACTAGCTGGCAACATTTCCCTTGGACTTTGCATATGCTCCTAAATAAAGTATTCCTTTGTGTAGGCTCAGTGACCTCTTTGGCTTGCTTCAATAGGACCTTATTCACCACCAAGGATTCTCCCCTCTCTGGAAGAATTTCTTCTTCAATTTCTGCTTCTTCTCCAGCCTGGGCAACAAAATCATTCCTTGGGCTAGCACCCACATTCTCTGGACATTCATAGTGCTTGTGGCCCACTTGCTGACATCTATAACACCTCAATTCTCTACCCCTACCCCTATCTCTGCCTCCTCTTCCTTTTCCTCTGTAAGAACCCCTTCCGCCCCTTGCATCATCCTATGTAGATGCATTCTGAGGTGAGCTACTATTAGCTCCATCCCTGGGTGTAGCAGGCTTTCGTCTACCACCCTGACTTCCCTTTCCACGAAAAGTACATCTCTTCTTGGCAGACTGTTTTCTCAGGAGTTTATCCTCTGCTTTCAGGGCCATCTAATCAGCCTCTTCCACTGTCTTAGGAGACAGGAGACCAATCTAATCCTAGATCTCCAGCTTGAGACCATTCACATATCTGTCAGTGTTCTCAGGTGTGTCTTGGAATTGCCCAACCCTTATGCTTACTCTGTAGAATTCCTCTGTGTATTCTTTTACTGTCAGCAACCTCTGTCTTAGGTTCTTCATTTGTTTATACAATGTTAGCTGGTAATCACTAGGCAAGAATTTACCTTTTAATTTAGCCATCATTCTGGTCCAACTATTGATAGGTTGCTTGACAACTCTCCTCCTCTCTGCCTGCACTCCATCCCACCAAAGTGCAGCATGCCCTTTCAGCTTTGTTACTGCAAGCTTGACCTTCTTATCTTCACTTATTTCTTCATAATTGAAGCACTTTTTCAATTCATTTATCCACTCTACCAGCTCCTCTAGATTTAGTCCCCCTGCATAACTCGACACTTCAATTCTGGGCTTAACTGCAGACCCCAGAGCAGCTCTGAGGAGCCTCATGTTAGGAGGAATCTCAACATTTTCTTCAGCTTCTTCTGTTTCAGGTTCACTGATGTCTTTTAGATCTCTGGGTTGTCTTCGCTCCATGGCATCCATTCTAGCTTCGAACCTTTGCAACATCCCCAACACCTCGGCATTGGCAACAAGCCTCCTTTTGCCAGCACCTCTACCAACTCGGATCGTCATGTCAGCTCTTCTGCAAAAACAACCTTAAAACAATGGCTCTGATACCACAAATGACGCAACAAACCGAAAGTCAGCTCTGAGGAGGAACAGTCGACGATGACGTGGCTCTGGCAAACCTTTCGGTACTCCCCGTGGTCTAGTTCTTTTTATTAATTATCAAATTCATAGAATTTGATGAATAATATTATCTGAAATGTTTAACTTTATATTATATCCCCGAACCTTAATTTAGGCCTTTACAGACTTATTATT
Organism: Pinus albicaulis; assembly: GCA_034641835.2. Taxonomy (NCBI): domain Eukaryota; kingdom Viridiplantae; phylum Streptophyta; class Pinopsida; order Pinales; family Pinaceae; genus Pinus; species Pinus albicaulis. The sequence goes on from CM076581.1 coordinate 1,670,940,511, forward strand.
AGTCTCCCAACCTTATATTAATATTTCACACGTTGCAAATCAACTTTTACAATAGAATTCTTGCTCCGGCCCCACCTCTATGTCCCGTAGCCAATCAAACATTCGCCCGTACCTTAGGTTAAATCCCCCACATCTTTGTTGCTCGACCACCGTCTGATGATCCCGCACCAGATCGACGGCCCTCGTCGATATCGCTCGGCATCTACTTACTAGCTTTAACGTGCGATGAGAATACGGAAGGGTGGTTTTGTTCTTCCGTCCAGTGCCACGCGTCGAAGGCTTTGTGGAATCACTCCAATTCAGGAAATACCACCTTTTCTCCAAAAATGATGCGATATGGGCAACCCACTTTTCAAAACCACTCGCGAGTTTCCTACAGTGATTGACCAGGGTTAAAGTGGGGTTACACTATTCCTTCGTTTATTCTCTGGTGGGTAACTAAGGTTCCAACCCAGTTAGGAATGACAACGAGCAGTCGTGAGTTTCTTTATTGCGCGGGCTTATATCACCATGAAACAGAGTTCTATGACCAGGTTCTCTACACAGGCCTCGCCTGCGTTTATGGTGATTTTGCAGGTTGTTCAACAGATTACGAGAATTCAAGGACAGAGGACGGAATTATCATTTCACAATCACCTCACAGTTAAACAATTCATCACAATTATAAATACAGGCAATTTGGAGATCAACAGGATTAAGTTTTATTCAACTGGAAGCAGTTGCTCAATACACAAAGTTATTATAGAAATATTTTTCTTCTCTTCCTGCTTCCTCTCTCTCTCTCTCTCTCTCTCTCCGATACATCTAAGGGATTACATCTATATACATCGATACATGAACTTTCGGTTCCTTTGTGAGGACCGTTATGGTAACTCAAGAGCCTAATTACAATTATTTGAAAACTAAAACATGACAAAGGAATAACTAAGCTATTCGACTTCTACGACTCTAACTGATTTAATAATACAATCAGTCGAGGTATCGACACCTAGCTGTTACAATTCAATTTTTTTTCAAACCATCCTACCCAAAACATGTGGAAAAAAATCCTACATTGCTGGATAGGGTCTAATGCCCCTGCATCACTTATACAAGAAGATTTTAGTACATGAGATACAAATATACCCAAATTCCTCCTACACACGGGGAAGGGCTCACAAAATCTGACGGATATATGCAAATCGAAGAGGCGCTGCAAGTGGTTGAGACCGATATCATCAAATGAGAGGAGCTGCATCAAGGGCTGAAATGAAGAAGTCATCCGGGCATGTGGAGGGCTACCTGCAGGACCACCCCCTCACGAGGGTTGAGACATCTCACACATGCCCGGGAATCACCAATAGCTACTGCTGCATCACTAGACCATTAAGTATATAGACCACGATCAGGCTAAGAAGAGCTCGAACCAAAGTACACTTCCCCCTAGACCTGGCTTCTGGAGTAAATGAGCTGATGTCGACAGAAGTAGGTCCGCCATAGGTGAGGCAATAAGGAAGCCCCAACTGAGGCATGAGGGAAAAGAGTAGAGTGACGAACAGAGAGAGAATAATGATGATGATGGAATGAGGGATGATCCAAAGGGGATCATAAATAACATGAGTACAAAAGGGTATCTCATGACGGATATTGACACAAACAGGAATAAGTGTGGAGGCAAGGTGGTGCCCCCAATGATATGTGTGGTAAGTGAGAAAATCCGATTTTGAGGGGGAGTTGAAGTAATTCTTCATGGACAACAGGTGTCCTGGTGAAGTAACAAAGTGAAAAAAAAACAGATGTTGGCTATCTAGAAGAGAAAAAAACCCGCATTTCGCAGGGAAAATGCTAGGGGTAATATCTCTTAAGATAGAGTGCATTGCGAGGATTAGGAAGGATATGGCCTTCAAATTCCTCTAAAAGATATGCCCCCTTACCAAGGTCTTTACTGATGATGCAAGGACCTAGCCATAATGAGTCGAACTTCCCATGACCGAATGTTTCGTGGGCCTGGTCATATACTAGAACGAGGTCACCTTCGTGAAAGGTACGAGGGTGGACTTTTTGGTCATACTGAGCTTTGGTGCGATTTTTTTTCACTTCAAGAGTTTGTAATGAAACATGATGGTCTTCAGAGGCGCGCTCGAGCATGATAAGTCATTGTTCTAGAGGTTGGGTATCAGGAAGAAGTTCAACGGCCAAGTGAAGGGAAGGGATTTCACACTCGATAGGTAAGACTGCCTCCTCACCAAAGACAAGGTGGAAAGGAGTGAAACCGGTGAAGGTTTTAATAGAAGTACGATAAGCCCACAAAGTAGGGAAGAGCATGAGATGCCAATTGGTTTTGTGCTTATTCACCGTTCGTTGAAGCATTGTCTTAAGAATTTTGTTGACCGCTTCAACTTGGCCATTACCTTGGGGGTAATAAGAAGATGAATATTGGTGCTTGAAACCCAATAGGGAGGATAGCTCCTACCAAATCTGATCTTTGAAATGTCGGCCATGGTCCGAGACTAACTATTTTGGAACTCCGAATCGAGCAATGACATGGTTAAAGAAAAAGAGGGCTGCAGTGGCTGTCGTATTGTTAAATGTTGGCATAGCTTCGGCCCATTTAGTGAAATAGTCAACCGCCACGATGATATATTTGTGGTTACTAGTAGATGGGGGTCGACATTCCATAAATTCGATGGCCCATTTACAAAAAGGACCAGCGGTGACGATAGGATGGAGAGGAGCGGGAGGAGCTCGCGCCTTGGGGGCGAAATGTTGGAAATTGGAACAGTGTTTGACTGCTTCAATGCAATCACTAAAGAGAGAAGGCCAAAAATACCCAGCACACATGATTTTTTGGGCAGTGGCAAGGCCGGAGAGGTGTCCACCACAAGTGCCGCTATGATAGGCATTGAGGACTTGTTCGGCTTTAGCGTGTGTGAGGCAACGACAAAGGACAGTATCTACACCGCGATGATAAATTTCATCACCGATTAGAAGGTAACGAGAGGCTTGGTGTTTGATATGTCATCGAGCATCTCGATCGAGATGGAGGGAGAACTTTTGGGTTTGCGAATTGCAAGTAAGTAAGGATGTCACCGTACCAAGGATCATCGGTGGTGATGGCAAATAAATGTTCATCGGGAAGAGCATCATTAATCGGAGTATCTTGTGTTCTGGTAGGCAGATCAGAAATGAGTTCCGCGAAGACTAAACCTTTCTTACTTTTTGGGGTGACAAATTCAAGGTCGAATTCTTGGAGGATAACGACCCAATGGGTGTACTTCCCATTGAGGATGCGGCGACTCAATAGGAAAGCCGTGGGGTTGGAATCAGTCACAACCTTGGTGGAACGCATGAGGATATAATGACGTAGTTTTTGGACTGAGAACATGACATCTAATGCTAATTTTTCTTCATGCGAGTAGGACATAGGTGGATCGGCAAGGTTCTTACTGACATAATAGATCACATGTTCGATACCAGTATCATCCTCCTGAATAAGGACACCAGCAACCGAATAGGTGGAAGCGGAGATGTATAGGATGAAATGTCGGTCAAAGTCAGGGGGACAAATCAAGGGAGCAGATGTAAGAGCATGCTTGAGGGCTTCAAAAGACTCTTGAGCAGACGTATCCCAGACAAAAGTGGTGTGAGATCGAAGAAGTAGAAGAAAACCATGTGCGGTAGTGGCGTAGTCAGGAACGAATCAGCGAAGAAAATTGGCTTTGTCTTGGATTCTTTGTAGTTGGCGTAAGGTATGAGGCATAGGGAGTTCAAGAATGGCTTGAACTTTCAAAGGGTCGAGATTTATCCCGTCTTTTGACACGATGAAGCCGAGGAGACGACCGGCAGAAACACAGAAGACACATTTCAATGGGTTAAGGCGAATGTTATACTTGCGGCATCGGAGAAAAATGCTACGTAGGTCATGAAGGTGTTGTGCCCGATGTTTAGAACGAGCAGTAAGGTTGTCTAAATAGGCAAGGATAAGATGGGCTACGTCATGGAAACAATAATACATGGTTTGTTGAAAGGTAGCGCCGGCGTTTTTAAGGCCAAATGGCATGACTAGGTATGCGAAAGTGCCCCACGGACTAATGAATGTGGTTTTAAGTTGATCAGCACAACGGATAACAATTTGGTTGTATCCAGAGAAGCCATCCATAAAGGAGAGAATCTCGTGCCCCACACACTCATCTATGATTTGGTCAATAAATGGTGTGGGGAAGTTGTCTTTTGCACAAGCTTTGTTCAGATCGCGAAAGTCAGTGCAAACACAAATGGTGCCTTGTTTTTTGAGGACGGGAACTGGGTTATACACCCAAGTGGTATATTCGATGGGGTAAATGAAACCAACTTGCCAAAGCTTATCGATTTCAGCTTTGATGGCTTCGTGCATAGAAGGATGAATGGGTCTCAACTTTTGATGGACCGGAATGGCATCAGGCCATGTGTCAATGTGATGTTCGACAATGGCAGGATCGAGTCCGGGCATTTCTGAGTAGGACCAAGTGAAAATATCATAGAAGTCTTTGAAGAGTTTGGTGTAGGCTTCAATTTCTTCTGGAGTTCATTGGGCACCCATGGTGATATGTTCTTCAATACCTGGTTTGACAGAAATGTCTATTTTAATGGTGTTGTCAATCCTAGAGACAGCCTTGAGTTGTGAAAGACCAGTGCCTAGGACATCTTAAACAGCAGAGAGAAAAAATAATGTAATATAACAGGGATAACTAGCAGGACAGAGCTCTCATGTTTTTCATTTATAAACAGGAAGTTCAACTTTGAATGGGACCAAAACTTTCAGAAGTTTGACGCGCAAAAGATATATTGCAGAGACAAAGTGTAAAAACTCTTACACAAAGGCATCATACAACTTAAGACAGTTCATGGTAAATAGGGCTAGTTCAACAATACTTAACAGAGATAAGTAATCTGTAGATGTTCACAATGTAAGAAAGAATGAGAAAATACCAGCTGTCGCGTAGATAATATCTGGACACACATATCACCATGTAATGGGCTTATCTATCTAAGAATCCATTCACAATAATAGCGTATTCCAAAATAACATCACATTGAAGCCAATATAGTAGAAGTATGGGTGCTATGAGAATGGAACAATATATCATGCATGAGCCATATTTAAAGCGCTAGATTGACTCCAACATAAGTATCATCTAAGATAAGTTCACATTAAAATCAATGAGCTTCTCGCATTCCAAAACATGATACTGGAGGAACGGATGAGATAAGACAAACAATTGATAGACACATAAAAGAGAAGTTACGTTCTATTGAGTATCAAAGACTGGAATCCTCCTTACAGATGAAACTTCTCTTCATTGAAACCCAATGGGCTCTGAAACTTTCATACAAGAGTTTAAACAAAATGCATACCAAATTCTCTTACAGCATAGTTTTCTGATAAAATCTGGAACCTTGTGTTTTTTGCTGTTCTTTTTTATATAGGAACCTCTATACATGGGCGAGAAGATATTTTGGGAAAATATCTTCCTCGCATGCTAGGAATTTGTTAGAAGTCCTTGTCAAAGTAACAAAAATCATGATGAGGAATTAAATCCTCTCTTTCTTTGCTGTTAGGCGCTCGGCCATTTAAAACCAAAATTGTATAACAGTTTAGGTAAAAGTAAATTGTTGTGGTGAAATATAAGTTCCACCTGAAACTTGAAAAAGACTAACTAAGGTAAATAAAAATAAAAAGGCCGCGAGGGCCGAATCATGAAATAACAATGCATCATTTGTGAGAAGGGGTCGAAGCTGTTGCTGATACTGGTGGTGGCACGTTTGCGGATGAACTGGAAATTTGGCTGACAAACTAAGAGCACCTTTGCTGACTGTCTGCGGCAGGCTCAGGCATCGTTGCAAATCCTTCTACCCTGATGAAGGCCACAGTGAGGTCACTCGGATTTTCCTCGGTAGGAATTTTATGTTTTAACAAGTGAAGGAGGGAAAACTCTGGGCAGAGTGATGCAACCATGGTTTCGGCTTTGAGCCGAGTGGCTTTATCTAACAGGACATATGTCCGGTCCCTTTCTTGCTTTAGGCATGCTTCATATTCTGGTAATGGTTGCAGCATGGAAGGGGTGGTGGAGTCCTAGCACGTCGAAAGCCCTGCCATCGTAATCTCGGTCCAAACCGCATCAAACCGGTCCACGCTATATACCAACTGCTGCAGGGCCTTCGAAGCCACGACACGAGACGATTCCTTATCAATGATTTTCTGGCATTCCAAGGCTTCCTTATGTCAGCTAGCTATGCCATGCTGCTCGACTTCGTTAGCTCTCAGCCCTTTCAAGAATGACACATACTCTCTGGCGCGCTGAGCTCTGTTGACCAAATCGAAATCCCCTTCCTGAACTCGCCTCCTGAGATAGAGTGCTGAGGATTTCATCTCCTCGATGACTTTCAGAAACTCCCATTGCTCTGTTACGGCTGAAATGATCTCGGACCAAATAATATTTCTACCATCCCTGAGAGCGAGGTTACCTTTTAGGCGTGAATTGAGATCATTTATGGTCTTCTGCTGGTCGGCCCTTGTTTTCTTTTCTTGTTTAATCTCTTTCTGCAATGCTTCTATTCATCTAATATTCTCTAACAGGGATTTTTCCAAATCCATGATCCCTTGCCTTGCAGTGGAAACCTGCTTCTTCAGTATATCATTTGCAGCTTTCGCTGCGCCCAGCTTCTCTGAAAGTGAACTCGTCTCAGGTGGTGTTGTAGCAGGCGCGCAGCTGTGTGTGTCCCAAGTGTTTTGTAGCTCTGACAACCTACTTTGGAGGGTAGCGATTGTTCCTACCAATTTCTCCTTCTCTTATATTTCTCTTGAAAATGTGCCAACCAATTCTGTTTTTTCTTTCTCTACTTGTGCCAACTCGGCTGTCTGCACATGAGGAGAGGCCGGCATGTGCCCTCTGCTTTTCAATGAAGCAAATTCCTTCTGTAATTGATCTATTAAAAAGCCCTGCGGGTTTGCTTCCCCAGTCTCTTTCCCTTTGATTTGATCTCAGAGACCACGTATTTGATTTTCCTGGGCATGGGTACTTTCCTGCTCATTCTTCAGGGTATTCCTCACCTGTTCATGCTTTTTCTCAAGTTTTCTCAGTGCGATGGTAACCCGCATTACCTCATCCTTCAGCATATCACCTACAACCTGAAACAGTTTACACATATCAGTTGCAGGCACCTTAGTCATGTCAATCGCATGCTGGAGTACCCGGTAGCTAGTGGCACCTATTTCAGGGTCCAAAAGGGCTTCCGCCATAGACAATACCAGGTGTTCAGTATCCACATTCATGGTGGCAGAAATCCTGGTGTGATACTTTTCTACATACCCTCCAGCTCAGCTTTGTACTTATCTCTGATTATCCTGTTTTTCTTGATCCTTTCGGCTGCCACTGGTGAAGTATAGTCTCCCATGGCCTGTGAAACCTCAGTGAAGTCGGAGGAGGTGGTGCTGTCTCTCAACACCTTGATTCCGGCCTTGCTGCTGTCAAGTGGTGCATATGGTATGAAAGGTTCGGGCAGTTGTTCTTCCCCTATAACTTCGGCTTCACTTGAGACTATTTTCTGCTTTTACGAGTGGGAGAACCTACTCTTGAAGGACCCACTTCTTCTTCTTGGCCTTTATTGATGTCTTCCTCTTCCCCTGTGGCAGATGAATCTGTCTCCATCTGCGAAACCAAAGGCCAAATTTCCAAGTTAGCCTTCCACTCTATAAACGGTCTTGGTTCATGCACATAAGGGGCGGACCTGTTCCTCTTTCTTCTGTTTGAAATGATCTCCTGAGGATCATAGGCCCAAGTTTTCCCCTGTCTTAGGTCCATGCCTTGCAACAGATTCTCGACAATGGGAAGGGCGAGTCTTGAATTTACGACGAACGAGACGATATGGGTAGGAAGCCTCAATATGTAACCCTTCTTAGCGGGGACAAAGTGGAGCTAGTCTGCCTTGAGGGCTTGCCGAATGTACTCCAGAGCATAAACTCGTCGAGCGGGAAACACGGGTAGCAAGTAAGGGGCGACCTCGGCTCCATAGACCCGAATTTCAGTATAATTGTCAGAGAGATACCAATCCCCGGTGCTCTGGATTTTACCAGCTTGCAGCCAGTTCTTCATTTCAGGAAAAACCCTAGGTAACGGTGAATCATGAATGATGGTGTAAGCAATGAACATGAAATCGTTTAGGAAACTTGAATAACCCACCCCTTTTGGCAATTGGCACACTACAAAGTTCCAGTCAAAAACAGGTCGGGGTTGAGAATTGACCTCGTATGCCCTATCCAAGCCCAAACGCTCGAACCTATCAGCATGCTGATACAAGAAAAGATAAAACACCATTGAACATAAACAAAAATGGCTGGTTTCTGAAAGCTCTTGGAACTGGGTGTGAATGTTGGCAGATAAGTAGCCTGGGATATCCAGGACAACCCCCTTCTGAGACATTAACCATAGAAAGAAAACACATACTTTGAAAGTTTCCCCCATCCCGCCTACACCTAAAAGACCCACGATGAAAGCGAGGATGGGTTGCACTTCTTCCTTAAACAGGTTTAATGGGAGGAGTTCCGCACTGGGAAGGGAAGTAGCCTGGCTACTGATAATAGAAGCAATGAAGCTTTTTTGATGCTCCCATGGCGATTTAGTAAACTGGGAAGTTAAAGCTTCTTCGCTGAAAGCAGTGTAGGTGGCGTTGGTGGGAAAACGAAGAGCTTGCTTGATGATGTCGGGCGAAAGGGAGAAAATCTCGTTCCCTTGAGGGGAGGTAAACGTGCCTCGGTTTTCATCGTAGGCGTCTCTAAGAGAGTAGATAAAATCAACCACAGGGAAGACTGGGGGGTAATATGATGGTAAAATCCTGATACAACCACCCGATATCGATCCCTATTCTGGACATGTCAAGAAAAGAGTTCAGGTCTTATACTGCTAATGGGGAAAGAGTATTGGTGATCGCAGATTCCAGCTTGCTGGTCTATGAAAGGCTCGAACCCGGGAGGGTTTCTGGTTTCTCGAACCTGGGGAGTCTCTGGTTCGTTTTTCTTGAGTGTGCCCCTTCCCATGACTGACATATGAAATCTGAAAAGAAAAACGAAAGGAAAACAGAGGGAATGTAATGGACAGAGTACCTGCACAGTAGGTAAATTTGATTGGGAAAGCGACGCGAAGGGTAGTCTGGTGATGATTGGGTAGACCTGGTACTTGTTCCCGCTTGGTATATACCATAACTGGAAGACCTGAGACTTTTACCACAGTAAAATATGGGAAACTGCTGTCTAAGACTGGTAATTCTGAGGGAAAAAGGGGTAGAGGTGAAATAAACAGGGTAAGTTTCGTAAGGACACTGACAGTGGGGCACGCGGCATGTAGGGATTGGGCGTTAGTTGGGGACAGGTGAACACTGTGTGCTGGGTTTAATACTGGTATGGGCCTCAGTACCAGCTCATCTAGGACTTACCTTACCTCTTTTCCGCATGCACCATATGATTCCTGAAACATATCTTCCCCAAAAGCGAATTAAACACTTCAAACGCCACTTCATTCTGACCTTGGGTCCCCACCACGTCACGTTATTGCAACTCCGCGGGGGTATGGGTCTCTTCCCACTCTCGCTGCTCGACCCTCGCGGAAAATCCCAACTGCAGCATTCCCTTGTATGGATATTCGTAAAGTGGAAATTCTTTTAATATACTTGTTGTGCGCTCTTCGTACCACATAATTTCACTTTTGGTATTTCCGCTACCCCTTTTACTTTATACATCGGCCTTTTCGTATTACTTCCGCCTCTAGCTTTTATGCACGTGACTTCTCTTACCTTGTTTCATTTCGACCCATTCTTCAAACATTTCACCATTTGATATAATGTTCGGTGCACGATTTATCAACATTTAACAAACCAATGAATTATGTTAAATATTGAACAAAATTGGCTCCAGCTGGGGATGACACATTCATCCTTGAATGTGTCAAGAACTACGCAGACCACCTGTTTTTCTTCTGTTAATTCCATTTCTCATCCCTTTCGAATTTTTACCTCTTCTTCATGATTCATCAACAAACACACATTATTCAGACAATGATTAAAACAGGAAACAATATACAATATGATACATCAGGCGTTCTCGACCTGGATCAGTACTGGAAGTAAGGCTTGAGGAATTGGCCGTTAACAAGGGCGTCCAGCAAATCCCCCTGCAAATTCTCCAACCTAAAAGTATTGTTGTTACCTTGTTCTGCGATTTTGAAAGGGCCAAACCAGAGGGGATCGAATTTTCCGTGTTTCCCTTTATATTCCCTTCGAATGTCCCATCTGAGCACCAGATCTCCCACCTGTAACTTTCTGTCTCTGGCATGTTGGTCAAAAAGATCCTTCATTTTCTCCTAATTCTCAATCAGCTTCTGACTCACCTGATTTCATGTTTCTTCTAGCTCCACCAACTGATTAATCCTCCTAGTTACATCGTCAGGCTCCTCTTGATTTTCTTGCATGAACTGAGCTACCGGTAAAGCCAACTTCACAGGAAAAACTGCTGCTCTCCCATAAACTAGTTCGTATGGGGACTTCCCAGTTGCCCTCTTGCTAGTAATTCGGTTTTCCCACAGAACGAATTTCAGCTGAGAATCCCAATTCTTCTGATTCTCGTTGATTGTCTTCTTTAGTGCTCGGACTAGAGTTTTATTTGAGGACTTTGAAAGGGCATTTCCTTGGGGGTAGTAGGCCATAGAGTGACCCAGTGCAATATTATATTGCTGGCAAAAGTTGACAAATTTTGTGGATTTAAAGGCTTGTGCGTTTTCAGTTACTATCTTAGCAGGACAACCAAATCTGGATATGATATGTTCCTCCATGAATTTGATTACCACAGTGTCAGTTGCATTCCTACCAGGTATAGCTTCCACCCATTTTGTAAAATAGTCCGTGGCCGTTAAGATCCATTTATGCTGGCCACTGGATGGAGGATGTATTTCTCCAATGAAGTCGATTCCCCATTGCTGGAATGGCTCATCTACATGGACAGGTATCATGGGGAAAGGCGCGAGCTTCTGTCTCTCTGCGAACCTTTGGCACTTCTCGCAGGCTCTGACTCGAGTGAACACATCTCCAAATAGTTTAGGCCAGAAAAAACTAGCCTTCAGAATCTTGTGAGCAGTAGCCATCCAACTGTAATGGCCTCCACATATTACTTCGTGAAACTCAACCATTATACTCTCCACCTCTTCTTCTGTAAGGCACAGGAGTATAAAACCTGAGGGGTCTCGCCAATACAACCGAATGTTTGCAATGAAATAATTTTGCGACCTCAACCTCAGTGATATGTACTTAGTTTTGTCACAACTGGGCGGGCAACTGAGGGTTAGAAGGTACTCTACTATCTATTTGTACCATGGGCTGATAAGGTACTTCATATGTATCTTCTGGGAGGCTATTTCTATTCTCTGTGCTTCCTCCTTTTCCTCATAATCTTCGTTTGCTGTCATAGACAAATTGATACCCAAGGCCTGACAATTTGATTCAGACAGGATCTTGGCTAAACCTTGCACCTTGATTAATTTGGTAGGACAGATATCTAACTCATATTCCTGTATTTTGGCTATCCATTTTCCTCTCTTTCCTTCATTGTCCCCCTGGATAAGAATGTCTTTAACAGCTACTGTAGGAACAAATGCAGTGACATGGGACTGCAAAACATACATACGGAAAGCTTTGAGGGATTTCACCAGAGCGCACGCTTGCTTCTCTAATATGTTATATTTCAGTTTAGCATCCCGAAGTACCTGACTGAAAAAGGCAATAGGCTGTTCATACCCCTCTTCGTTCTTCTGCAACAAAACTCCAGCTACTGTATGAGGGGATGCAAAGGAGAAGATCATAAACGGTTTGGCATAATAGGGCCCGGCTAACACAGGGGCTTCAACAAATGCATTTTTAATTCTGGCGAAGGCTTCTCTTGACTCTGGTGACCATTTCAACTCATTATTCTTCTTAAGCATATCAGTGATGTGCCTAAATATCTCAGCATAGTTAGGGATGAACCTCCTTAGGAAGTTTATACGTCCTAGGAACACCTGAAATTCCTCTTTGTTTCTGGGAAGGGCAATGCCATTTATGACTTCCACCCTTTTGGGGTCTATCTTCACTCCATATTTGGTTACAATGTGTCCCAAAAGCTTGCCCTCTTCCAGTGAAAACGAAGACTTCGGTGGGTTAAGGGAGAGGCAATAATTTCTACACTTCTCAAAGGTTCTGCGCAGGTGTTCTATGTGCTCTGCATCATCCTTTGAAAACACAGTAATGTCGTCCAGGTATACCACCATGAACTGGTCCTGTTCTCCAATAAAAGCAATATCCATGGCCCTCTGAAAAGTGGCCCCTGCGTTAATCAGACCAAAAGGCATCCTGGCATACATGAACGTTCCCCATGGAGTGGTGAAGGCCGTCTTCTTTTGATCCTCTAGCAATACAACCACTTGATTATACCCAGAGAACCCATCCATCATCGACATCCGAGAAGCCCCTACCACTTTCTGCAATATGTGATCCATCTTGGGCAGTGGGTAATTATCTTTTAATGATGCCCTGTTCAGGTTCCTAAAATCAACACACAGTCTTATTTCTCCATTCTTCTTCCGTACAAGGACTAGATTAGCTACACACTCAGAGTACCTCAAAGTTACAATGATTTTAGCCTTCAGCAGTTTTTTAATTTCTTTTTCAATATAAGGTAGCAATAGGGGATTTATCTGCCTAAGCTTTTGCTTGTGTGGTTTTTCATCTCCCTTTAGTGGAATCTTATGCTGCATAATGCTGACATCGAAGGTTTTTAGATCTTGATAAGACCAGGAAAACACATATTTATAGGACTGGAATAAATTTTGATACAACTGTTTGTATTCTTCCGGGACCTTCTTGGACAACTTCACGATTTTAGGGTCAGCCTCTGTGCCTAGATTCAGGTCCTTCACCTGGTTCTCCTCTACCACTTTGTTTGGCTGAAATGGAACATCATTCTTGTTAAAAAACCTTTCTAAAGGTACTAATCCTCGGGGAATGACATTCCCTTTCAGCTGCAGAAATTTATGACCAGCTACCTTTTCTTCCCACTTCTCTCCAGAAGCATTTTCAGTCTCCATTTCTTCGCCAATGTCAATCTCCATGTTGGAGAATTCCCCAAATGTTTCCAAGAATCTCTTGACTTGCTCATCATCTTCGAACACTTTCCAGTGCTTGATGTTATCTGGGATTGACGGCCTATAACGCACCTCAATCTCATATCTCAATAGAGGGTTCCGAGGTGGCCGAAAGGTACTAGCAGCCACTGCTAAAGAGTCTGCCATTCGATTTTGCTCCCGGGGCATGAAATGGATATTGAATGCCGAGAAGAAATTCTCCACCAGATCCCAAACTTCGTTCCTATAGGCCCTCAGCCTGGGATGTTTAGTTTGGCAATGATTTCTCACCTACCTGAATACTAGTTCAGAATCTCCCAGAACTTTTAAACTTTGTATGTTCATACTCCTGGCTGTCCGCAACCCTAGTAGGAGTGTTTCATATTCAGCCACATTGTTTTTGGCTTCATACTCCAGCTTGAAAGATAGAGGCACCCATCTGCCCGTAGGCGAAATAAATAATACCCCAGCCCCATTTCCTTCCCTAGAGTTGGCTCCATCAAAGTGAAGCATCTAGATTTCTGATTAAGGGTTTCTTATGAACTGTTCTGTCTTAATATGGAAAAATGATGGTTCATGTGCGTGCTCCTGATCTTCCTCCAGCATTAAACATGATAAATCCCCCTCTCTGCTATAAACCGGAGAATTGATTGAATCATCTGCCTTAGTAACTGTCTTGACAAATCTGGTTTCCCGGTACAGCCTCCTCTCTTGGCCACCAAATACAGGGATAGTGGCATAGGTCAGATCCAGCTTAATCGATCCACCAATTTTGGTCCCCCAAGATCTTGACAGTAACATGCCAAAGCGAGCTGGGATGTCAACCACCACTATATCCATCACTACACTTTTTGCTGGGATCTGAGCCAGGTTGACCACCAAATCTTTTATCATGCCTAGGCACTTAACTCTTTTGGATTCAAATGAGTAGAGGTCTTTGTATGGGCGAGTGATCTGTAGTACTAGTTGCTCCATGACTGAGAGGAGTAAAATATTATGAGAGGCTCCTGAGTCTAACATGCAGTTATGCAGCAGTAAGTCATGTATTACCAAAGACACATAGAAAGGTGGGGTGGTAGCATCTAACTCTTCGACATGTGGGCCAAAAACCACCATAGGTCTTTCCTCCTGAAGGTTAAGACTGTTTGGAACGTTTATTAATTCTGGAGGGAGCATAATTGAAGTCACCTGGGACTGATATGCAGGTTGTTTTAACAACTCGGTCAAGGGGACTAGGATTTTCACTTTCTCAAGCTCCTTCGGTAGATTGAAAGTAGAGGAGGACTTATCTACTGACACTTCTTTTGGTTCTTTATCTTTGGAGTCTTTTTCCTGAGGGGAAGGTTTGAATTCTTTTAAGATCGGCTTGACACTAAGAGGTGTAGACACTTGTGAAGATGAAGGTAATTGATCAGCAGATTGTAAAGATTGGTTAAGGGGCCTCTTACCTTTGTCCAGTATCTTTTGAGGAGTTTCCTCCTTCTGTGTAGGTGCCTCTTCCTGTGGTGTGTCCTCCTCCTGATCCTGAGTACGAGTTCTCTTTCTGGAAGACCTGAGATCATATCTTCTATTGAACTGTGCTTGCATGAAATCAACGAACTGCTTGCAATAGTCATCAATCTCGGGATCTTCGATGTCTTCATTAGCTTTCACTTCTGTGTGTGCCACCTCTACTTCTTCACTTCCATGTACTGGACATTCGACATCATCATTGTTTGAGAAAGAAAGGTATGCCTCCTCTTGCTCATAAGAATTATCTTCAGTAGGACCCTCTACTTTCCCTTCCAAGTATAGAGGATGTGGCACTTGATCTTGCTGTTCCTTCTATCCCCTTTGCATTATCTGCAAGGGTGGTTTTCTGTATTGAGGGTTAAAGCCTCTGTTTGGAGCATTTTGGAAATTCTTGGAGGATGCATTCTTGCCTCCATTTCTAGTTTCACCAGTTTGCTTGAGAGATTCTTGATCATCTTGTTCATCTCCTCAATCTTGTCATTAGCTGAATCTTTATCTTGGCTCGAGGTGGATACCTCTTCTTTTCCCCTCCTTCTCGTATCCTGCTCAAATCTACCCTTGGATTTACCAGTGGAGGCAAAGTTTGCCTCAAGCTCCAGTGCATCAGTCTGAGCATCATCCAGAGTGGTTGGCTTCCTTTCTCTCAGGGAGAAACTGAATTTAGAGTCAAATGCTGCCACAAGCACTACCTTGGCAGCCGTCTGATGTGGTTTCATTTCTGTGGGAAGGCTCAGGTACAACTTGTTAAATCTCTTAATAAACTCGGCCACTCCTTCATTGTGTCTTTTCTTGAGTGTATTAAACTCAGTCAGACAGTGTCCGTGGTCTTTCTTCTCTCCCTATTTTTTGAGGAAAGTGTCTTCCATAACCTCCCACGTATTTACAGAACGGTCTCCCAACATCTTCAACCATTTTCTGGCTTCACCATCAAGGGATTGCACAAATAGTCTAAGGACTACATCCAGATGTTCCACATTAAAGTTTTCTGCAAAAGCACAGAAGACTTCAAGATGTTTTTGAGCACCCATCTCACTTTATCCATTGAAACGGGGCAGGATCTTTAGATAATCCTGCGTCATATCATTTAGAACTGGAGGTAATGCCAGGGGAGCATATTTATTTAGCAAGAAACCCAAAACGTTGGCCATTGGAGGAGGAGGTGGAGGTAACAAGAGGGCTTGGTGAGTAAGCGGGGGACTAGGTGGAAGTGTGGTATGGATGATGATAGGAATATAGTGAACAGTGGCTTGAGAGGACGGAGACAAGGGTGGAGTATTAACAACAGATATTTCTGTGACCTATTTAACTTCTTCAACCTCTGTAGTAGGGTGAAATGTATAACGAGTGGTGTCTGTTGACTCGGCCTCGTCCTTAACTTGGATTTTTCTTGGGGGTAAAGAGTCTGAGTAATAACCGGTTTCACCCAGGGCGGAGTCAGGATCGTGCAATTGGGCAACTTGATAAGAGGAAGAAGGAAAGTCTTCTAGAGAAAATTGTGGGATATCGGTATGAAAAAATTGTCTCTCCCTCCAACCTCTTCTATGTAAAATTCTCTCTGGGTCAGACACAGAGGGTGTCTTTGGCTGATATGTATCTGACCTAAGGTGTGGCTTCCGAGGAGCCAGGACTGCAATTATATTTTTCTCGAAAAAAAATGTGGAATCGCCAAGGTGAGGGATATACAACTCTCAACTCTCCATGCTCACCTAATTGAAGAGTGAAATGGGGTTTTGTCGAGGCCCAGGGATTTCAATTTTTTCATCAACTTCGTCCCCGACAACAGCGCCAAGAAGATGTTGTCAATCCTAGAGACAGCCTTGAGTTGTGAAAGACCAGTGCCTAGGACATCTTAAACAGCAGAGAGCAAAAATAATGTAATATAACAGGGATAACTAGCAGGACAGAGCTCTCATGTTTTTCATTTATAAACAGGAAGTTCAACTTTGAATGGGACCAAAACAAAATGCATACCAAATTCTCTTACAGCATAGTTTTTTGATAAAATCTGGAACCTTATGTTTTTTGTTGTTCTTGTTTATATAGGAACCTCTATACATGGGCGAGAAGATATTTTGGGAAAATATCTTCCTCGCATGCTAGGAATTTGTTAGAAGTCCTTGTCAAAGTAACAAAAATCATGATGAGGAATAAAAACCTCTCATCCTTTGCTGTTAGGCGCTCGGCCATTTAAAACCAAAATTGTATAACAGTCTAGGTAAAAGTAAATTGTTGTGGTGAAATATAAGTTCCACCTGAAACTTGAAAAAGACTAACTAAAGTAAATAAAAGTAAAAAGACCGCGAGGGCCGAATTGTGAAATAACAATGCATCATTTGTGAGAAGGGGTCGAAGTTGTTGCTGATACTGGTGGTGGCATGTTTGCGGATGAACTGGAAATTTGGCTGACAAACTGAGAGCACCTCTGCTGACTGTCCGTGGCAGGCTCAGGCATCGTTGCAAATCCTTCTACCCTGATGAAGGCCTCAGTGAGGTCACTCGGATTTGCCTCAGTAGGAATTTTATGTTTTAACAAGTGAAGGAGGGCAAACTCTGGGCATAGTGATGCAACCATGGTTTCGGCTTTGAGCTGGGTGGCTTTATCTGACAGGACATCCGTTTGGTCCCTTTCTTGCTTTAGGCATGCTTCATATTCCGGTAATGGTCGCAGCATGGAATGGGTGGTGGACTCCCAGCACGTCAGAACCCTTGCCATTGTAATCTCGGTCCAAACCACATCAAACCGGTCCACGCTGTATACCAACTGCTGCAAGGCCTTCGAAGCCACGACGCGAGCCGATTCCTTATCAATGATTGTCTAGCATTCCAAGGCTTCCTTATGCCAGCTGGCTATGCCATGCTACTTGGCTTCGTTAGCTCTCATTCCTTTCAAGAATGACACATACTCTCTGGCGCGCTGAGCTCTGTTGACCAAATCGAGATCCCCTTCCTGAAATCGCCTCCTGAGATAGAGTGCTGAGGATTTCATCTCCTCGATGACTTTCAGAAACTCCCATTGCTCTGTTACAGCTGAAATGATCTCGGACCAAATAATCTTTCTACCATCCCTAAGAGTGAGGTTACCTTTTAGGCGTGCGTTGAGATCATTTATGGTCTTCTGCTGGTCGGCTCTTGTTTTATTTTCTTGTTCTATCTCTTTCTGCAATGCTTCTATTCGTCTAATATTCTCTGACAGGGATTTTTCCAAATCCGTGATCCTTTGCCTTGCAGTGGAAGCCTGCTTCTCCAGTATATCATTTTCAGCTTTCGCTGTGCCCAGCTTCTCTAAAAGTGAACTCGTATCAGGTGGTGTTGTAGCAGGTGTGCAGTTGTGCGTGTCCCAAGTGTTTTGTAGCTCTAACAACCTACTCTGGAGGGTAGCGATTGTTCCTGCCAATTTCTCCTTCTCTTCTCTTTCTCTTGACAATGTGCCGGCCAATTCTATTTTTTCTTTCTTTACTTGCGCCAACTCGGCTGTCTGCACATGCTGAGAGGCCGACATGCACCCTCTGCTTTTCAATGAAGCAACTTACTTCTATAATTTATCTATTAAAAAGCCCTACAGGTTTTCTTCCCCAGTCTCTTTCCCTTTGATTTGATCTCGGAGACCACGTATTTGATTTGCCTAGGCGCGGGTACTTGCCTGCTCATTCTTCAGGGTATTCCTCACTTGTTCATGCTTTTTCTCAAGTTTTCTCACTGCGATGGTAACCCGCATTACCACGTCCTTCAACATATCACCTACGACCTGAAACAGGTTACACATATCAGTTTCATGCACCTTAGTCATGTCAATTGCATGCTGGAGTACCCGGTATCTAGTGGCACCTATATCAGGGTCAAAAAGGGCTTACGCCATAGACAATACCAGGTGTTCAGTATCCACATTCATGGTGGCGGAAATCCTGGTGTGATACTTTTCTACATACCCCTCCCGCTCAGCTTTTTACTTATCTCTGATTATCCTATTTTTCTTGATCCTTTCGGCTGTCACTGGTGAGGTATAGTCTCCCATGGCCTGTGAAACCTCAGTGAAGTCAGAGGAGGTGGTGTTGTCTCTTAACACCTTGATTCCGGCCTTGCTGCTGTCAAGTGGTGCATATGGTATGAAAGGTTCGAGCAGCTGTTCTTCCCCTATAACTTCGGCTTCACTTGAGACTGTTTTCTGCTTTTTACGAGCGGGAGAACCTACTCTTGAAGGACCCACTTCTTCTTCTTGGCCTTTATTGATGTCTTCCTCTTCCCCTGTGGCAGATGAATCTGTCTCCATCTGTGAAACCAAAGGCCAAATTTCCAAGTTAGCCTTCCACTCTATAAACGGTCTTGGTTCATGCACATAAGGGGTGGACCTGTTCCTCTTTCTTCTGTTTGAAATGATCTCCCGAGGATCATAGGCCCAAGTTTTCCCCTGTCTTAGGTCCATGCCCTGCAACAGCTTCTCGACAATGGGAAGGGCGAGTCTTGAATTTACGACGAACGGGCCGATATGGGTAGGAAGCCTCAGTATGTAACCATTCTTAGCGGGGACAAAGTGGAGTTGGTCAGCCTTGAGGGCTTGCCGAATGTACTCCAGAGCATAAAATCGTCGAGCGGGAAACACGGGTAGCAGGTAAGGGGCGACCTCGACTCCATAGACCCGAATTTCAGTATAATTATCAGAGAGATACCAATCCCCGGTGCTCTGTATTTTACCAGCTTGCAGCCAGTTCTTCATTTCAGGAAAAACCCTAGGTGACGGCGAATCATGAATGATGGTGTAAGCAATGGACATGAAATCATTTAGGAAAATTGAATAACCCACCCCTTTTGGAAATTGGCGCACTGCAAAGTTCCAGTCAAAAATAGGTCGGGGTTGAGAATTGACCTCGTATACCCTATCCAAGCCCAAACACTCGAACCTATCAACATGCTGATACAAGAAAAGATAGAACACCATTGAATAGAAACGAAAATGGCTGGTTTCTGAAAGCTCTTGGAACTGGGTGTGAATGTTGGCAGATAAGTAGCCCGGGATATCTAGGACAACCCCCTTCTGAGACATTAACCACAGAAAGAAAACACATACTTTGGAAGTTTCCCCCAACCCGCCTACACCTAAAAGACCTGCGATGAGAGCGAGGATGGGTTGCACTTCTTCCTTAAACAGGTTTAATGGGAGGAGTTCCGCACCGTCAAGGGAAGTAGCCTGGCTGCTGGTAATAGAAGCAATGAAGCTTTTTTGATGCTCCCATGGCGATTTAGTAAACTGGGAAGTTATTAAAGCTTCTTCACTGAAAGTAGTGTAGGTGGCGTTGGTGGGAAAACAGAGAGCTTGCTTGATGATGTCGGGCGAAAGGGAGAAAATCTCGTTCCCCTGAGGGGAGGTAAACGTGCCCCGGTTTTCAACGTAGGCGTCTCTAAGCTAGCAAATAAACTCGACCGCAGGGAAGACTGGGGGGGTAATCTGATGGTAAAAGCATGATACAACCACCCGATATCGATCCCTATTCTGGACATGTCGCGAAAAGAGTTCAGGTCTTATATAGCTAATGGGGAAAGGGTATTGGTGATCGCAGATTCCAGCTTGCTGGTCTATGAAAGGCTCGAACCCGGGAGGGTTTCTGGTTTCTTGAACCTGGGAGTCTCTGGTTTATTTTTCTTGGGTGTGCCCCTTCCCATGACTAACATATGAAATATGAAAAGAAAAATGAAAGGAAAACAGAGGGAATGTAATGGACAGAGTACCTGCACAGTAGGTAAATTTTCTTGGCAAAGCGATGCGGAGGGTAGTCTGGTGATGATTGGGTAGACCTGGTACTTGTTCCCGCTTGGTATATACCATAACTGGAAGACCTGAGACTTTTACCACAATAAAATACGGGAAACTGCTGTGTAAGACTGGTAATTCTGAGGGAAAAAGGGGTAGAGGTGAAATAAATAGGGTAAGTGTCGTAAGGACACTGACAGTGGGGCACACGGCGTGTAGGGATTGGGCGTTAGTTGGGGACAGGTGAACACCGCGTGCCGGGTTTAATACTGGTATGGGCCTCAGTACCAGCTCATCTAGGACTTACCTTACCTCTTTGCCGCATGCACCATATGATTCCTGAAACATATCTTCCCCAAAAGCGAATTAAATACGTAACCTACCAGTTGTAAGGGCCCACATTGCGTTCTGCCACGTCACCATGTCTCCGCGCCCTGCTCTTGCCACTTCATTCTGACCTTGGGTCCCCACCACGTAACGTTATTGCAACTCCACGGGGGTATGGGTATCTTCCCACTCTCACTGCTCGACCCCCGCGGAAAATCCCAACTGCAGCATTCCCTTGTATGGATATTTGTAAAGTGGAAATTCTTTTAATATACTTGTTGTGCGCTCTTCGTACCACATAATTTCACTTTTGGTATTTCCGCTACCCCTTTTACTTTATACATCAGCCTTTTCGTATTACTTATGCCTCTAGCTTTTAGGCACGTGACTTCTCTTACCTTGTTTCATTTCGACCCATTCTTCAAACATTTCACCATTTGATATAATTTTTTGTGCACGATTTATCAACATTTAATAAACCAATGACTTATGTTAAATATTGAACAACAAATGGTAGGAGAGATATTAGCCATATGGCCTTCTTCGAAAGCGTCAAGTGCAGGGATGGGGTTTTTGAACCAATCAACTTTGTTGGGAATGAAGTCTTTAGATTTGAGGGCATATTGGGCATGGGACTGGTGTGGTCAGAAGTATGCACGATGGTGCATGTCGTCCCATGGAAAATCAGGTACGGTCATAGCTTCCATAATGTCTTCATCGGTCTGAAAGATGGGAAGGTTGGGAGGAAGAGGAGTATCGGAGGAGGTAGAGATATGAGACACCTCATTTGGAGGGGGAAGGTTCACATGCGTGTCGGCATGAGGGGTGACAGTGGAGTGAACAAATGAGTGAGTGAGTGAACCGGCGGCGGAAGGCACTAAGGGGTCGGGTGCCGGGAAACGCGGGGATGAGGAAAGGTAGAGAATAGTGGTCATTCTATTATTAGGAGGAGGAATGGTAATCATGGGAGACATGGGGTCTGGTGGTAGGGAAGAAGGATGGCGGGAAAGCGCGGCTTCAAATTGGCAGTATGCGGCTAAAGAAACGCGATACTCATCAAGGCAGGGGCAAAGATGGGTGTAATGTCCGTGGAAATCGCACAAAGAATAAGGGTGATTGGTGCACAAGTGTTTAAGTTTAGGAAGAGAATCAGGTATGGCGACAGAGACTTCAAGGAGAGTAGATTTGGGAAACGTCTCATTGACCATGGTTTTGAGATGTGGTAATTCGGGACAAGTATGGGTAGCATGTCTGACAATATTGCACAAAGCACACTGGATGGGATGCTTTGGAGGTCGAGAATGGGCAGAAGTTGTCAAGATGGTTTTGCCCTTGGATGCCCCCCTGCGAGCTTGGCTAGTGGCACTTGGCATGGTTGCCATAGGGGGTGGTTTCTGATGAGGGGACTGAGGTACAGGTGCAGCAGGAGAAGCTATGGGTATAGGTTGAACCAGGGTTAAAGAAAGATAAGGTTTAGGTTGGCCAGGCAGAGTAGGGGCTGGGGGGTCTAGGTACAAGACGGGTATGCCCAAGGTCAAGTTGGGGAGGGATAGGGTAGCCAAGATAGGGATGGAATGCGCGCCAGGAGGGGGAGCAAGGAAAGGAATCTAACCAGCAGGGAAATGGCCAGGAGGAGTGTTCGGGGAAGGAGATTCTGACGGAAGAAGGTGGGCTAGCGGGGGTGAAGGGCTAGGGTCTGGTGGAGTTGGGTGAGGGTGTGTTTGCTTACTAGCGAGGATGGGTTGTGCAAGGTCAACCCATGAATATTGCATCATGCAAACATTCGCCATGGTAGGATCGGGTACGAGAGGAAGTTCTAAAAAGGTTCCAAGCAAGGAGGAGTCTTTATAGACGCTGGGGGAAACACTGGTCAAAGAATCAAAAGTTGGTTTATTGGTGACAGTAGAGATGGTGGAATCAGGGGAGGTCTGATATTTCGGTTCATGGTATGTCAACTGGTCAATGGTGACAATCTTGCAATTATGAGGGAAGAACATTTTGCAGTAGACTTCGGATGGGATGGCAGACATGGCATAGGTGTAACTACGCCCCAAAATAATGTTGTAGTCAAGAGCGGCGTCGATAACTTCAACGTTGACACAAAAAAAATTTCTTGCAAGGGTGATAGGGCAATTACGAAAGAGGCCAGTGGGCTGGGAGGTATGGCCATCCCACGCACGAAGGGTGATTGTGGAAGAGGCCAGCTCAGGGGATCCAAGTTGTTTCCAAACCGAAGCGGACATCACACAGGTGGTTGCCCCCTCATCAATAATACACTGAGCGATAGTGGCATTTCGTATTTTGACTGGGATTTGGAAAGAAACAGAAGGAGGAAGAGGGGGAGGGTCTAACTGACGGGCGTCGAAAACAATCCATTGGTCATCTGCATGATCTATAGCACCCACGGTAGAAAGTAGAGTATTCTTTTGAGAAGGACACGACTGGAGGAGTTTCAGTGTTGAAATGGTAGCAGGAGAGTGTGCCAGATCATCTACTATACTAAATGACTGGGCAGCCCGACCAAAGGTAGCATTTCGGCGTAATGGTCCCTGAGGAGTCTTGGGATGATCCTCAGCTTTGGGCGGAGGGCATTGCAAGGTACCATTAGGTGTCGATAGAGGCTCTGGAGGACCTAAATATGGAGACTCGGAGGTAGACGAGACGGGAGTTGTGGAATACTGACGGGACCGAGTTTGAAGGTTGAGGTTGATGGTGAGAGGTGGGTCATAGGCCATCATGAGAATCTGGTAATCAGAGGAACCAGAAGGGGAAGGTTGAGTGGTTACCGGAGCATGACGGGGTTGAGTGGCCACAAATCCTTGTTGAGGGAAAGGATCAGTAAACAGAACGGGTTGAGAAGTAGCTGGGGTAGGAGGGACAGTACAGGAGGAATGTTGTCCCCTGACAGTGGCTTGAGAATCCCACATCTGCCACATTTGTGGTAATAAGGGACAATCGTGAGTGTAATGACCATAAACACTGCAACACGAACAGGGATTATTGGTGTGAAGTGGCCTGTTCGGCTTGGGCTGAGAACCCTGTGGCTGGGTAGTAGTGTGAGGATCAATACTTGAAGGATTGGGTCTACGATTACCAGGGGAAGATTGATTTCCTTTCCTCTTTCTTTGAGAAGGAAGAGAATTAGGTGCCCCCTGCTGTGCAAAGACTTGCCCTAGAGGGGGTAGTAAGTCCGGTTGCATGGGTGGAAAAGGCAAGGGAGTGGGAGGTCGAAATGCTGGAGGAGCTGGGACACTAGGTTGCGGATACGGATAAGGGGTAGGGTGGGTAGCAGTGAGGTAAGCAGGAGGGTGGGAAAAATGAGGAGGCATGCCGTATCCTGAATATATGCTACCGAGAGGGGAAAAAGTGCCAGAGGGGCTGGCCCCTGGAGGGAAACTATGGCCCAGAAGAGGTTGGGAAAAGGTATGTGACAGGGATCCAACAATACCGTCGGCAGAGTGAGATGCCCCCGAGGTGTTAGGGCCACTAGGCTTGGGAAGGTCAGGAAGGACGGTATAAATATAACCAGTTGGGCATAAATAAGGTCATATTTCAAGGCTATTTGGAGGGCGGCTTCTTTGGTTTGGGGAAAATGGGATGCGACATCCTTGCCAATGGGAGGTAAGAGAGAGCGAAGGAACCATTCCATGTAAACTCGATCTTCAAAGGGGGGAGTGCGGCACAAGCTCCATCTTCGCCTCCATTCCCCGACATGAGAAGAAAGGTTGGTCGAAGAGGATTGATGGAAGGAAGTTAAGAGTTTAGTGCCAGTGTCGTATCGGAGGGGGCGCTGGAAATAGGATAAAAAGGCTTGGGCAATGGTTGCAAAGGTGGTATGGGAAGAGGTGGCCTAATCAACATACCATTTGGAAGCTTTGCCGGTAAGCGTGCGTTGGAACAAACAAAGACGGATGGAGTCATTGGTGATGGAATTGGAGGAACACCACATGTGGAAAGATCGGATATGGTTAGAGGGATCTTCACTAGCAAGGCCTTCGAACTTGGGAATGTCGAAGGGGAGCTTGGTTGGCATAGCAGGCCAACTAACATCGTGGCGAATAGGATCATTAATCAGCTGATTGAAGTCGGGGAGACTGAGGCCGACCATATAAGGGAGTAATGGGGCAGTCGAGGTAGGTCCCGTAGTGGTTCCACTGGAAATGGACCCAGCGGTAGAACTAGGGTTAAGGCTAGGTCTTGAACTAGACATGGTGAAGTTAAAAGAGGGAGAACCTGAACAATCAGAAGAAGATTCAGAGTGCGGATTCAGGGGAGGAATTACTTGAGAACGACGGGAAGGAGGAATTCGACCGATCAGAAACTGAGGGTGAAGGCCAAGAAGTCTCTGGGAGAGGTGCCTTGGGGGCGCAATGACGATGGGAAGAAGAAAAAATGATAAGGGCAGGGAGGGGCAAAATCAAGTGAGGTCAAGGGCAGAGAGGTGCAGTGAAAATTGATTTTAAAGTCTTTGCTAGGCGGTGTTAACCAGGCGCTTCTTCACTTAGGGTCAGTGTGTGGTGTGCATTAATTTTAATTGTTTAAACCCAGATGTTTTTGAGAGTAAAAGAAAAAGTGTGCTGTGTAACTGAAAATAAATATGTATTAAATAAAACGAAAAGAAAAGAAAATTAACAGCTACTAATGCATCAATGTAACCCAAGAAGGTGGGTCTCTCAAAACTAGTCTATAAGAGGGAAAAAACTAAGCCAAGCACGCAAAAAGGAGGCCAATAGATCTAATGTTAGGAGGGACTGGGATCTAAAGGAGAAATCTGCTGAAAAGTGGTGCAGAGAATAGCAAATAGGCATAGGTAAGGTTGCTGCTAAAAAGGAGGAGATTAGCTAAAAATAGAAGAGACCAGGCGGTGGCCAGGGAAAGGAACCCAAACAAAATGATATGAGGTGATTTGAGAGGGAGAAGAGCTGATCTAAAGGGATCTAAAAATGAGGTATCAGATCTGAGAAAAATAAAGCTAAAACTCTGAAAATTTAGACTTCTGAAGCAGCAAAGACTCTCCCACAAAAACTGGAGGGTACTAGAGCCCTAAGGGGCAAGATTTCCTCTTAGTTGAGTGAAGAAGATCAGAAACAGGTCTAAACGGGCAGAGATAGAGGCTGGAAAACCCTGACAGAAGCTTCAGAAAAACCCAGAAAAAGTCCTGAAAAATTTGTAGAAAAGGTGCAGGTCACAGATTTGGGGCAGAAAAGTGCGTCCTTAAGCTCAGGTCGCACTTTTTGGGCCGATAAGTGCAACCTGCAGATCCGGCTGTCTCGGTGGCAGATTTCACAAAAATTTGTCGTCTCAGCTGCGGCTGATGTCTGTCATCTGCGCAATAAGGCTAGAAACACACGAAAGTTAAAAATTTGAGTGTTTGAGGGTTTTAGGGGTGAAAAAAACCATAAAAATAGGGAAAACACAAAATGGAAGAGGAACCCTAGGGTCTGAAACAGCTGGATATGCAGGAATATAGAAAACGACAGCGGTCGTAAAATAAAACCAGTGTGGAGTCGCCAATTGTTAGTATGAATCTTTCGTCGTAAAAGATCGCCTTAGCTACGCATAACAAATAGCCCTAACATCGATTATGGCTGAAAAATATCTTTAAGTCTGCTGCACAAATTCAGATCGAAGCACAAAAGACATTAAGCAGATAAAATATAATATGGCTCCATGCATCCAATAGACAAGACAAGAACAAAGTGTTTAAAAGAATGATTTGTATTATATTAAAGAATGGGGCACCTGAGAGGAAAACAGGAAAGGTTTTTTTCCGGTTCTCCTCAATGGGATGGGTTCTTGAAAGTCCTCAGCGTTTCAGATCTAAAATTCCTCTCTCTTATTGTGGTAGAAAAACCCTGACAAACATAGAACTCAATGGGAGCTCACAAAGCAAAAATGGAAAATGGTGACCAAGAGTAGATCTAGTGTGATCTAATGCAATGAAGGTGACTAATGAATGGGGAAAACCCTCCTATTTATAACAAAATATGGGGGCGGCCTAGAACTCGGTGCATGAATAAAATATTATTAATCGAATTCTAGAAGCACCCTTTAGGAATATTTTACTATATTTGTTGGAGGGAAAAGGATTCTTGACTTGGGTCAATTCCTTTATTTATAAATAATAAATAAATAAATGATTTATTTATCATTTTAGGGAAATGATGGGAATATAATTAAATAAATAATGATTTATTTAATTATTTACAAATGATTTAGTCTAATTTAACTAGGAATATTATTAAATAATGATTTGAATAACTTATTCCTAGGAAATAATTAAATAAATAATGATTTATTTAATCAATTTCCTTGTTTTGGGTTAAATATGACTAGGAAATATGGATAAATGTTATTTTATATGGTGAAAGAAATCTTAATTAGGGTAAAATTGGTCTTACATGGTGTACTTGGGTTCATATAAGGATAATGGGTTAGATGACCAAAAAAATGGTGTAACAATCATCATGAATTAACTCTAGTTTCTCTTGTAAATACTTCACCTGGTCTTTAAGTCTTTTGTTAGTAGCTCTCAGATGGGTGTTTATTATTCTGACAAACTTAGCTTCTTTTATTGCTAGAATTGTCCACTTGACAAGTTGTTATGTATTGTCTAAAGTTTCAGAAACATAATCAACTTGTCCTTCCCACACTTCCTTCATCCTTTTAAACTGTACTTTCTCAACGTTGTGCTTTCTATCTCTCTTTTTCATGACAACAATTTCCTGATTTTCCAACTTTAACTTTTCCTCAAGGCACTGAAACTCTATTTTCTCTATCACTTTCTCTTTTCCCCTTTTTAATTTGTTGATTTTATCCTTCACTATGGGTGATGAGAGATCAATAATCTCTTCAGGTGATTTAGCTGTCTCAGTGGGTTTTTGAACTTCTTTGCTGCCTTCCATTAATTTCCTAGCATGCCTTGTCATAGGCTTTCTTGCTTGAAAAATGAAACCTACATCTTCCCCCTCAAACTCTAATCTCTTTGCAGACTTAGCCTTTTTCAACTTCTGCTCATGTTCCCTAATAAATCCAGCTTGAACAATAGGTGTTTCCTCTATGTTAATGGCATGAAGAATATCCTCTACATTCCCCTTTGTTATTGAACTGTCTTCTATAGCAACTATATTTCCTTTCAAAACCATTGCTTGGCTTCTAGTTAACTTTTTGGTCCCTTGTTTGCTAACATCTTGTTTCTGTTTTGCATCTTTGACAACATTTGATTTCTATTTTATAGGTGGGAGAGTTGGTGTATCAATAATTTGCATTTTCTCTGGCCTTTTCTTAGTTTGCTTTCTTGGCTTTACTCTTGTAGGTTATTTTGGTTTTGCAACCATAGGTTGGCTTGGTTCTGCTGGTGGTGGTGATGGAACTCCTTTAGCTTTAGGGTTTCTTGCAGAAGTTATGGTTTCCAACTCAAAACCATTAACAAACAAGAATGAGGACCAATCTCTGCCTATCTTTTGAAGTTCATCTAAAATTAAAAATTTCATTAAGTCATGATGAAATAATGATGTGTCACTCCCCTCAAACTTTGCTTGCACCTTATCAGCCATCTTTGCAAGACTTACATGTAGATAAAAAGGTAAGTCAAGTGAAATATTACCAGTGAAGTTTAGAAGTAATTTGAAATGGTATGAATAAACCTTGTGATACTTGCCTTCACAGGTAAAATATTTTTGAATGTTGAGGAGCAATTTTGAATAATTATCTTTGATGCAGCTTCTTGGGATAGCATTGTTGAGATCCATCTCAATGTGCTCAGGCTTAATGAACTCTTTACACTGCTCCATATTAAATTTGAACCATTTGAACCAGGTTTCTTGACCTCTTGGAATCTCTGTAACGGCAGCAATGACCTCTGGTGTGATAGAAAAACTTAGCATCCCCACTTTAGTGGTTTTTCCATTGAAATTCATAGAAAATTCCTTGGATACCTGTGTGTGACAGCCCTACAATTTCTCACAAAACTGTAGGAAACCTGCTCTTCTGAATGCTTCCATCACTACTGGTTCTTCAGTTATTGCCTTCATGTCTTCAGGTTCATGCCTTTAGCACTGTCCTCCTCTGTGTAATTTTCTTTCCTCTACCATATTCTTCAGAGAACCTCTCGGCCTTGCTTGATATAAATATTTCAGCCTCGCTTGATATGGATGTATCAGCCTCACTTGAATAAATGTATCAGCCTCGCTTGATATGATGTAATAAACCTTTTTAAGAACCAACCACAAGTTTGGCTCGATACTCAGAGCTCATACATTACGAATGAAGGCAAAAGGAATGAGAATGACTAATTAGGAAAGAATTTAAATTTTGAGTGTCCTTTCATAACTGAAAATGATGGCCCACTCATAACCTATACAGACCATGATGACTAAAAACGTGGGTGTGTACTTTGATTTCATCATTACATGACTTAACAAGCCTCTATCTCACCCTTTCCCAATGGTTTCTGACATTTTACAACTCAACTGACAAGACAGTTACAAAACCGTGCTTTCATGGCACCTGTAGTGTAATTTTTGTTGTTTGCGCTACGAAACTATCAACGCTTTCGTAGCGCAAAGTGACTTTTTTCAATGTGATGCGCTAAGAAACTATGGTTTCTTGGCTAATTGGGCAGTTTTGATACAAAAACTTTGGGAAATGAAATGAATCCTAAAATGATGAAAGACTTGACATGAAAGACCTTAAAAATGATTTTATTTAAACACTAGGGTAGGCTCAAACTATAAAAAATTTAATACTTCCCTTGGTCAAACTCAATAAATGACTCCTAAGAGATTTTGACCCGTGAACCTAAGTAATCTTGTCAGAATGATGTTTTAAATTTTTTTTTTTTGAGTGATAACATCTAGGTTGAAGCGCTCAGTCCAACGTCAAAGCTATAAGCCTGCAGTGTTGAAGAACTACGACCCTCCATTCATGATCCCGTCCTTATCCTCAGAGCAGGTAAAGAGGATGTTGAAGAATCTGTTTGCGCACAGTTACAAGTCTATATGTCCTTTTGGTTTCCATTTCGAGGCTATCCATCCTCTTAGAGCCTTTTTTGTGGGCCAAAAGCCCATGAATTTACTTATTAATGCATGATATTTCATGAATTGGATTCTTCCATTTATGCGATGCGTTGGGAGTTAAATCACACATTTATTGGTTTCTTTTGGTATGAAAGTGGCATATTTCATGGTTGCATCCGTTGCGATCGAGTTGCTTTCTGTTTGCACTGTGGGTGTCCCCCCTATATTTTCTTGGGACGATCAAGAGTTGTTCTGATTAGCGTGTTCAGCCCCTGCCCCCATCCCTATTGGTTATTGACCTTGTGGGGGGGTAGTAGCCCCCCCATTGGTAACGATCATTGGAAATACTATGGTTGTCTAGGTCTCAATTTATTATAGCATTGACTGGAAGAGAAGGACTGCCAAGGGCAGTTGTTGCCAGAACCAGCAAACCCTAGGTCATGGAGGTCGGCTGGATGCAGAGCTCCGCCATGGGTTCACTCATCCAACAAATATTTCATCATTACCCCCACAATTTCAAAATATTACATTTAGATCCACCTTTTCTTTTATATACACCCTTATTACCACTTTATATTTCAAAATAAAATATTATGACCCACTTTATACTTTAAAGAGTTCTTCTTTTTGTTTTTTAATGAACCACGTTATATTTAAAAAGTGATTCATTTATTTTTATGACCTACTTTATTTAATAATTCACTTCATGACTCAAAAATAAATCGTGGAAGATATTGAAGCGTGCATCAAAAAACATTTTTTTTGGAATTTTTATTCTTCCCACACTTGCGCAAGTGATTCAGAAATGCTCAAATATTTTTCCAAAATGTATTTGCCAAGATCCTCGTGTCTCTCTGCTACCACATGTAAACTGAAACCAAATTGTACACTTTGTGTCATTGAAACGGCAACGTAGTGAAGGAAATTTTTTTGTCGGGCTCCCTTCTTCCTGCTACTAAAATGCTCAGAATCTTTATAAATTCTCAACTCCAGAAATCATAGTTTCGTAGGAAATTTTGAATTCTAAAAAATTTCTCAATTCCAGAAATTATCATCTCGTATAAACTTTTGATCCTTGTCAAGTTACCCCTCAAACGTTTCCAGCATGCAGAGCTCAACGCCGCACTTCATATTAAATTAATATGCACATTAAAACACACCACACATAACTGCTCTTACCAAAAATGTTGTGCATCTCCTCCTTTGTAGATGATGGTGCTCGATATCAACTTTCGTTGATGATGTTGGCAATGTCGATGGCTGCGACTCAAGATTTGCATAAAACTTTCAATTGTGCTTCAATTTCTGATTTGTGCCTTGTATGTGTGTGGCTCCTCAACACATTCAAACTTACTCTCACACACTGAACTTAATAAAACAATATATCACACACTCGCTCTAACATTGTGCTCTAATACCAAAAATGGTGCAGATGATTATCAAATAAAACACACAGAAAATTTAATTAATTAAAATCACACTCCAAATCGTGATTTTCCCAAAATATTACATAACTATTTATTTAGAGGAGAGAAGTCTCTTGAATCTCTTTAAGAGAAACTTCCTCCTAGATATTTGGAGGAAGTTGAGAGCTATCCTCTCGATTTTAAGATTTTATCCTAACTTCCCTATCTCCTAATTAATTCTAGAACGACTCACTAATTATAGAAACTCCTAGATCCTTTAATTAAATAATTACATAAAAATTGAACATGAGATGCTCCTGCATTAGAAGGATTGGTTGGAGAGGAAAATTGTGCAGCTCTGGAGCTCAGGGGTTGGACTTGAACACTGATATTATACAATTTGCAATGTTGGGAGGCATAGAATGTGCATTTCATAGTTCCAAGAGACAATTTTGAGACGTAGTGCACAGTCCAGGAGGGTTGAATGAAGTTGAGTGCTCCGATTGGGGATTTTTCCTAGTTTTGGCTAAGTGTTGGATCAATGAAATGAATTTGGAAAAAATCAATACTTGAACATGATCACACACTTAGTTAACTTGATGACACAACATGGAACACTTAGAACACATGAACAACATACTTTCCTTAATGCGTCAACATTGTGACAACTCACTCCAATTACGACACTAAATATACACTTTGCGACGACAGTTGTGCAAAAATGCTCAAAAAATTGGAAATGAGTGTGATGCATGTTTACATGATAAGAACAACTCATTGACATGAATATTATCCCTTGAAACAAATCAAAGCCCCACTTCAAATGATAACTTACACTTCCCATGCCAAAATATGACATTTTCTATATGAAAAGAGAAGTGTGAATGACACTTGCGACATTTGTGTTGGGCTCCAAAATTTCTTTAAAATGACATATATTTTCACTTGATTCACACCCTCATTTCACCTTTATCACCTTCATTCCATCACTTTGTCACTAGATAACCCCATATCTCTATCATCATATGGGTTCATAATTGTATTTTCCTAATGTTATATTTTTCAAGTGTTTATAGTGAATTAATGATTAAAAATTAGAAAAATGACAAGTGTTTATACTTGTTAATACATAGAAGTGGATTGAGTTTCATGAAAAGTGTAGGTCATTTTTATGCTTCCAAGGAACCCTTATGTGTCCTCCAATGCTCAAATTCGAATTCCCTTCAAGATATGGAAGGTGATTTGGATAAAGGTCAAAGATGATATGTGTCTCATCATTACCTATTTGAGTTATAACTCTATGAGATTTTTAGGGATCTAGGGAGAGAATAGTGCATCCCCATTAATGGGGTAGCTTATTATGTTCTTGTATAAAGAAGAGAGCCTTCTTCTTTCAAAGGCATGTGTAAAGTTGGAGAAATGCTCATGTTTTGAATAAAGAAGTTGGATTTGGCACCATGCTCATGACTGATATTAACTTTGATTCGGTTATGCTTGCATTTGGAACCTCTCAACTTTCCATACTCATGTCCTTTGAACTGGCCATCTAATGAATGTGAGATGTATCATATTCTATTCATTTCTTTATTTCTAGTTTAAATTTCATTTATGTGATTTTCATAAATTAGATTTCATTTTATGAAATTAGCATAGATTTACTTTCTTGTCATTTGATTAAGTTTGATTTCAATTATGCATGGTGTGGTGTGATTTGAATTTATGCAAGTGTGATTTATTGTTTTCTTAGAATAACTTTTCATGCCCTGTCACTTCAATTCCTAGACGAAAAGATTCATTTTCAAGAGATGTCTTCTCATCTTGAACATATTTTCATGAATAAGTTGCAATTTTTCTTCAATAGATTAGAATTTCATTTCAATATCTTTGCGTAAATTAGAATAGATGAATTTGGTTTGTCATAAATTGATTTCATAGTTATATTAATCTAAATTGAAAGTCAATTTCTAGCACATACAATGCATGCATGCTTCACAAGTTTTACGAAACCGCCAAGTTGAAAATTAAATGATAGGTAATTAAATTGCCTCAACAATGTGAATGACCATGAATGAAAAACATTAAAAAGTGAAGATACCATGAATTAAACACTAATTAAAGTGAAATCAAGAAAAAGCAACAGTCAAAAACATGAAAACAACATTCACGAAATTAGATGTGCGAAAAAGAGAAAGTTTGAAAAAGTCACCGAAATAGAAGTACAAACACAGCTAGAAGTGAGAAATTGTTAACAAAAATTCACACTGACTATTGAAATGAATTGAAAATTACACATGCAATGTCTTAGTGTATTTTGCTAGTCCTTTTCAAGATTGCGTGAAGGAATGAAATCATGAATTCATTGTGGACTTAGCATGTGTGAGGGGGTGACTTCGACACTTACAATCCAAGAAGGGAGCTCAAAGACTTAAAAAAGCATCAACTAAACAAGAAGTGACTATAGAAAGACTAATCAAAAGATCCACAATAGGATCCAAAATTCAAGTATATGAAAAATTTTGGAGGGTGTTTATCGTAGCGAGAACACTTGGCGACACACTGGTAGAATTCCAACTTTGTTGCTTGCTAAATTATTTGTGAAATTTCTAGTTATTCAAGGAATATTGGTTCATCATTCAGATTAATCGATCTTACCCACTTACTGTGTATGTAAGCATAGTCCACTTCATTACTTCTTGGTTGAACAAAAAAATATGACCATCGATTTCGCAGCGTTTCAAGATAGGAGAAGGGTAATGTAGCACATGAGCTTTAGATTTTTAGAGTATAGTTCTACATCGCTCGTGTTTCTCCACTACTAGCAGGCTTGGAAAGTACCCTGATGGAGTCACTTTAGGAAAAAAAAAATTGCTCCTATGCCATTGAGGTTGGACAATACCCGAGAAAAGTTGCTTGCTTGACCTCCCTGCGCAGGAAGCCTTTCTCTTAGTTTTCCCTTTATTTATTTATTTTATATGGGACTATGCATCATCACTTATTAATTTCATGGGCAGAAGAGGGATCCCAACTTATTGAGAGCAGAACTAGTTGTTCCTTCAGAGAATAATATGTAAGACCTCCGATATTGGTTCACTCATTTAGATTTTCCCCTTGTCCTTCTCTACTTGATTGGATCAGTGTGGAAAACATTTAAACATAAAGATTCAACCGTAGGCATGAGGTTTCTAGAATATACACAGATACCATGGTTTAAAAAATATCTTATCTCACACAAGGATCATATTTTACGTCAGAACATCATCGACCAAAGGATAACCAAGACAAAGAATAAGGCTTGAAGTTTAGCCAAATGTTGCAATGTCACAAAGTGCTCTTCTATTTTTCCACATGTTCTTTCAAGAGAAAGGGAACATCCTTCATGAAAAGTATTATTAAACAAAATACAAAAGAAGAGACAAGACGCAACAAAAACCAAAGCAAAAGGATAAATAAAATGGGGGTAACCGAAAATAGGATGCAAGATAAAAGTTAGAAAAGAAAATAGAGACTACAGAAAACAAGTGCAGGATGATAACAAAATGGAGAAACTAAAATGAAACTAGACATACTCCTAACCTACCAGCTAGAAGGTCAAGGTCAAATGTAATGAAACTTCCAATGAATCCATCGTAGTTGTGTTGATTTTTACTAACATCAGATGTGCTCTAAGTATAAAACTTTGTGGAGAGGCTTAAACACATGCATTACAAATAACCCAAGAATAATTTTGGGAAATTCCACCCACAAAAAAATTTATAAGAAAAATTAATTATTTTTAATGAGGACCCTAAGTGTAACTTAGGAAATTAAAATAATTAATTAGTATTAATATAAATGTGGGTAAATATTCTAGATAAAGCAGATCAAGTCTAATATAATCTTAGTCGTTGGTTGGATATCTAATCTCGACCATTTTATTTTTCAATGAGAAGTATATAAAGGAAGACATGAGGGTCATTTTTAAATGACACCAGCAGGATCTAGAGATTGAATTTTTCTAATGGAGCAATGCTCAGAAGAAAATTAGATATAAGTGATTCTTGATTTCATTTGAGGGGCAGAGTAATTCTAATTGGAGATTTTCCTGAGCCGAGAATACACAATAGAGAAGTAAAAGAGAATATTAGTAGAGGGAGTGCAGTCTCATGTAGAGGAATTGTTGTGACCTTCAAGACATACGAAGTTCAGCTGAGGATCAGTCAGATCTAGTGTTGGAAAATTGGGGTGTAAGACCGAAAGAGGCCAGAAGGGAAGATCCAGCCATTAGAAGACCAAAAATACAAAAGCCACACATTCCCCATCCACAGTGATGAAGGGACTGCGTAATGAAAAATCCATGTAGTCCCCACACAGAGTGACACAGAGACTGCACAACACAGTGGAGGGCTTGTCATCCAAGGTTTGTTGGTTAGTCGAGCTTCCAACATCAGTGTGAAATTTCTCTCACTAACTCTTTTCTGGTAATATTATCTATAAGGATAGCCAGAAAGGCATCCCATATTTGTATTTAGAAAAGTACTACATAATATATAAGCCATCAGATTTGTTGCATCGGTTTTCCTGCATTGGGTTTTTCCGGAGACATTTGTCCAAAAATAACGGTGTCTTGTGTTTTCATTATTATTTCTTGATCAGTTTATGTTTTCACAAATTTATTTTAATAGGTGAAGGTTTCTTCAATAAACTCTTCGATATTTTAAGAAGAAATATTTTAATAACTTGTTAAATTAGATTTACAAGTAGGAGAAGCAGTTCAACTTGTTGCAGTAGGGATTCCAAATCTAGATCTTAGAGTTTTCACATGGTATCAGAGCATGTATTATGAAACAGGAAGAGCATATACAATGCTAATTCAAAGTCTAAAGAGTCATAGAAATCATCCATTCGAATCCATAAAGGGATTTCCCAGTCCAGGTCAGGAGGGTTGAATTTCTGGGAAGGTCTCTCTTTAAGTGAGTCGATAGAGAGGTAAGAATTACAAATCGAAATTTTACCAAGGCAAAGGGATCAGTGCAGAGCCTCAACGCAGAGCTAATGGGATGTAGTTTCTGCAGTCAAATATTGATTCTGCCAGGCAGAAAGTGTCAAAAGAAGAAGATGCAACACATTGAGGGAATTCTCTCTCTCAGGAAGTTCCTTGCCAGAGAATT
Source organism: Pinus albicaulis (assembly GCA_034641835.2). Classification (NCBI taxonomy): domain Eukaryota; kingdom Viridiplantae; phylum Streptophyta; class Pinopsida; order Pinales; family Pinaceae; genus Pinus; species Pinus albicaulis. Next base: position 1,670,976,820 of record CM076581.1, read on the forward strand.
TCAATTTTTCCAAGATCTGAGTAGCAGAGTTGGCCAAAAAATCTACAAGCTCCATAAGGAGTGTGTAAGCATTTCTATTGTTGCCTAGTGGGGGATGAAGAGGCGCTGATTCAATAGGTTTGATGGCCATGGGAGCTAACAATCTTAGAGATCAGGACCGGTTGGAGGGAGCCTCCAAATAGATGATATGGAAGGCAATGATCACTTGTCTTCTAGATGAATATGATCTCAAGCTCTTCATGCAGAACACGGCAGCTATACCTACAGATGTAGATCAGTTGAAGTAGCAAAAGGCCGATATGGAAAAGGAAAAAAGGTTAATCCTTGATGGATTCAAGGATCACATTGTGTTCCATATAACTAGCAAAGATGATTCCAGGAAGATGTGGGAAGCCCTGGCCAAACTATATGATGGGTCTTCCGAGAAGCAGAAAGATGTACCTTGAGTAGAAACTTAGAATGGCACAAATGCGGAAACAGGAGCACATTGATCCATTCCTATTGAAAGTTCATGAGATTCATGACCAAATTGCAGAAGTAGGATCTAACCCTTCTCCTATGGCAATGGTGATATTGGCATTGAATGTAGTCACTGATGATTGGCAAGTATTTTTCCAGAGCATCCTCGTCAGACAAACCTAGCCAGGCTGGGTAGAGATGTGGGCTGCTCTTTAGCAAGAAGAGCTAAGGAGAGACTTGGTCAAGGGAAAACTTGATGGTAGCAGTGGCAGTGGATCTAAGGTGAAGTAGGAGGAGGATGATGCAACCATTGCATCCAAAGGGTAGCAGGAGCAATGGACACGTAAGAAAAATGTCTCAAATATCAATTGCTTTAAGTGTGGTGAACTTGGTCACTACGCTTCCTAGTGTGATTTGAAGAAAAAGGACAAGGATGAGAAGTATGATATGAAGGTTGTGACTGCAAAGATATTTGAGGATGAGTATGCTATGAGTGCTCATGCATCTCCAGGAGGGATATAGGGCGAAATTGAGTTGTAGTTTAGCATAAATACAGTTGGGCAGGATCATAGAGGAGACCACCTCTCAGATCACAACCTTGCTATGGGTGCCCATAATCAGTAATAGTAGGTTGGAGGAGTTTTCAGTGATGCATAGGAGTGCAGAAATGACATATGCAGTAGTTAGCGGCACTAACATTTGAGCAGTGCAGAGCAAAGTTTCAACAACACAGAGGGACGTAGTGCAGAGAAACAAAAAAGCAGTGCTTCAAAGAGACAACATGGGTCTAGCAACAATCAGAGTTTTAGTATCGAGTTGCATCCTGAACACTTGTTCATATTCATGGATGTTTTTTAGTTGTTTCTCTCAAAAACTGAGTTTCAATGCAGTGTTAGTAGTGGTAGTGCTAGCAACAGATGCCACATATGAGAGGGAGTTGCAGTACGGATGCAGTATTGATTGTGGCAGGGTCAGCAACAGTACAATGTAGCAACAACGTAGTGATTGATTGGAAACATGTCAGACATCATCATCGTATAGGGAGATGCTTCAGAGTCAAAGCAGTGTGCGGTAGGGCATATATATTAGAGCACACTCCTCGCTAAGAGGAGTGTTGATTTTTGGTAGCATTAGATGTGGTCTAAGTCTCAAAATTTTTGGAGATGATTAGACAAATGCATTACAAATAGCCCATAAATAGTTTTGGAAATTCCACCCAGAAACATTTTTATAAGAAAAATTATTTATTTTTAATGAGTACCTTAAGTATAACTTAGGAAATTAAAATAATTAATCAGTATTAATGTAAATTGAAGGTGAATCTTCTAGATAAAGCAGATCTATTCTAATATAATATTATTCATTGATTGTAGATCTAATATCGACTATTTATTTGTCAATGAGAAGGCTATAAAGGAAGATTTGAGGGTCATTTGTAAATGACACCGAGAGGATCCAGAGATCAAATTTTTATGATGGAGTAGTGTTAGGCATAAAATCAGATCTAAGTGATTCTTGATTTTAGTTGAGGGGAAGATTAATTCCGGTTGGAGATTTTCCTGAGATGGGAATACACAATAGAGAAATTAGAGAGAAGATCATCAGAGGTAGCGTAGTAGATACACGCAACACAGTCCCACCCAGAGGTAGCACTGCAACCATGAGGATATCTGAATTTCAACTGAGTATTATTCATATCTAGTGCTGAAAAGCCGAGGTGTGAGACTGGAAAAGGCCAGAAGGGCATATCCAGCCAACAGAAGACCAACTGTGCAGAAGCCGCATAATCTTGACAAAGAGTGATGCAGAGACTACACAGTGCCATGTAGGGCTTTCCATCTAGGTTTTGTTGGTTAGTCGAGCTTCCAATATCAATGTGATATTTCTCTCACTAACTCTTTGCCAGTCATATTCTCTACAGGGATAGGCAGAAAGGCATAACTAATTTGTATTTAGGAAATTACTGTAGAATATATAAACCGTCATATTTGCTGCATCATTTTTCTTGCATTGGGTTTTTTCGAGGAAGTTTGTCCAATAATAATAGTGTCACGTGTTTTCATTATTCTTTCTTGCTCAATTTTTTTTTCAAAAATGTATTTTAATAGGTGAAGGATGCTTCAGTAACTGCTTCAATATTTTAATAAAAAATCTTTTAATAACTTGTTAAATCAGATTAACAAGTAGGAGAAGTAGTTTAGCTTGTTGCAGTAGCGATTCCAGATCTAGATCTTGGAATTTTCACAAGATGTCCCTGACGTGTTGTCAAAAATATATGACCAATGAATTTTTTTATAAACTAATGTGTAATATAAAAAATAAGAGCTTGAAGAAGTTGCACAACAAATAGAAGGTCTTTCCTTTCAGCAAAAAGATGTGTGACAACAACCACCTCTAGCCATTTTAGAGGCTTACCTTATTTATGAAAATTAAAAAACGTATAAAACTTGAACGATTCTTGTGAATGCACTTTCATCTATGCCATCCATATTAGAAATCATGAGAAAATACCGAAACATGTTATTAGAAAAAGGGCTTTCTAAGTAAGACGCTTCTAGGAAATCATAGATTGGATCATGAAATTTGAAGCAATCCTCTTGAAAACCAAAAAATCTTTGAAAAGGTGAATTTTGAATTAGAAGCACAGGGTCAAGATGAGAATATTATGAGGGGAAATATATCTTATCATATTCAGTTGGCATGTCAAGGCAATGAGGACTTGACATAACCATCAACGAGGGCTGAAGTCCCTCAACATCTTGACAAGTACCCGAATAGTGAGTTGTTAAACCATAAGGATCAAAGGATGTAGGACAGCTGTCATCAAATGTGCTAATGGGAAAATGGCATGTTGAACGCCAGTCATCAAAGCCAAAATCATGATTAGATGGGTTGATTAAAGCATCATATTCCCAGTTAGTAGTTAATAAAGATAAATTAATTTAAACAAACTTGTTAATGCTCTGAACAATAGAACCAATTTCCTTTCATTTTTAATGTGACAAACCATTTTCCTATAACTCGTGAAATTTTTTAAAAGCATCATAGTCAACACAAGAATTGAAGAGAAATTCTAGTGGAGAAAATATATGAAACCAGTAATTATGTAATGGATGAAAAAAGTGGAACTTGATTCAATAAATAATTCAAGCACTTGCTAACATTCAAGAGGATTTTTGGTTTCATGAATACATTGACAAGAAAAACTAGGAGATCATCATTCATCATAACACTCAACATATATGAACTCTTCAGCCAAAGGTAATCTTCAAATTGATCATGTTCACAATTACACATATTCAAGAAAGGTATACACTTCAAACCAGAATTCCGTACAAGATATTTGTATGAGGATGAATTCACTATAGAAGTATGATTAGAAACACGATCTCAAGAAATAGGAAAATTGTAATGAGAAATATCAAAATCCATCAAGAAAGAGTTTGCATCCAGAAAAACAATACAAATGAAAGAATTATGTGAGAAAATAAATATCTAACATGGTTCAAAAATTTCATCAAGATCATGAGAACTTGACATAACAATCAACAAGAGTTCCAGTCCCTCAAATTCCTGACACGGTCCAAAACTTTGAAAAGACAGATAAAAACATTTTTTAAATTGAGTTAGACCACAAATTGGATGTGGACAAATTCTATCAAGTAATTTAACAAGTTCGCCATTATATCAATGGAAACTATCTACATCATTGGTTTTATCATATTTTTCAACTTCAACAAACATATTACTCAAGTCATAGTATTCTTCTAATCGCAATTCTAAGAATGTATTCATCAGAAAAATATCATGATCAAACTGATTCGAAGGGTTTCCACCATAAAAAGCTAGATATGTTAAGGGATGTAATGGATGCTCTATAATTTCATTTCTTTCTTCATCATGGATAATATTTCTATCTTGTTTAATTTCAAGATTCAACTCATTAGATAAAAAACTTGAAGAACATGAATAATTTCCACTGCAAGTTGATGCATTACAAATAGTAGAGGACAAAGGATAGGGAGGTGAAGTGTAAGAAGTGTTCATAAGTGAGTAATATTCTTTGACCAAAACATATTTGAGATCTAAATATTTCGAAAAAAAATATTCTTGAGAAACTAAAATATTAGATGGGTCACTTGGGAATTCATCAGTATATATATTAATGGAGTCCTATTCATCAGATTGATTATTTCCCAAGACTTCATATTGATTAGGATAATTGATTACATTTGATTTATGACCAAGATTACCAGATTAATTATCATCTAAGGGTGAGGCAACACTATCTTCACACGGACAACTCTGGAAAAGAGAATAAATATTTAAAGAATCTTCACCTTCCTACTCCTCTACCTGTGAAATGTGACTACCTTGCACCTTTTCACTACTTGGATTTGGAAGATATTGATTAGGAAGATTGAGGGACAAGGGGTCATGAGAAAGAGATGGTGTAGGATTACAGGTATACAAGTCATATTTAAGATTTAAATTATGAGTAATAATATCATCTTTAGGAATGGATAAATTAGTCTTCACAGTAGGCTTCATGAACCATTCCAGGATTTCCTCCATTGGATATGAATCATGAAAGTGGAAGGAGGATGAGAAGATCGATTAGGAATTTTATTTTTATATTTCAAAACTTTATTGTCATTGCAAGGAGGCACCCACATTAGAACTGAAAAAAGGAGGAGGGAAAGGAACAAAGCGAAAATCAAGTTCCTCCTCTGAAATTAGGGGTTTATCGCATCTTACAAGAGTTGGGGAAGTAGAAAAATAAAGTGGTTTGGGTTCACCTTGCAAATGGATACGAACCAAACTCTAAAGTTTTTGTTCAAATAAATCCCAATCCATGTCTTTTTCGAGAAATCATAAAACATATGTGAAGGAATAGATCACAAAAATCATTAATTGATTCATTAGGCTTCATTACTAGTTGATTAATCCTCTTATAAACATCTCGTTAATCATACCTAGAAAATTCTAAATGAAGCTCTTTGATGAGGTGTTCAAGAGAATGAATCTAAGCAGGTGGTAGAGTGTGACACCATCAGCTAACTCGACCTTCAAGGGTGAGGTAGGAGATAATACAAGCCACATATTCACAATCAATTTCATTGTATTCACAGAACTTAATGAAAAGAGATGCATGCTTAGAAATGGACGTATCACACTCACCATAAAACTTAAATTGAGAAAATTCATGGAGAGACTCATTGGGGATTGAAATTTCACCAGGGGATAAAGAAAAATACCTCGGGAGTATGATTTGAGGATGGGTCGTTTCAGAAAAGAGGGTTCAAAAGAGACTCAACAGGCACAACTTGTCATCTAGCCCTCCTTTTAGCGTCATTTTGTTGATGGTGCTGGAAATCCATCAACCAAGGGGGTCTCCCCAATGTGAAGCACCAATTATACCTCACACCTTTTGGAGTAGGTGTTGAGCCTTGCAATAGGTATGTATTTACTCTTCATTACTATCCTTTTTCCTCTTTATTATCCATTTTTTGCCATGATATAATAATATAACGAAAGTATTTTGATAAAGAATGAATGACAAATGATCCTAATGCGATTTAACCATCCAAACTAATTCTCATTGAATTTTTATGCTAGAAATAACAGAAGGAACAACATGACTTAATCACAGCAAAGAGGACGCATTAAATGTGGTCAAATTGAAGATAAATCAGTAAGGATAGCACAGAGACGAACGAACTGTCCGAGGATAGCATTTTTTCATGGATCTCTAAGGATCTCCTAATCCTGAGGGATCACACTTATCTCTCCTTTTAGATATAAAGGGACAAGGAGAGGTAGTTCTCAAATAAGCCATAGCATGTATCTTTCATTTTTCTGCATAATTCGTAATTATAATTCACAGAACATAGTTCTGAACAAAGATCGGATTGTAATGTTGATTTACTGTGATGATTAATACATAATTCATGCTGTTGTTTATTCAACTATTATGGAGTAGTTAAGAAGTATTTGTCGGGGGCTAAGGGCCCGGTCTCTGGTGAATCTCACTGATGTTTCTTGTGTTATACTTTTCTGTTTATTGCAAGTATATTTTTCTTTTTCGCTTTACAGTTACAGTACTTTTGATAATTTTCTTTTCTGGTATTTATTTCCATTGAATATGCATGTCCAATTTATTTCCATTGAATACGCATTTCTAATCTATTTTTTTAAGGAATTAGTTGCTAGAAAACATAATTAGTTTTGATTACTTAAAGCATAGACAGTTATTTATAATAATTTCCTTCTATTCAATAGTTTAGATCCAGCTGAAAGAGCTCAGTTAATGCTTTAGTGCTCTCGGTTGATTATCATTTGAATTAGTTGAATTAGGAATGAATTACAGTTTTGTGTTCTAATGCGTAGATGAATCACTTCCTTTTAAGCTTCAAGATTTATGATTGTATCTATATTAAACGATTGGCTTTAGCATTACTCTTTGTAGGAATAGCTTGCACACACGTGTACACACTTGAGATAAAAAGACTTACCTTGGTTGATAATTAATGTGAGGAAATTAGGAGTTTTTAAAGACACATGTTAGCACCCAACATTTTGGCGCCGTTTCCGAGAAGCATGTTTCCACTCTGTAAAGAGTAATGTTTGATTGATGTTTTTTCTATTGAGGGAGAATTGGGTATTAAAAATGGAAGGTAAGAACCTGTGTAAAGAACGAGTAAAATACTCACTCACCCACATGCTTTCTAGCAGAATTGCATAAGAGTTTAAGGTAGGAATTAATGTTTGTATTTCTGCATGAATGAATAAGAGGGAAAAACCTGAAGAAAAAAAATTCCTCCTTCTAAACCTGAAAAACCTAAGGGACTGGTGACCCTTGGACGATCAAATTTTATCGACAAAATCCTAAGAAAAGTTGAGTCTCAGTCATCAGTAGGACCCCAAACTGTTGCTGCCAGACACCCTACTGACTTCCTTCAAGCCGCAGGATCACCATCTGTAGCTAACACTGAGATTCATAGTAAAACTGAAGGGATTGAGCAGAGTTTTCAAGATACTGAGAATTCACAAACTCGCCCTTTACAAGAAGAAAATTCTTGCAACCTTCGTGAAGGAGAAGGAGAAACAGGCAATCTTGAAATTAAATTATCAGAACCTAGATCTCTTGAAGTAGTAACTGAACAGAGGACACCTAGTATTCTAGATCAAGGTAGTGATGTTAGAACTATTCCAGCATCTTGTAGACAACCTAGGAATAACTCTCCAGCTCCGGAGATCCCTGAATAATATTAGCATATTTTTTACCAAATGGCTAATAACCAGCAACCTCAAACTTCTACATTGCAATACCCTATTGTTGACACAATTGTCAATGCCCCCATGAAGGTTATCCCATTACAGAACATTCCCACCTTTCATGGGCTAAATTTAGAAGATTATGATGCATTCCTTTTTGAATTTGATGTCTTATGCAGGGGTTATGAATACACTACCGACCCCCAGAAGCTAAAGCTATTCCCCTCTACTCTGAAGGGAGCAGCTCTGCATTGGTTTATGGGACTCGGTGGAGTCACCATCAATGGCTGGGACCAAATGAAAACATCTTTCCTTAAAAAATACCAAGATTATTTCCGAACTAGAGAACTAAAAGATGAAAATTTTCAAATGGTAGCTAAGCTTAGCGAGACTCTGGAAGAATATGTAGAGCGTTTCCAATATAATCTGCAAAGATATCCTTACACAAATCTGTCTGATAATGTTCTAAAAACCACGATGATCAGAGGTATGAAAGACCAATGGGTAGAGACACTAAATATAATGGGTAAAGGTGATATTTATCAAGAAAAATATAACAATATTATATATTTGTGCATCAAATGTTCCAGGGGCAGTACAAGGCTGAAGCTATTCAGACGCGATGCAAGCCCCAGAGACAAAAAAGCCTCAGGAGGAAGCATTACACGAATCGAAATTGGAAATCTATTGGAGGATTTCAAGACTGATATACTGGGGACCTTGGCGACACAATTGGATGTCATGCAAGCTAAGAAAAAGCAAGCAATAGTAGAACAGAACTTGGCTATTTTTTTCCCCCGTTGCAGAAAGAAGCATAGTCATAAAGAATGCCCCCTAGATGGGATACGAACATGTGCCATATGCACTAAAGAGCACACCACAGAAATTTGCCCATCACTCCCAGGATTAAAAGTAGTCTTCAAGGAAGTAGAAGAAGAAGTGGAACCAGTATATCTGTTGAACTAGCGTCATCAATGGCAAGCGCGTCAGATAGGTATGCCTACCGATCCATCTTTGTTCTTTCCTTCCTCGCAATATAATTCTCAGCAATATTCAGGGGTAGCATGGCATAATCAACCACCTTTTTTTCCACCTCAAGCAATTTTAATTCCACCATGGCCCAATCAGTAAAATCCAAATAATAATAATTGGCCAAATTCCCCTTACCCACCACCATTCTGTAAAAACAACCCTTATTCCTCCCAATGGTCCCCTTCCACCTCAAAAAATCAGAACTGGCAATCAAATTGGAAAAGATCTAAAAACCATCCTATGGGGAAAGCCCCTCTACCTAAACCAACTTTACCAGCACCTTACACGTTGCAGCAGAATCCTCAATCTAATATACGACTGCAACTTCCAACTCAACACAACCCAAATCCTAAAAATAGTCTAGTTCAGTCAATACAAATCATTGAGGGTCTGGACCCTGAAGATGAGTTGAAAGAATGTAACGAGCTTAAGTTGAGATCTGGACGCATAATCAATTTAGATAAGGATAAATATTTGCAACCAGAAGAACCACACACAAATAAGCCTCTGACTGTAGATGATCAACAAATAAAACAAGCGGAAGATATAGTCAGACAAAAAAAATCCGAAACAAATCATAACCACTTCCCCCCCATTCCTAGAAATATTGATGATACCACGCCTGATTGAATATCTTGAATTCGATCTTTTGGGTGAACTTAGGAACATTTGTATAAAAATTCCCCTCCTCCAGACTATCCAAGATATTCCAATATATGCAAAAACTATTAAAGAATTGTGTATAAAGAAGTCTGTGAGGAAAACAAAAACAACCCCTACTGTCCATGTTGTCAAGACTTTGTCTGATTTATTACTAGGCAAAGAGACTCCTGTAAAATATGAGGATCCCGGAAACCCCATTGTCACAGTCTAGATAAATGGCCTTTCTTTTCCCAATGCTTTAGTTGACTTAGGGGCAGCCATTAATATTCTCACAACTACAACTTGCGAAATTCTTGGCATCACAACCTTGGAACCAACAACTACCTTACTGGAACTAGTTGACCGCTCAGTCATTAGACCAGAAGGAACATTACAAGATGTGATGGTCTCTGTAGACACTTGGGAATACCCGGTGGATTTCTTGATTATTAACCTTAGGAACCAAATAGATGGACATCCCTTACTATTAGGAAGGCCTTGGCTAGCGACTGCTGATGCTTATATCAGTTGTTGGATAGGCAGTATGACTATAACCAAGGGGAATGATGTGAAAATTTTAGCTCTATACCCTCCTACTCAGCCAAGCTTGACTATTATGAAAACTAGGAATCAACCTACAACATACTTAATATAAAATATTTGGTCACCATTGACTATGGTAGATGCCCTTGAATTCAAAAACCAAACTGAAGACAATGTCATTAATACTTTTATCAATCATCCTACCACAATATCAAGTTCAAAATGTCACATGATTAAAGCAGTCCTTGAAAAATAAATCAAAGAAGATCCCCTAAGAGATATCAATGATCAAACAATACCAACAACCATATTTTATAATAGCAAACCTATCGAAATTGAGCCAGGGAAGATCCTGAACATTAACAGTAATCTGAGTGATGACTAGCAATATAAACTTATTCAAGTCCTTAGGAAAAATAAAGGGGATTTCATTTGAGATTACTCAGATATGAAATGGATTGACCCTCAGCTATGCATGCATCACATCTACACTGAAAAGGATGCAAGAACCATTCAACAACCTCAACGTAGATTAAATCCTCACCTAAAAGATATTATTAAAGAAGAACTTCAAAAACTATTAGATGTGAATTTTATCTATCCTATGTCTAACAGTAAATGGGTTTATCCATTGGTTGTGGTTCTCAAAAAGAATGGGAAATGGCGAATATGCGTTGACTATAGAGAACTCAACAAAGCAATGCAAAAAGACCATTTTCCCCTTCCATTTATTGATCAAGTCCTAGATACACTGGCAGGGAAGAAATTTTTTTCTTTCCTGGATGGCTTCAGTGGCTACAACCAAATTCATATTTACCCTGAAGACCAGGATAAGACAATCTTTACCTGTCCGTGGGAAACATTCACTTATAGGGTATTTTTAATATCCCCAAATTGGGATTGCTAGCAAGGCATACCTGAGAAACACATTTTTCAGGAATGTATGATTCAGAAAACAAAATTATCCTTTGGATCCCTTAGATCTGAGTATCTAAGTCATAAATCCAAAATGAAATCAGAAACCAAGCAAACTAGGTGAGATAAACAAGTCTCTCACACCTAGAATGGCTGGAAAATGCCCAATAATGGGACTACAGCAATATATAAACACAATTTTGGAGCATCAACACTCTATTCACTCATGAAATTTTTCAGGAAACACATTACCATAATTTTATGTCACAACAAAAATTTACACTTCATTCTGGGATCCAAAAGTTGGGGAAAAGCAGCAAATTAAGCCTTAAAAAGGTTAATTTAAGAGATCTGAGTAAAACCAGAGGAAAGTGACCATTTTATCTCGTGTCTTAGGTCATGTGGGACTCACATACCAAATTTGGGCAGAAACAAATGAATCTATCTATGTTAAATAAGTCTCCCACTCGCGATATAGCTTAAAAACACCCGATCCCCATGACTTAAAGTATGCAGGAATTGCAGAAGCTTATGCAGCGTGATTTTCTAAAGCTATTAGATGAAATAGTTTGTAAACATAAGAAAATCAGGTCTATGATATGGCTCATACAATGTACATGAGAAAAACAGAGGTTTAGCATGAATAAACCCTTAAAATAGACGTGTTGCACAATGTATTAAGACTGAAGAGCTTGAAAACGTAATTTTTAGAGGGCTGAAGCAGTGTTTTATTATATCTCAGATCTAGAGCAGATCTATATGAAAAAAAATAGATCTATTTCCTATCTTGATGCCAAAGAGGCTCTTATTTACACTCCGCTTGGGGATCCCAACAAAAGATGAATATCAATGAATAGATATGAGATCTAAATAAAAAAATTTCAAAAGTATTCAGAAATTATGCAATAATTACAATCATACATAAATTAGATCTAAAGGGAACATGGATTTTTCTTCCAATCCATGAATCACCACAGTGAAAGGAAGGATCCTTTTCACCAAAGATCTCTCCTCCAGGAGAATATCAAAACCCCTTGCAACTCTACTATGAAAAATAACATAGTACTGGGAGAGAAAATGCGTTGTTCCCTAAATGAATAGTTTTTCCTAATGCCAAGATCAAAATTTGAAGCTCAAACAACAGATGCACTCTTCCAGGAGGTTAAATGACACACTCACTGAGAAGAGACATCAATACAAGCTAGATTTGAGCAGATCTAGTCTCCACTTGCTGCAGCTCACTGAAACAAGTAAATCACAGTAGGATTTATGATGTCTAAGGGAGATGGATCTTGGCCAAATGCCTGATAGTGGAAGAGAAGTACAATGCCCTCCAAGAGCTACTTAATGGAAGGAGAATCCCTAAACAGGAAATCCTCACAATTCTATGCTAAAGAGCCAAGAGAATGAGATATGTCTAAGCAAAAAATATACTCTGAAAATATAATATCATGAAAAACCTTCTCTTGAGCTTTCCCCTTCCTTTTTTAAGATGAGAGCTTTGGCAAACCCTAAACCACCTTGATGAATTATCTCCTTTCACATGAGCGCCTCCTTCTAGAACTGCGCTATCCCTCCATGAGGTGCACTGAATCTAGACTGCGTTGTAGATTTGGTCAAGGTTGACCCAGTCTCATAGCTCAAACCCATTCACACCAAGAAGTGCAATCAATCCAACTCAAAAATTTCTGCCTATGTTGATCCTTGTTCACACTGAACTGGTTTTATCAATGATCTCTTCTTCTTCATGCATGCATGTTGACTTAGTCAAACTTGAGTATGTCCTCATCCATTTGCCCTTGTTCACACTCAGAAGTGTAAAATCCAGCTACTGTGATGATCCCCTTTTCACATTATAAGGTTATTTTATTGAGACAGCCCTGATTTGCCTCTGTTCACATTGGGCATTGATTTATTTTGATGTTTTTAGGAGTTTACATGTTCTCCTTTACATTTTATTCATCAATTTAGAAAATCAAAACAAAATGAAATATTCCTATTAGCTTGGGCTAATTAGGAATATTACAGTCCTCCTCTCCAAAAATTTTGCTCGTCCTCAAGCAACTGAAAGGATAGAACTGAAATGGATTGGGAAAAATTCTTTCCCCAAGAAATCATCCATACAAGATGAGTCACCCTCCAACATGGAAACTCATGAAATTTCTACTTCACCTTAGGTTCCTGCAAAGAAGGTGGGATGAATAGATGAAAATGATAGGAAAGATGGCCTACCACATGTTGTCTTCCTCTGCACTCATGGAAAGTGTAGAGTACATACTGATCTTGGGCTACAAGTAGGTTGCCCTTAAGTGGCAAGAAGAAGAATAGATCTCCAAAGATCCTCCCTCCAACGTTGTAAAACTAGTTAGCCCAAAACATTCCACATGTGATGGATAGAAGAGCATCATCATATGGCATCCCATCACACATTTGGCCCACCTCCAAGAGAAACAAATATTTGGCTATGGTGGCCACAAATCCTCCCATGTTCCCCTTAGAACATGTACTGCAGAAAATGTGGGAATATCCTTCCCAAAAGGACACATCCAAACCATGTGCCTCACTCAACATCATGTCTCCCATCAATATAAAGAAAACACCAACAAGTGGGATCATGTTTGGCATCAAAAAAGGGGAATTATTGATGGTTTCATAAGGTGCTGGAAGGTACCAAAAGTTTCTGAAGTGGTGACAACGCAGTTTCTCAAACTGCTGCTTTAGAGAAATACATGGCAAATTGTTTCTTGATACATGGTTAATCATATGAATCAGCTAAAAATACATGTAATCACAAAACATCTGCCCAAGGGCACATAAGAGATGGCTATCTCCATCATATAGATTGGCCCAACATTGGTCAAGGAGCAAAATCAGGAGCTTGGTTACTTTTGGAGCAATGCACTGCCAAGAGATGGTAAGAGCATGCAAATATTGTGTTGCACAAACCAAGCTCTCACCATATGTTGGAAGTAAGAAGACACATGGATCCATGAATATATCCTCCATAGTGGCTTGGCACACTTCCATGAATACAAATGAACCAATTGCTGCCTGCAAATCTTCTCCGTCATGCTTGGAAATCCAAGACAAGAAGAGTACATTATAGTAATAGATGTCCCCATCTACTACCTCATCTTTCTTACCTCCTCTTTGCCCATCAATTGCATCAAGTGTGAAGTGATCCTAGGGATACTCCATCAATAAACCCCAGCTCCAAAGTGGAAACTCTGTTGGCCTATGCAAATAGGATCCCTCCAACTCATAGCTCCAATCTTTGACATGCAGAATGTCAAAGGCATCTCTCATAATGTTGCTACACATAAGAAGTCTCTCCCATGTGAAAAGTACCTCTTGAACATCTAAGGCCAAGGAGTAGCCCCTTTTCACTATTATAGTTCCATATTCTACTCCTACAACATCATGAAAACTGTGAGCGCAAATCTGCCCTTGCTCTCCCAGGAACATCCCAAGAAACAAAATCTTTTGTTGCCTCCTCATACTTCCATCATCCAAATCATGTAGTGAAAACATGGTGATTGACATCAAGAATGTTATGTCAACACTATGTTTCCATACTCCTTACTACCCCATGATGCAAGTACCCTCCCACATATCCTTGGAAAGAAGATGATGACCAAATTCTTTCAAGAGTAACCAACGCAACCATGCCTCCTGTTGCCCGGTATCATAGATCTGCAAGTAGCTTTCTAGCTTCTTTCTCATCATCCACACCCATCCATCCAAATTTGGGTGCCTGCCATCTTGTACTTCCTTAGAACTCTCCCAAGGAAGACTATCATTCTCCCAAATCAGATTTCTGCTCTTGCATTTCATGGGATGTTGAATTGCAATCTTCTCAAGGATCAATTTGACCCCATAAGGATCCAAATAGGTGGTAGGAAAAAACCTCCCATCATGATGTGTATGGCTCAAGAAGTGTCCAACACACACATGAGAGATGTTATCCATCCGAAGATGTCCTCCGTCATCTATCTGTTCCTCCTCGAATCCATGAAGATCCCAAGGTGAGAAGGAAAGAGCTTCCTCAAACTGTTGATGAACTTTGCACTCCATGAAATGTTGAAGTGCACCTTTCATGGGATCTCTTGATGAGACCTCCTCCTCATGCATTGTCTTCCAAAACCAGTGAGGCCTTAGAACTGTTGCAGGTAGAAGATTCTTTTTGAGCTGGGGAGTGCTCATTGAGAAAGTGTCATCTAGAAAGGAGAAAGGGTTTCTCACTTCAAGATGTCTACTATCTACCATTTCTTCCTCCTTTGCTTCATAAATGAAGCTATCATGTGAATCCTCCCATAAGGCATGGGTCCTATTTTCTTCATCACTACCTTTGCACAGCGCAGTGCAACTCTGTTGCTCTAGATCAGCAGCTACAAAGATGTATATCCCTCTTCCTCGAGCTGAATGAAATGAGGTAAAGATAAAGTCTCCTTGGAGGCTCTAGATTTATATTTGTATTTAATTAGAATCTCAGATTCCAAGTGTCCTCTATGCCTCTTGTATTCTCCTCTCTGAGAATAGGAAGTGCATGGCTCTTCCTCTTCTTGAAACCCTCTAGGAGTTTCATTGCAACTCTTCATCTGCTTAACCTCCTTGGAGAGGTTATTCTTGGATCTAAAAAGTGATGATATCAAGATCATCCTCTTCATCATTCTAATCTTTCTCCCTTTGATGGCTAGAACTCATAGGCTGAGCCAAGACTATGCTCTGATACCACTGTAATATCCCCAAATTGGGATTGCTAGCAAGGCATGCCTGAGAAACACATTTTTCAGGAATGTATGCTTCAAAAAAAAATATTAGCCTTTGGATCCCTTATATCTAAGTATATAAGTCCTAAATCCAAAATGAAATCATAAACCAAGCAAACTAGGTGAGATAAACAAGTCTCTCACACCTAGAATGGCTGGAAAATGCCCAATAATGGGACTGCAACAATATATAAACACAATGCTGGAGTATCAGCACTCTATTCACTCATGAAATTTGTCAAGAAACACATTACCATAATTTATTTTCACAGCAGCAACTTACACTTCATTCTGGGATCCAAAAGTTGGGGAAAAGCAACAAATTAAGCCTTAAAAAGGTTAATTTCAGAGATCTCCGTAAAAAAAAGAGGAAAGTGACAGTTGGATATCGTGTCTTAGGTCATGTGGGACTCACATACCAAATTTTGGTAGAAACAAATTAATCTAGCTATGTTAAACAGGTCTCCCACTTGCGATATAGCTTAAAAACACCCGATCCCCATGACTTAAAGTATGCAGGAATTGCAGAAGCTTATGTAGTGTTATTTTCTGAAGCTATTAGATGAAATAGGTTATAAAAATCAGTAAATCAGGTCTATGATATGGCTCATACAATGTACATGAGAAAAACAGAGGTTTAGCATGAATAAACCCTCAAAATAGAGGTGTTGCACAATGTATTAAGACTGAGGAGCTTGACAGCGTAATTTTCAGAGGGCTGAAGTAGTGCTTTATTATATCTCAGATCTAGAGTAGATCTATATGGAAAAAAATAGATATATTTCAGATCTTGATGCCAAAGAGGCTCTTATTTACACTCCCCTTGGGGATCTCAACAAAAGATGAATATCAATGAATAGATCTGAGATATAAATCACAGATTTGCAGTAGTATATAGAAATTCTATAGTAATTAAAATCATACATAAATTATATCTAAAGGGAACATGGATTGGTTGGCCAATCCATGGATCACCACAGTGAAAGGAAGGATCCTTTTCACCAGATATCTCTCCTCCAGGAGAATATCAAAACCCCTTGCAACTCTGTTCTAAAAAATAACGAAGTACTGGGAGATAAAATGCACTGTTCCCTAAATTAATAGTTTGGCCTGATGCCAAGATCAAAATCTGAAGCTCAAACAACATATGCACTCTTCCAGGAGGTTAAATGACACACTCACTGAGAAGAGCCATCAATACAAGCTAGATCTAAGCAGATCTAGTCTCTACTTGCTGCAGCTCACTGAAAAAAGTAAATTATAGCAGGATTTACGTTGTTGAAGGGAGATGGAGCTTGTCCAAATGCCTGATAGTGGAAGAGAAGTACAATGCCCTCCAAGAGATACTCAATGGAATGAGAGAGAATCCCTAAATAGGAAATCCTCACAATTCTCTGCTAAACAACCAAGAGAATGAGATATTTCTAAGCAGAAAATATACTCTAAAAATATAATATCATGAACAACCTTCTCTTGAGCCTTCCCCGTCCTTTTATAAGATGAGATCTTTGGCAAACCCTAGACCACCTTGATGAATTATCTCCTTTCACATGAGGGCCTCCTTCTAGAACTACGTTGTCCATCCATGAGGTACATTGAATCTATATTGCATTGTAGATTTGGTCAAGGTTGACCCAGTCTCATAGCTCAAACCCATTCACACCTGCAAGTTCAATCAATCCAGCTCACAAATGTCTGCCTATGCTGATCCTTATTCACACTGAACTGGTTTTATCGATGATCTCTTCTTCTTCATGTATGCATGTTGACTTAGTCAAACTTGACTATGTCCTCATCCATTTTCCCTTGTTCACACTCATAAGTGTAAAATCCAGCTACTGTGATGATCCCCTTTTCACATTATAAGGGTATTTTATTGAGGCATCCCTGATTTGCCTCTGTTCACATTGGGCATTGATTTATTTTGATGTTTTTAGGAGTTTACATGTTCTCCTTTACATTTTATTCATCAATTTAGAAAATCAAAACAAAATGAAATATTCCTATTAGCTTGGGCTAATTAGGAATATTACAGTATTATCTTTTGGATTGTGTAACACACCTGCCACATTCCAAAGAGCCATACTCGCAGACTTGATAAATGAAGGATTGGAAGTATACATGGATGATTTCACACCCTATGGAGATGACTTCGAGCAAGCATTATAGACTTTAGAAAAAGTTCTGGAATGGTGTATTGCTACCAGCCTATGTTTAAGTCACGAAAAGTGCCATATGATGATGACAGAAGGTCTGATTTTGGGTCATTACATTTCAGCAGCTGGAATTCAGGTAGATCCGGAAAAAATACACGTAATTCTCTTACTAGCTACTCCTTGCACTCAAACAGAGGTACGTAGTTTTCTAGGATTTGCTGGATATTATCGTAGATTTATCAAAAAAAATTCACAGATTTCTGCACCGTTATATTCCTTAACAGGAAACAGTGATTTCATATGGACTGACAAATGTGACACTGCCTTTACAGATTTAAAACAACTAGTATCAACAGCACCAGTATTACAAGGTTCGAACTGGGATATACCATTTGAAATTTCATCAGATGCATCAGACACAACCATTGGAGCAGTTCTTGGCCAAGAAGAAGAAAAGAAACCCTATGCTATAATTTATTACATTAGAAAAAACTTAACCCCTGCTGAATTGAATTACACAGTAACAAAGAAGGAGTTTTTAGCTGTTATTTATGCTATTAACAAATTCAAACACTATATAATTGGATACCGTGTAATTCTGTATACGGATCACTCTATTATTAAATACTTAGCTAATAAACCCATTATGAATGGAAGAGTGACACATTGGTTGCTACTTTTGCAGGAATTTGATATAACTATAAGGGATCGACCAGGGAAGGAAAACCTTGTGGCAGATTTCCTCTGCCAAGTGCCAAGAATAGATGAAGCAATAGAAGTAGAGGATCAATTTTTGAATGAACCCCTGTTTGTTGTAACTGTGAAAACACCATGGTATGTAGATGTGGTGAATTATTTAGCAGTGGGAAAACTACCTAAACATTTGACACCTAGAGAAAGGAAATCGATAATACAATGCAGCACTCGGTTCTCCTGGATTGGAGGATCCCTTTTTCATACAGGGGATGATATGCACATCCGCAGGTGTATCAGGGAAGACAAAATTTATGATATCTTAAAAGCCTACCACGATGGACCTTGCGGTGGACATTTTGCAGACCACAGAATTGGACATAAAATTTTACAAATGGGCTACTACTGGCCCATGATTTTTAAATATGCTAAGAAATTTTTTCAGACCTGCGATAGTTGTCAAAGGATGGGATGCCCTAGCCAATCTGATGAGATGCCCCTGCATCACAGCTGGTCATAGAACCTTTTGAGCATTGGGAATTATATTTTTTTGGGCCAATCAACCCATCATCCAACTAGAAATCATATATATTGGTTGCAACAGAATACATAACTAAGTGGGTAGAAGCAGTAGCATTACCAAGAGCCACAGAAGAAACTGTGATAAACTTTCTTTTTGAAATTTTTGTACAATATGGGTTACCCAGAGAAGTAATCACTGATGGAGGGCCACATTTTGTAGGCCACAAGATCGCTTCTACACTAAAAAATCATCATGTTATTCACAAAATTACCTCTCCATACCACCCGCAAGCGAATGGGCAGGTAGAAAGCACCAACAAAGTAATTGAAGCTATTCTAACGAAGAATGTATCATCACACAAATGAGACTGGGCTACTCAACTGCCAAAATCCTTGTGGGAATATCGCGCAACTTGGAGGAATACTACTGGATACTCCCCATATCTATAATATTCCTATTTTAATAGGAATATTCAATTTCATTTTGTTTTCTTTGTTCAAAGATTAATTATGTAAAGGAGGTTTTAGCCACCTATAAAAATTTGTCATACCAAATGGTGGTTAAATATTTTTAGGCCTTCAAGAAACAATTTCATGTCCAAATTGTGATTTCTTGAAGTCTTATGATGATAATTACCGTTTGAGTTAATTTTCATTGCTATTTCACTGTTAGTCCTAAAGTACCTACTGTTTACTAAGGGAAAAAATTGTTCCAAGAGGCCCCATTTTCCATCATTACACTTCCCATTTCATTCTCCATATTCATCCATAAAGACCTTCATTTGACTTATAAACCATCCCAAAACCATTTTTAAACCTTATGTTCCCCTTTCATTTGGTTTAAAAACCCTTATCTCACCTATCAGAACCCTGTTTTGGCCTTAAAATCTCTTTGTTTTGGCCTAAAAACAATTTTTTAGCACTATAAGGTATTTAAGCCCCTGAGGGCTTATTTCCTTTAGCCCCTTCCTCCATGCATCCTAAAGCCCCGCAATCGGGCGCTAAATGGGCTTAAAAACCTTTCCCGAACCCCTTTTCCCTTCTATTTTCCATTCCCGATATGTAATATTAAAAACGAATCTGGACCGTTGATCTCTGCAGATCAATGGCCATCGGGCCCCCATCTTCCACCCATTCACCTTACCTTACTTTCTTCCCCTTTCAACATATCTGCTTCCTCCCTCAATCATAACCATCCGATAAAAAAGATCCGACGATAGGGACTTAACAAGATAAAACCACCCTGCTATTTGCTTCATGACAAAAGAATACATCACTCACCTGACCCACCAGTTCCACCGTCCGCATCTTTGTGCCTATCTCACACAACCTGTACTGTCTGATCAACACCTCATGATCAGACGGCTGACACTCCATATTGCAAAATTTTTGCGCCCAAAGTTTAACACGATTTTTTTTTACAAAATGGGCGGTATTGGGAGGGACACGCGTCAAGTAATGTATGGAATCACATTTTTTCACGCAATACCGCCTACCCCCCAAAACTTTTGCGAAAACCATCCATGGTTTTCTGCCTTACTGCTACTCTCCACAACGATTCCTTCACTTTTAATCCTAGTTGTCAGTCTCTGAGATCGAACGGCTCATATTATATCACGACCCCATTCATTTTCCATTCATCTATTCTCCAGAACGCTCCATCGAAAGATCTCAGCCATCGATCTCTGAGATCGGACGGTCCTGATTTAATCTCGCCCCCATTCATGTTCCACCTAACTTGCCCCCAAAATATTTCACCGATAAATCTCGAGCATTGATTGTCTTAATCCAACGGCTCCTGTTCGTCGTCGCACCCAAACCTCCAAAATAGTTTTAAACCTATCTTCGCAAGATTTATATAATTTTTGTTTGTTTTGTGTAGGTTCTATGGAGTTTTCCCATAGTTATAAAGATAACGCGAAGGCCAGGAATGACGATTCCAAAAATTTAGAACAGGAAGGGATCTAAGGAGTTTTCAATTCCACAGTCTTGGTCGATAGATCATGATTATCGATCCATTTAACAGAAACCCTCCAACTGCATGAAACCATTTGTGCCAGTGAAGACAGAACAAAAAAGTGTATCAGAGTGAAGAAATTAATAGTAAAGGGATTAATGCCTAAGCCTAGAGATAAGGGTTTTCAATCCACATGTTAAAGAGATCAAGACAGTGTTAAGGAATAAAAACCCGAAGATGAAGATCAAAGCTAATTAAGCCTAAACACAGACCAAAAGAAAATTAAAAGTTTTTAAAGGTAAACAGAGAAAAATATTGGTAAAATAGGTCTCCACTGCCACATCAGAGACCATTCATCTTCTTCAGCTACCAAAAGTGCCACCTGCAGTCTCAATAAATCAAATGAAGGCTTAGTTATTGCCCAGTCAGAAGATATTTTCCTAAAGACAGCTGAACAGTTATTTCAAACTAAAGAACATATTTTAAATTGCCAGTAAAGTTATTGTAAAAGATAAAAAGGGCCTTAAAGTCAATCTTTTTGTCCACTAAGCCTAAAAATCTGAAATGGAATAAATGAAATAGAGTTTAATTCAATGCATTCCTCCTTATGCCTTGCATGGTTTTCAAGGCTAGGATTTGCATTTAGTATAGAATTAATGATACTCAACCCTAAAAACTCTTCCACCTCCTCATTTTCTTATAAAATCTCCTTGAGGAGCACATTGTAAAGGGTTGGTTGTTGGAATTTGATGTAGTAGTTGTTGTATCGAATCATTGTTGAATGTAAATAAGTTATAAAGCTTTGAAGCTATGTTAAGTTATTGAAGAAGTTAGGCTGAGAAGAGAAGTTGTTACTATGATGAAACATTGGACATGTAGTTTGTAACTGGATTGACAATCAATATACAAGCTGATTCTTGGGATCCTGGTCTATATCATTGGTGAATTACCTCTTACTGTTATTGTTTTCCTTTCATGTATGCCATTTTGTTCACTTTTCTCTGATAAAGAGCAACAAGCATATAGCTAGGATTTATTGTTAAAAGTACCCTACTCTCACTGATAAGCTTTATCTATATGTAAATTTCTGCTAATTGTGATATTTGAGAATGACTTAAATTAAGTATAAACATTATCAAGGAATGTTGGTTAGTCCATGTCTTGATGTGAAAAAATTGAAAGGAAGTTTTTGAATGATATTTTCATTACATGCTAAGTAGAGTTAAACTAGGAAAGTTTATGGTTTGCCCTGTCTTCTAGTTATTTCTCCAAAGGTTGTTTGAAAGTTTCCCTAATAGTATGCTAAAAGCAGGCCATGATTTTAATGCATCTAACCTGATCTTAAGCTGCACTTTGTTTTCTTATTTGTTTTCATCCCTTCTGAAAGTAGTCTAGTGAGATTACAGGATTGTTGTCTGATAAGTTAGCTTTAATACAAGCTTTTCCAAAGAATTCTATGGTTAGCCCTATCCTTTGGTTGGTTTCAAACAGTTGCTTTAAAAGGCTTTTCTTGTATGGAAACTTGATAAATCCTTGTTGCAATTATTGGCTTTTCCCACTTTCTCAACACTTTTAATGTTCCACTCCATTATTTAATCTAAAGGATATTTTGATATAGATGACTTGCCCCTTGGACCACTCTTGAAATTGTTGTAAAATTAAACCCTTTTGTGACTCCATTGCCCAATGGATTAAGGCTGCTTCACACTAATCCTATCTGCTGAACACTTCTCAATATACTTGCATCTTCACCCTTTGAAACTCTTTCATTTTGTGATATTCCATCCAATTAAATATCATACCCGACCAACCAAACAAACAAAAAACCCTTGTTCTTAATAACTAGCCTAAAATCACATTTCAAGCCTTAAATATCACATCTTTAAACACATATACAGAGAGATCCCTCTCTGGATTCAGGAGGGCTAGATCCTAGAATCCCAAAGTGGTTTTTGATGTAGTCTCTGCAGCATTTAGTCTTGCCACTCTACTAAATTACAGAGGCCTAACATTTTTGGCGACCATACTCGGGAGAATTTTGGAGTAATAGATAACTTCACAACTCAGATAATCCCATTTTTAACAAATGAATCAAGTGTCTGCCTAGAGTGGTCTTGATCGTTTATGGTGAACAACTTTCAAAACCCTGAAATCAAGTAATTTCACCTGGTGACTCCACTGAACATCAGTAGGCCTGCTGATTTTCCTTGGATTTCCAAAGACTCCACTGGGAAACCCTTTATCATAATGTCATTTAAACTCAATACAGAAGACTTTGAGGATTAAATTTTTCTTGCTAAAAGATCAGTTAGCCTATTAAAGATTGTCATATTTGGTTAAAATTTTCCTATCATTAGATCTAAAACGCAACATTGTGGCTTCAAAAAGAATTCATACTAGGAGCCATCCTGCCCCAAACCCTCTTGAGATAGTTGATAATCCTAAAAGCATACTTAGGAAGTCTCCTAAGGCTCAAGCTTTAACTATTGTCATACCAATCCAAAGAGCTAATTCTGTTCCCAAAAACCTTACAGCTCTACAATATTCACAAGTTGACTTAAGAAACCCATTCAGAACTAGGTCACTTGATGATATAGATCAGATAAATTTTGAGTCTCCAACTTCATCCCAAGATAGAGGTGAACATCCTGGTAGCAGAGAAACTACCCCACCTGATTTGCATTTCCTTCATAATTTTGGTTTCTCTCATCCTAGATCTACTCAACAATATCTTGCTGGTCCATCCACTTCTGTTATCCATACACCCACTGTTCAAACTACACCATTCAACCAACCCCCTCCTATCTTACATACCCCACCTGTAAACCCCCCACTTTTTCCACAACCTCTTATCATGGCAACATGGTATGCTCCCCTAGTCCTTTCTTTACCTCTATTCAATCTGCCACAGGACTATCAGTCCAAGATACCATTATATGATGCTAGTGGTACTACTACTGCTTCACAACATGTGGACAAGATGAATGACTATTTTGATAGAAATGAGATAGATGATGAAACTATTAAACTCAGATTTTTTGCTCAAATTCTAGGGGGAGAAGCAAGAAAATGGTTCAAAAACTTAACCCCTAATAGTATTAATGACCTCCAAGCCCTCCATCAGTCATTCTTAAACAAGTGGGAAGTTAGAAAAAACCCTCTCCAAATACTTTCAGACTATAAAAATCTCAAAAGAAACACTAGGGAGGGTGTCCAAAATTATTGCACTATTCAATAGTGTTTATAATGCACTGCCCCCATACTTGAAACCTCCATAAGGCTCAGCTTTGGCCAAATTTCCTGAAGGATTTGATCCTAAAATGGCATATCAGCTAAGAGAAAGAGATCCCTTAACCTTGGAAGACATGCAGAAAGGAGCTCTTGCTGTGGAAGTAAATCTGATTGAAAAAAGAGCGAGGATGAGGAATGAGATGAAAGTATCATTTAGGGAGGAATATGCACCCTCCACATCTAGCTCAAAAATGGAAAGGATGATGGAAGAGATGATGAAAAATATGAGCATACTTGAGAGAGCACAATCTAGAGAAAGCAAATCAGCTCCCCAAAATAGAAATCAAAATCAATCTCAAAATCAAAATTAGAACTTTAGGAGAAATCAACCTCAAAACAAACAAAGAGAGGATGATCAACAAATCAGACCTCCTTTCCAAGAAAACTATGTAAGTGAGGTGGAAGAAACAAATGAACAAACAGAATATGTTGGGAGTGGCTAACAAGGATTCTGATTTCATTTATGAAACAAGACAAGGTCTATATACACCCTATGATGTAAGAAGACCGCAAACTAATTATTATGAATAGTACTTTCAAAATGTCATCATAGGATCACCTAAACAATATGACCTCAGAAGTAAAAAGAATCAAGAAAATCCCAATAATAAAACCTCTGATAAATCTGCCAAAAACAACCCTAAAAATACACTTAAAAAGACAGATGAGGATGACAAATTAGTGGTTGTAAATTCTGATCAAAACAAAGATAAAGGCACTCAAATTAATGAAAAACAGAGTGCATATCTTAGCAGCATTAGTACTTCAGCTAGTGCTCCTATTAAAACAATTTTGACCAACGTAAATAGAGGAAATCAACAAACTGATTTTTCTAATAAAGTGGTGATTAACAAGGCTGAAACACATATTGTAAAAAAACATCTGCCTTTTAGTTTGGAACAAGAAATTGCCAAGATTAAAATCTTTGTTCCCCTCACTGAATTAGTCACCCAAGATGTGTATAGATCACAAATTTTGAAAGCTTTCAACATAGCAGAAAATAATGACACTGTTAACCTCAATGATGACCAACCAGAGCTCTTATTTGGTCCTAAGATTGAGGGAAGATACCAAGAAGGGCCAGTTCCTTCATTTTATGTTAGTTTGAAAATTCATGACAAAATTTTACACAACGCTATGCATGACTCAAGGGCCTCTCACAACTTATTGCCCAAAGTAGTAATGGAGAGTCTAGGCCTTGAAATCACCAGACCATACAGAGATCTATACTCCTTTGAATCCAGTAGAGTGAAATGTTTAGGTTTGATTAAAGACCTTTTTGTAAACTTAGCTCAAATTCCAGCCAAGTGTTTAGTGATGGATATTGTAGTGGTTGATGTTCCCCCCAAATATGGTATGTTGTTATCAAGATAATGGGGAGCTAAGTTACAAGGACCAATGCAGATGGATATGACATATGCTACCATCCCTATTTTCAATCAGACTAGAAGAATTTATAGGGAATCTCACATGCAATACATGGTCAGTAGCCAAGAGAGACCGGAAAACTCTCCTCTTTATTATGTGCATACAGGCCTTGACTCATTTATTCTCTTCAATAATGAAACATTCAATGAGAAAGAAACATTAACTGACCTAGTGGCCACCCCTTACTATAACATAGTGGCATACACAGAAAAGGAGGAAGACAAGACAAAAGCATCAAAACAGTTTGTCAAATCAGAAAATTACAGCAAACAAATCACAGGTCCACAGCTACAAAATAGTCATACATTGGTTGTCAACTTTGAGATTCAAGAGAATAATCCTCAACATCTTGAAGAACATGAGGAACTAAATCAATTTCAACATAGTGCTAACTTACAAGAGCAATCTGAAAGCACAATAGATAAAGAGGATAGTATTCAAACTAGTCAATCTGAAACTAGTCCTCTTTGAAGTATGAGTTTTGATGGATCTTGTACTAAGAATGATGTCGGAGCAGGCATATGGATACACAACATTGAAAGAAATCATGCTGAAGGGTATTCCTACAGGTTAAATTTTCAATGTACAAATAACATAGCTGAGTACAAAGCCCTCCTTTTAGGCCTACACTTATTAAAGAAATTAGGGGCCAAAAGGATAAAATTTCATGGGGATTTAGAGTTGATTATTAGGCAAGTGAATGGGGAATATAGTGCCAAACACCCCAGACTTAGAGCCTATAGAAATGATGTCATCAGGGAAAATTTTAAGTTAGTTGCCTACTCCTGCATATATATTGCTAGCACCATCACAAGCTCACGAGTTTCCCTGGTCGATAATTTAATGCAGCAATTTGTTCAAATAAATTGCCCAACACATGGATATTTCATTCTCAGAAGAATTAGGCCTCTTCATCATTATTTACCTTGATGATATAACTTTTTTTTCCAAAAAAGATGAAAAACACCTAGAACACTTGAGAAAAGTATTTGAGAAATTCAAAAAATATGGGTTATCTTTAAATCCAAAGAAAAAAATGTTTGGTCTCCAAGAAGGCAAACTACTTGGACACATCATATCAGAAGAAGGGATAAAGATAGACCCAAAGAGGATTGAAGGTATATTGCAAATCAATCATCCTAGAAACATCAAGGAACTTCAATCTTTCATTGGGAAGATTAATTTCTTGAGAAGGTTCGTACCCAATCTAGCTGAACTCCTTAGAAACATGACCGATATGCTTAAAAGAGAAGAAGGAGTTAAATGGACCTTAGAAGCAAAGAAATCATTTGAACTAGTAAAAAAAGCATTAACCAAAACACCAGTTCTCATTAGTCCTAATTTTACAAAGGATTTCTTCATTTTTTCATTTGCATCAGAACACACAGTGGCTGCTATCCTATTACAGAAAAATTTGAAGGGACAAGAGCAGCCAATTGCATTCTTTAGTAAGACATTGAGAGATGCACCTCTGAAATACAATATAATGGAAAAGAAAGCCTTTGCCTTAGTCAAAGCCTTGAAAGACTTCATATTTTACATTTTACATTCCCACATAATTTCATTTGTGCCTAATTTAGTTGTAAAATACATTTTAACCCAAGATCTAGATGGCAAAAGAGGAAAGTGGATTGATGTGATACTTGAATATGATTTAGAAATCAAGCCCACTAAGCTCATAAAATGCTAAGGACTAGAAAGATTAATGGTTGAATCTAAATTTGAAGCTCTTGATATAAACATGTTAGATGCATTAGATGAACAGGAGGAGTTGTCAACTCCCATTATTGAAGATCATTTTCTATTTTCATCTTGGTATGTTGATATTTTATATGTTTTTCTCAACTTAAATACACCTCCTAGTTTGTCTAAAACAAAGGCAAGATTTTTAAAGTTGAAAGCTATTAATTTCTGAATTTTAGATAAATGTCTATATTGGAAAATTTTTGGTGGATTATTGCTTAAATTTTTGCCTGAGAATGATGTAGATAATATCAAGCACAAATTACATGAAGGAGAATGTGGAGGCCAGCTCTATTGGAAGACAACTGCCAATAAAATCCTTAGATCTGGTTACTATTGGCCCACCCTCTTTCAAGATGTCCATAAAATGATTATTGCCTGTCACAAATGCCAACTCTTTGAAGGAAAAAGAAAACTGCTCCCCTTACCCTTGCATCCAATCACTGTTGAAGCTCCTTTTCAACAGTGGGGTCTAGACTTCATTGGGGAAATCCATCCAGCCTCATCTTCCCAACATAGATGGATCCTCACTACTACAGAATATTTTACCAAATGGATAGAATCCATCCCTTCTAGGCAATCCAATGACTTTGTCATCATAAAATTCCTTGAAAATCATATCTTATCCAGATTTGGCTGTCCTAGAAAGATTATCACTGATAATGTTGCTGCATTTGGATCCAAAAATATGGTTTATTCTGTCATAAATATCAGATTAAATTGGGCCATTCTACTGCTTATTACCCCCAAGGTAATGGGTTGGTAGAGTCCTCAAACAAGATTTTGGTAAATATAATAAAAAAGTTGTAGGAAGACAATAAGAAATCATGGCACACAAAGCTAGTACATGCACTATGGGCCGACAAATTAACACTTAATTAATCAATTGGAATGTCTCCCTACTAACTAGTTTATGGAGAAGATGCAATTTTCCCAATCAGTCTAGGAGTGCCAGTCATGAAGCTGATCCCAGAAGTACAGTCTGAGGATAATGATATGACAAGAAGAATCAATCAGACTATACATCTTCAACAAACCAGAGAGGAAGTCTATAATAGAGCTCTACACAAGCAAGAAAACATCAAGAAGTTGTTTGATAAAAGGACAAAGGCCAGTGATTTCAGCATTGGTGACAAAGTTTTGAAGTGGGATTCCAGGAGAGAAGATAAGGGAAGACATGGAAAATTTGATAACTTATGGCTAGGCCCTTATCTCATTCATTCTACTGCTAGTAACAATTCTTATTTCTTGCAGGAATTGAATGGAACTAAACTCTTTGGAGGTCCTGTCAATGGCAGGATGCTCAAGCATTACTTCTGTCAAGAGTCATGAGTTTTAAAGCTTTTTTACTTTCCATTTATAAATTATCATTTTATGAACATTGCTTTCAAAGTAAGAAAAATAAAAATACAAAAAAAAAGAGGGCAGATAAAAAACAAGAAAGGTACAGCCCCATACCAAAAAAGAGAGACAAAATCTGAAAGTGTGCAAGCTGAAATTCCACTCCTAAAAACACATTTCTATTTAGTCATATAGCCTAATCATGACTAATTAGTTTTCAATTTACTCTGGATAGGTTAGTGAATTTGATCAGCCAAACAACTCAATCTTGGCTTATCAGTAAGGTAGACTAGGATAGAAAAACAAAGGTTCAAGCAAGCTCAAATCTTGAACCTATAAGATTGATGAAGAACTAGTTCTAAAAAGCTTAAAACTTAAACCAGAAAAGAAAAAGGAAGCAGCTCAAACAAGACTAAAACTAGAGCTGAAGAAATAATGAAGGATGTTTTTAAATTTTCAAGATCTTAAGCCTTCACTGTTTTGTTTTAAATTTTTTGCAAATTTTAGTCTATGTGCAGCTTGTTTTTATGCCATAGATCTGCAGCAAGTCAGACTGCTTAATCCTGGCTCGGCTGCTCTTAAATTTCCTATTTTATAATTTAGAGAATAAAGGTCTGTCAGATAGTCTAATCCTGACAGATAGTAATTAGGTAGATAATTTATGAACTCAACTGTTTAAATTGAGTTCATGAAGAAATAAGATTAGAAATAGATTAGTTTCCTATTTCAAAAGAATAAAATGTTGATAAAGAGAGTTTACTAGTCCAAATGCACTCTGAAAGAAGAAAAATGTTAGGATCATTAGGAATGGGTAGGTAGAGATGTTGTTTTGATAGAATTCCATTGTTTCAGTTTGTTTCAAAGATTTTCAGATCAAAGAAAGGTTAGGTAAAGGAAAATAAAGTTGATGCCCAATGGATGAAGGCACTGGTTTACTGAAAAGCCAGAGATCAATAGCTGAGGTTCTTGACACCTTCAAGAAGATGTCATCCCCCATGTGGAGCCACTGTTAGCCACCCATAAAAATTTGTCATACCAAATGGTGGCTAAATCTTTTTTAAGCCTTCAAGAAACAATTTCATGTCCAAATTTTTAGTTATTGAAGTCTTATGATGATCATTACCCTTTCAGTTAATCCTCACTGTTGTTTCATTGTTAGTCCTAAAAGTACCTGATGTTTACTAAGATAAAAAACTGCTTAAGAAACTCCATTTTCCCTCATTTTACCTCTCCACTTCATTCTCCATTTTCACCCTTAAACCATTTCCAAATTTCCTCTATAAACCTCCATCTTAACCTTCAAAATCATCAAAACCCCCCTTTAAACCTTATATCTCATCTTTATTTGGTTTTAATTTTCCTCCTTTCATCTATCAGAACCCTCATTTTGGCTTTAAAATCCCTGTTTTAAAGCCTAAAAGAAATCTTTTTCATTATAAGTTATTTCAGCCCCTGAGGGCTTATGACTTTTAAACCCTTACCTTCATACGACCAGGAGATAACCCCCATCGCGCAATCACAATCGGGGTTTCCTGTCTCTTTGTTACCCCTTTTACCTTAAAAAAAAACTTCGATGCGATAAGCCCTTTATTTTTTGACCCTGGTCTTCTTACCTCTTTCATGGGACAACACCCCTTCGTCGCATCGAAAAAAAAAAAAAAAACATAAGTCTTCTTTCCAAAAGCGTTGGTCCTCCGATGGCCCAATCCACCGATTTGATCTCAACCGTTGAATCCACAAGAACCAATAGCCAAGATTGAGTCACATTCCACCCATAATCCTTCGCCATTTCCCCTCCAATTGAGTCTCGACTGTCAATCTTACTCCCAGATCCGATGGACAGTGCTCCGTCGCATTGCGCAGAACTCAAGTTCCATCCCCTTTTCTCCTCTGATTTGCAAATCCCCGATTAAAATCGTCACCGTCCATTCTATAAATCCAACAGCCAGGCTCTATTCCAACCATCCAAGAAATCCCGACAACCCACCCGCTGTGCGACAAAAAAACCATACATCATCGTGGGGCCCCACTTCATTCCTCCTCCACGCACCTTCCAATATTTCCTTCTGTCCGCGCCATTGGATCTGGCGCCTCCGATCCGACGTCATATGTTGCATTTCGCAAAATTTTTGCGCCTAAACGTTAATGCCAATTTTTTTTTTCGAAATGGGTGGTATTGAGAGGGATATGTGTCAATAGATGTATCAAATCGCATTATTTCAGGCAATACTACCTACCCCCCATTTTATTTTGCGAAAACCATTTCCGGTTTTCTGCCTTACCGCTGCTCTTCACAAACGTCACCTTCGTTTTTAATCTCCGCCGTTCTCTGAGATCAGATGATCTTGTTTTGAACTCACCACCATCCATGTACCCACCTAACTTGCCCCTGAAACATTTCATCGAGAAATATCAATCGTTGATTGTCCTAATCCAACGGCTCCTATTCACCGTCATGCCAAAACCTCCATTTGCACCTGGTTAGCTGCCCTGCCAAGGTTTTTCTCCCTTTTTCGCTGCATCCACATTTTTTCCTCACTGATCCTCCACCCTCAGGAGCCTTTGAAGACGTATTTTCCACATCCGCAAGGTTTCTTAACAATTTTTTGTGTTTTGTAGGGTTTAATGGTGGTTGTTCTGAGAATTTCTACAGTCATAGACAGGTTTAACAGAGACCCTTCAATAGCCAAAAGCCACCTCTATAAAAAAAAAAACAATGTGTATCAGAGTGAAGAGATTAATGATAAAGGGATTATAGCCAGAGCCTGAAGATCAGGGTTTTAATCCACCAAATAAAGAGATAAAGACATTGTTAAAGAACAAAGTCTCGAAGAGGAAGATTAAGGCTAATTTAGCCTAAACATAGACCAAAAGCGAATTAAAGGTGCTTTAAGGAAAAACAATGAGTTATATCAGTAAAAGAGGTCTCCACTGCCACATTAGAGGCCAAAAATATCCTCTTTAGCTACCAAAGTGCCACCTGCAGCCTTAATAAATCAAAAGAAGGCATAGTTATTGCCTAGTCAATGATATTTTATTTAAAGACAGCCAGAGTTATTTCCAGCCTACCTAAAGAGTTTTAAAGTCAACAAAATCTGCCAAGTAGCTAAAAAATAAATGAAAACCAATTAATACATGGAAAATATCAGATATCTCCTCTATTGAGCCCCTCAAAGGTAGAGAAGCATTAATTTGTATTAATTGAACCTAGAGACCCTTCCCTTCATTCCACCTCCTCTTTCTTCTATAAATATTTCTAAAGAAGATGAGATGTGGTTGGCTGTTTGAGTTTGATGTAATAATTTGCAGTATCGAATCATTTTCGAATGTAAATAAGTTCTGAATCTCTGAAGCTCTGTTAAGTTATTGAAGAAGTTAGGCTGAGAAGAGAAGTTGTTGCTGTGATGAAATACTAGACATGTAGTTTGTAACTGGATTGACAATCAATATACAAGTTGATTCTTGGGATCCTGGTCTATATCATTGGTGAAGTACCTCTTACTCTTATTGTTTTCCTTTCATGTATGCCATTTTTTTCACTTTTCTCTGATAAATAACAGCAAGCATAGAGCTAGGATTTACTTCTAAAGTTCCATACTCTCACTGATAAGCTTTATCTATATTTTTTCTGCTAATTGTGATATTTAGGAATGAATTGAATTAAGTGTAAACATTATCAAGGAATGTTGGTTAGTCCATGTCCTGAAGTGCAAAAGTTGAAAGGAAGTTATTAAATGATATTTTCATTACATGCTAAGTAGATTTAAAATAGAAAACTTTATGGTTTGCCTTGTCTTCTAGTTTCTTTCTCCAAAGGTTGTTTGAAAGTTTCCCTAAGAGTATGCCAAAAGCAGGGTAGTTTCAAAGTACTTACAGGATCTTAAGCTGCACTTTGTTTTCTTATCTGTTTTCATCCCTTCTGAAAGTATTCTAGTGAGATTACTGGATTGTTGTCTGATAAGTTGGCTTTAATACAATCTTGTCCAAAGAAGTCTATGGTTAGCCCTATCCTTTGGTTGGTTTCAAATAGTTGCTTAAATAGGCTTTTCTTGTATGGAAAGTTGATAAATCCTTGTTGAATTTATTGGCCTTTTCCATTTTCTCAACACTTTTAATGTTCCATTCCATCATTTGATCTAAATGATATTTTGATATAGATAACCTGCCCCTTGGACCACTCTTAAAATTGTTGTATAATTAAAACCTTTTGTGACTCCATTGCCCAATGGATTAAGGCTGCTTCACACTAATCCTATCTACTGAACACTTCTCAATATACTCTCATCTTCACCCTTTGAAATTCTTTCATTTTGTGATATTCCATCCAATTAAATATCATACCTCAACCAACCAAACAAACAAAAACCCTTGTTCTTAATAACTAACCTAATATCATAATAAAACCTTAAAAGATAAATCAATCTTTGCACTTATAGAGAGATCCCTCTCTGGATTCAAGAGGGTTAAATCCTAGAATCCCAAAGTGGTTTTTTATGTAGTCTCTGCAGTATTTAGTCTTGCCACTCTACTAAATTACAGTGACCCAACACTTTCATGTCAAGATGGTATCGTACCTTACAACCATTGCACTTTGATCAGATCCGTCGAAGACCCATGCCTCCATAAGCGTCTCTGTCAAACAATGCTTACATGAGAAGGTCCCACCCAGTACCTATGCATACATTTTGAAACTATATGCCATACTGATTTCATGCATATGGGTACCACATTCCACCAATCGTCAAAAAAAAAATGCCCCTAAGGGCGTCAGCAATCATCGTCAACAACCACCAGCATCACTACCATAGTAGTAATGCAGAAAACACATGTATTTGTCAATTTTGTTTAACTATCCATAGCATCACGAGCATGGGACATGCCCACCTTTTTGAATTTTTTTATATATGTTGTATATTTTGTTCACTTGCAGGGGTCCCTTCGGCCATGGTCATCTCCGAAACGGTGCAGGGTGTTGTCAATTCCAAGATTCACGTAGGTCTCTCTCTCTCTCTGTGCATGATACAAAAAAGAAACTATAATGTATTTCGGCTATACAATCCTTCCTAGACCTCACACATTAGGGGGAAACTATTAACGCTAGAAAATCATACAGCAGAAGATGACATTAATAAATGTCAAGCCAAAGGATTTACAAGGCAGGAAGACATTATGGAACCAAGAAAGTATTTAAAATCTCTAAGGTTTTGAGAAAATCAAATTTGAAATAGTCTTAAAATGCTAATTGCGCACTTTATCCTTCGAGAAGAGAACCTTCTGTGCACCTTTTTGCCCGATAAGCACGCATTCCTAAAAGTGGAAAAATGTCGCTTTCCGGGACCACACAAAGCACAGGAAAGTTACTCCTTACATGAAGCCCCCTAAGGACAGCCACCAGCACCTCCTTAGACACTATGTGAGCACACAAAGGAATATTTGGAGCACACAAGGGAATCATACCCCTCCCTTGGGTCACCATCCACCATGTACCAAGGGAGGGAAGGAGGATTTGAAATCCCCTATATAAAGCCACCAAGAGATCAAGAATGGGTGATCACATTGTTATGCTGGCCAGAATTTCCCAAGTAATACCAGCAGTGTGTGACCCAGAGCTGGAGATAGATGGGACTCGATTGTTGGCCACCCAACAATCCTAGCCCATCATAGTGGAGAGAGAGAGAGACTGCATCAGAGGCATAGCTTGGAAAAACAACATCCTTACATCAGGACCTAGAACCATTGTCTAGGGGCCCTTTGGAAAGTGGGTAAAACTTCTTCTCCATATCAAGCATTTAATAAGAAGAGGCCTAGAGCCATCGTTTGCATTATTATCATTTTGACTCCCTTCAATAGCTTCTGTATATTTGTGTTTTAGTTTTTAGCTTAATTTGAGCATACATTTGCATACTTTTCCTCTAGATTGTATGCTTTTGAGCTCCACCACTTTTTGCATGTTACCAATAGTTTATAGGGGTAGACCACACCCCTTAAACTGGTGTGATTTCATACACTCGTGCATCAAATCCACCACAAGAGTGATGACTCAACATGGTCGATGGTCGAGCTTGCTCATGATCATGAGTACTGTTGGATGCTTCAGGATGATGGTCCAGCCTACTCTCCATCATGATTGTTGGTCGATGTTTCAAGTTTCCCATCTGGAATGGCGTGAGGTGAACGATGATCACTCCCCTGATTGTGATCATCCGATGATGCGTCGCTTCTCACAGAATATCAACGTGTTGCATCTCGACCACGCCTATAATGTCGAAGGGCCCTCCTCAACCGTGTAACTAAGGTTGTAGCTCCTACAACATGTCGGATCAAGCTATACATGTCATGTGGCATGCCTCTCCACATATGTATCAACCTACCATTGGCCTGTATATCTTTGATAGTGGTGGGCTTGACTCCTACCTCAACAAACAATGCACAGATTTGGTCGCCGATCTCCATCCTCAATCTATTGTCAAGCCTATACCTAGCGAAAGGCAGTACTGGCGTACCAACATGAGTAGGTATGTCTACACTGGCCTCATGATCCCCGGCATCTGCCATGTCCATATCGTTATCAGGATCCACACCTAGATCATTTGGTGGTGTTAGCATCTCATCGCCATCAGAAGACCCAATTTCTGCAAAATATACATAAGTACACAACAATAATTATACAATTTCATTAAACATTTTAATAAAAACAAGTTAAAGAACATGTCATAATAAATTTAAATAAAAAAATAATATTACCTCTATCATTTGGTGGCTCATCATCTGTGAAGAGGATGTTGGCACACCCTTTCTAATCCAAACCAGCATAAGCACAGGGGATCATAACGAAGGGATGCTCGTCAACAGTGGCTAGAAACTCCAGTGCATCATGCGATATCCTCGCAGAAAACTTAGTCTTGCCCCTCTTGGGAATCATTTGTCCCCACATGTGCATCAGTGCATGCAGCATCGGCCTACAAGGCTACCAAACAAAATTAGGCCTCATCTCTGGAAACCTCTCAAAAAATAAACAAAATAGCTCTGAAGCAAATGGGAATTTGACCCTCCCTTGTGCATGAGCACAACGTCTATCTAAGGCTATACAGAACTGCCACAAAAAAATGGCATACCACCTGACAAGTCATGGCTCCTCTACTAAAGAATAAACATAATATAGAAGTGGGAAACTAATGTATTTCCCGTTGCTGGTGTTGTGTGAAAAGGTTGAAAAAAAAAGTGAGGGGCACCTCACCTCCTGTTGGAATAGGGTCTCCTAACAAGTTGCGAAACTGGTCCATTTTGAATATTTTTAATTAGATTTAGTCTAACATAGGGGTTTTGGGGTGGGTCAAAGCCCTGAATGCATTGTAATGGGTAAAAGGGTAAACTAGGGGTCAGAAAACCACGGTTTGCGAACCATAGGAAATTCTAGGCTAGATTGTTATAAATAGAGGAGCATTTTGCATTGTAAAGGACAATAATGATAAGCTATTGATGAGAATTGTGGTTTAAGCTATCTATTTGGGTTTTTTGGGAAAGGACTCCTATTGGTTGTGTGTGCGGAGATCCAAGTCCAACTGTGTGCAGACCCTGCTGCTGTGTGCGCAGGTTGGGAAGGGAATTGTAAGGAAGAACTAATGAATGACTGAATAATAAGGATTGATAGAGAACTGAATCTGTGAGTAATCTTGTGCGAATTATTGCTAATTGCTGCATTGTGCATTTTTTTATTTAAGCTACGAAGATCTGTGTAAGTGTGTTTCTGGATCTAGATCTATTCTGTTCTATTTATATAATGCTGTGTTATTGTCATTAAAGCATATAACTATAGATCTAGCACACGTGGATGCAAAAAAAGACCTAACTAACCCTGCGCAGAACAAGGTAATCTAGGATTACAGGACCTAGCGCAGCTTTGCTTGCCTTACCCATCCTTTCTTAGGGTGTAGAAACCTGGTTCTAGCACCCACCCATACTACTTCAGGTGAGACTTTGACCTGCGCAAGTAGGTCACTGCCGAAAGGGCTAGCAGTATAGGGGTTTGTTGGCAAACCTTGCACACTGAACCTGGGTCAGGACCCCTCAAGCCAAAAAATGGTTCTGTTGCCAGGACCTCAGAAGTCAGATAAAAGGATCGAGTACTAACAATCGAATAGTGGAGAGGGGTGCCTACGATGAGACCCTAAGAAATCATGGTGGTACACTTAAAATTACCTACCTTCGAAGGCACGACCGACAAAGACATGGAGCGGTTTTGGTTTGTGGCAGAATCGGTATGGGTTGCGTAGGGTGTAGTGAGCGATACTATGAAAAATGCGCAGCTATCCTTAGCCTTTGATGGGAGAGCTTTGGACTGGTATATGGGGTATGTATCACAAAATAGGGGCACAAATATCCAGAACATTAAGGATGCCCTGAAACAACAGTTTCGGAAACCTAAAGCCTACTCTCAAGTTGTAGCAGAACTAAAAGATTTCAAGTAGGGAGAAATTGAGTCTGTATGGGAAGTAGATCAACGCCTGAAGAAAGATATCAAAGAAGGATAATTTCAGTACGATGACAGACAGCTTACGGAATGGTTCATCGCCATGCTACTCCCTCACCTACGCGTACCTATGGGTCACCAAAATTTTGACTCACAAGATAAAGCCTTGGAAGCTGCCATGAAACTAGAAGCTACACCTAGGAAGGATGTTGCGTTGGAGATACAATGGATCTAGGTGCAGCTTGGGGCTATGCACCAGGAAATTAGGAATCTACAACGAGAGAAAGGAATAAAGGCTGGCATGGAACTAGGTCACACAACAATACAAGAGCATAGTCCAGGTCAGCCGGGATCAAGGGTGTGTAGTCTCGAACAATGGAGCTCAAGAGGATCTATGCACAGGTATGGAGAGGGCTACGCAGACGGGTTGCGTAATACCAACCGATGGTCCTGTTCTGGCACCAATGTTTTCAACCCAAAGTGCTGCTGGTACCAGTTTTGTCATTCAATTGGCCATGAGGAGCAGGACCGCCGACTCCATAATGAAGTCATAGACTGGGGAAAATCACCAAAAGACCCTACCTCACCAAAAACCCCTTCGGGCGGGGGTGACTCCCCCCTTGGAGGGAAGGACGGGAGCCAAAGAGGAAGCATAGGTCAGGGTCGAGGCCAGTCGATTTTCTATAACTGTGGAGGCACGGGGAATTTTGCAAAGGATTTCCTGGACCCCTCACGATAGTCCTACAGGTATTGTAGTTGGGCCATATGCTGGAAGATTTTCCAGCCCTGGAAGCGAAGATACGGGAAAAATAGCTCCCATCTATGCCGAAGGTGCGAAGGGTCTAGACCGAGCTAGGGGGTAGAGACCCAAAGGTAAATGTGGTAACACGCAATGGATTAGCGACTAGGGGAGTTAAGGAGAAAGACGAAACTGACGCATTGATCCGTAGGGTTGTTAGCAACCAAGAAGGACTAGACCTGGACAAAGAAAGGGAGACATTTATGGAAGCTCGAAAGGACTTCCTTGAGACTAAAGTTTTTCCATCTCCACACCCTCGAGATGTGGAGGTAGCTGAGGCGGTTAAACCCTTCCTATAGGCATGCATGCGGCTGCTGCGCAACCCCCATGCGGTACAGAATCTACAGTCTTTACTAGAGAGCTGCGCAACATGCACTGCCCTGTCACCCGACATTAAGGATGTGCATCAGCTATACAAATATCAGAGATGCACTGGCAGGGAGATGTGACTGATAGTCTAGGTTGGAAACTATGAGATGGATCGAGTTACCTTAGACCTTGGATCGAAAGCCAATATACTACCTAAGCACACTTGGTAATGCATGGGGGAACCCAAGCTGGAAAGATCCACCATCCAGCTTCGAATGGCCAATCACCAAAAAATAGTACCTCTGGGGAGGCTCTATGGGATCCTCGTGGATGTCGCAGGGGTATGCATCCAGGTTGACTTCGAAGTCATTCAACTTGCCGAGAATGTGGAACCTTATCCTGCGCTACTAGGATTAGATTGGGCCATCGACCTAGGCAGTATCATTAACTTAAAAAAACGAAGCATGGTATTTGAAAATAATGGGACAAGGGTCGTTGTGCCATTAGACCCTGCGGAAGGAAAAAGTTATACGGAACCTATAACCAAGGAGGGAGATGTGGATTATATATATAATTTGACAGCACATAATAGGGACAATCCAACCTGGGACGCAGTACCATCCTGTGAAGGGGATGTTGAGGATCCCAGTAAGAAACTAGAAACTTGGCAGACCTGGTTGGGTGAAGCCTCCACGCTACATTGTCTTCATATCACAATGGTCCTAGAGGAAAGGACTGGAGTTACGTTGGGCCTAAGAAACTACCCATGAATGAGAAATAGGTTCCCTACGACACCTATAGGTCCAGCAAGTAGCATCCCCATGCATCTGGCCACCTCTATGATGGTGACACAGCTAAGGGTCAGGTGGTATGCTCCGACAACAGCCCCCCTTGGGGCCTTAGTAGAACAACTAATAAAAATCCCTTGGTCTTGGGCCAAGAGATACCTAGGGAGCAAGCCTGTGTTGGGGGAAGACATGCAACTGTCACAACTAGGTAACATTAGCATGAAAAGAATGCCAAGATCATTGAGGACATGACAACTAGCCATTGGGACTGTACCCATTGGTAAAAAGCAGAAGTTACTGTTAAGAGAAGCAGCTTTCGAGCCTTTGGCTAGACGAGTTATGGGAATTTTTTACTGTTCCTTGGGAAACCCGTTTAGAGTAAAATATCCCTCTCCATCATCTGATGGGAAGTGCTTAAAAGAGGGCAGGATAGTCCAGTTAGTGGTATTGTCTCATTTACACAACTAGCCTACCTCAAGTGTCTTGTGGAAGCAATTAAGCGACAAGATTTTTTATAACCGCAGCAACCCCCTCATGTCTAGTCAACCTCCTCCATCAGATAGTAGTCACCCAGAGCCAGGATTCATTTTTTCGCACAAGGATGTCGGCTACTACCCCTACTGAAACCTCTGCCCCAACTGAGCCTGATGTGGAGGAAGTTCTGGAGGATGAGCCTGAGTTAGAAGAAGTCCCCCCCCCCCTGATGGCCAAAAGGAAAGGCAAGGAAGAAGAAAAAATCTTGGGGAAAACCCCACAAGAGGCAAGAAGGCCTCAAAGCTCGCCAAGATGTGCCAGGCCCCCACCCTCAGAACAAGATGATCAGGAGGGTGCTCTTTTGGATAACCCAATCAATTGGTTACACCCCTTTGTTTGACCATGAAGGCCATCTACACGAACACTAAAAATCTTGGATGGCTTGGTCACCTACCTGCAAACCCCACTGACCCCAGGCGAGGTCCCCACCCTCAGGGATCCCTGTAGACGCCTCCATGAGGTCAAGTTCGATGACCACGATCTGGAGGACCACGAAACCCTCTCGGAATCGGCCCCTGCATTATACTTTGATACGATCTATAAGGAGGATGGAATCACAGTAGTACCTCAATGCTAGGTATGCGGCTTAGCAGGATCCAGACTCATGAATCTACTCCGAATGCCCCACTTTGGCCAGTACAACATCATAGATCGGTTGGCTCGCCAGTTACTCACCCTCATTCATGATGGCTACTTATGGATTCGCCAGAGGGTCCCTATTGATGCTATGTTGATCCACAAGATTACAGGCCTCCCAATGCAAGGACCGCACCCACTAGCGCAGGTCGGGAAGAAGTACGAAGCTGCTACTGCTCTGTTTTTCTGGGAGACCTATGCAGTATAGTTAAATCAGTGGGGGTTTGTGATCCAAACCATCAATGACCCTGCTATGTAGATGGGCACTCGACTGTTAGCCTGCAAACTAAAGCAGAGGTGCCAGGTTGCGACTATCCCCGCCTATGTAATCTAGCTAGCCAGACAATGTGCGAATGGTGTGTTTTTCAATTGGGCTCATTACTTGTGCAATGAATTTCTCACTAATGTCCGTGAATCTTAGGAGCATGGGAGATTTTTATTATACTCATGGCTATTATTCCTAATAGCACTAGTTGCTTGTGAGAAACCGGAGGAGTCAGATATTCCGGAGCTCCCTGATGGGATGTGCGAAGGTGCTCAATATGCTCACTTATGGGACTCTAAGGATAAGCAGCGCATCGAGGATAACAAGGTCTTTTGGATCCTCTTCTAGAATAGTGTCGTAGCTGCCATACACTCCAGGCCCCAGTTATCCCCCACTATATATGACAAATACAAGCATGTTGCTGCATTCCAAATTACCATGCACCATGTCTGGATTTACAGCCTCACCAATGAGGCATGGACGAAACTCCCTTATATGGTAGCTAATGAAGAAATTGACTTATTGATCTCGCTGTGGCCCCCTGCCTGGAAAAAATGCTTCACCAACACTCCTGGGGAGACCGTAGCGCCCCACCAGCCAGCATCAGTGACATCTGAGCCCAAGGGTAACTCGCCAGAGTAGCCTAATACTGCTCCGATCCAGGTGGGTCCCGACACAGCTACTGCTTTAGGGTAAACTGCTTGGGTGGTTGGTTTTCGTATATCCCTCTCAGGGCTTTCCGGTTCCCGAGGCAGATAGTAAGATTAGCTATGTTGTTCACAAAGATGGCATGA
Organism: Pinus albicaulis; assembly: GCA_034641835.2. Taxonomy (NCBI): domain Eukaryota; kingdom Viridiplantae; phylum Streptophyta; class Pinopsida; order Pinales; family Pinaceae; genus Pinus; species Pinus albicaulis. The sequence continues at coordinate 1,671,018,184 of CM076581.1, forward strand.
GCATGTTCATATTTAGCTTGAAATAACTTGAAGGAATACAATAGAGAATTACCTCTTTGACTATCTTGGAATCTCTTGGAGAACGCTGAGCAGCAAAGTAAGAGTCCTTCTTCGCCGGCTCCAAATCTGAGACCTGCAATCAGTCAAAGCACCCACGTAACTTCTAATATAACAAGTATTCTATCAATTAAATCAATAATAAACATCTAGATTATACACATCTGAGCCATTCATATCATACTAAGCAGATATTGAAACAACAATATAACATTAAGCATTGAATGGACAAAACGAACATAGTTCTATTGATTTTGAAAGAAGGAGGATTACAACCATCGGTTGTACCAAGCCCTCCTCAGTCTCCCGATCTCTCTTCTCTCTCTAGTGAAGAAGTCCAAGTCAACAAAATCTCTAGGAGCCTCTTTGACTCTTGGCCTTCACAATGTCACACTATTCTCTATTCCACAAGTATGCAAGAACTTTGAGCAATCCTTCAACCTCCAATTAAGAGCCTTCAGCTCCTTCTTATAGGAGAGGGAGAAGGCCGTTGTTGTGCTTCTCTTTCCACTAGTTTGGAATGGGAAAGGCTTAGATGTTTCCTTGATCTTCATGCTTTTGCCTCTCTTGGAGTTCAGTCTTCTATGGCAATGACCAATAATGAACTAGTGCTTCTGTAGTTTCCTTTGTGCATTGACTCCTTTGTGAGGGAAAGTCGGAGGTTCAAATCTTTCTCCGCGCTCTTTTCCCAATTCAAACTTAAAACATGGGCAACGCGTCCCTCCTGTGTAAACAGAGCGTTGCCCTAGCCACTAACGCGGCCAATGTATTGCTTGACTGCGTTATAACGCTCTTGTTCTGTTCTATATATGTGTTACCCTGGCAGAAATAGGTTTAATTTAGGTCTTTGTACTTCTTCCATATTTGTCTTCCCCTCTGAGATGATGAGGAGGTATTTTGACCTGTAACAGATGCCCCCTAAAGTGTGAGGTCAGAGACGAAGACGATGGCCGAAATACTTTATAATTTGTAGAGAGAGAGAGAGATTGAAAGACTGAGGAAAACCTAAAACAACAACATATGTCAGAAAATATAGTATTTGCCTAGAGTCGGGCATGTCCCATGCTCGGTAGCTTTAAACAACATGATTTCTCTAGAATAGAGATATGAATAATCTGTCCACCAATAGGCACAATGTGGAAGTGTCTGTCATAACAGGATCAGGCTGAAGAAGCTGTCTCCTTAAACAATATCGCAGCTTGGGGAAGGGAACACAACTTTAATGGTGTAGCCTTTTGCCCCAAGGTCTTGACCGCCGATTCACTTAAACTGCATATTTCTCAACATGTGAATGAGGGAGTTGTCGTCGAACATGTGAAAAATCGTCTGATTACCAGTCAATAATGAAAACTGTTAACAGATGCGAAGGTGGCCACCGATAATGATGATGGTCCCTAAGATGCCCAGTACAATCTAGCGAGTGTGAATAAAAGGAGTTGAAGTCGAACACTCGTAGAATCATTCGACCAAGAGCCATTGATGAAGACCCTTGATCAAACACAAGACTACCTGTTACTGATGTCTGCAAGTATCTGGGTACTGATGGGTTTCTGGATCAACTTCCTAGATAAGGTGTTGAAGTCGATAGGAAGTGATCTGTTGAGAGGTAGGCACTGAGGCGTCCTACATCAGTCAACACGAAACGGAAACCAACTGATTTTGTTTATGATTTGAGATAAGGAAGAGTAAATGGGAACGCCAGACGACAAATAATTTCTGGCATAATGAACAGTTTGGTTGATAACAGGAGCAGTAGATAGCGAGATCTGCTTGAACAATAGAAGGCACTCTAGCAGGGTACTAGGCAGCTGAAGCGTGTTGAACACCAAAGAGTGTGTTAGGATTTTACCGGTGTAGGGACACTGGGAAATGAAGGCTAATACTCATAGATGGTAGGGTTCAGCTAACTGCGAAAGAGTTTTCTGGGAAGTGACATGTTCAAGAATTTTGCTGCCAAATCGACCTTTTTTGAAAATGTAATAGAGGTAGTATCCATTTTGTCCAAATTTTTCCCCGTCTGATTAAGTTTAACGAGTCCAGATGAGTAAACTCGGTGAATTTTTCATGTTTAGAGAGTCTGAAAAATGTCAGGAAAGACAACTCTGTGCCCCATCTGATTAGATTTAACGAGTCCAGATGAGCAAACTCGGTGAATTTTTCATGTTTAGAGAGTCTGAAAAATGTCATAAAAGACAACTCCATGTCCTGTATGATTAGGTTTAACGAGTCCAGACGAGAAAACTCGGTGAATTTTTCATGTTTAGGGAGTCTGAAAAATGTCGTAAAATACGGCTCCATTGGGGTACCTTTGTCATGTCTTGATCACCGGGCACGGCAAAGGGGTAATCATAAGCCCGAAACAGTTCATTTTCCGTAAGTTAGTCCATCGAATCTGGAAAAGTGAGAAATCTATGTTCAATGGACGTCTACCTCATTTTGTTATGAGTACAAGGAGACGAAGTAAACTCAATATTCTTTGTGAAATTTTAACGAGTCCAACAAAGAAAACTCGGTACCTCCGTGAAATTTTAACGAGTCACGCGGAGAAAACTCGATACCTCCGTGAAATTTTAACGAGTCACGCGGAGAAAACTCGATACCTCCGTGAAATTTTAACGAGTCACACGGAGAAAACTCGATTTTACTTTTTCTGTTTAAAGAGCTTTGAAAAAGAGGGAAAGAATGGCTCCTTGTTCTTTGTCTCAGTAGTTTAACGAGCCTGACAAAGGTGACTCAGGATTTTTTTCGGTTTTATGAGCGAGAAAAAGATTCCTAAAAAGAATGCTCAGTACTTCTCCATAGTTTTAACGAGCCTAAAGAAGAAAGCTCTAGGCTTTTTGGATTAACGAGCAAGAAAAGACCAAAAAAGAACGCTCGATGCCAACTTCGTATAAGTTTAACGAGCCCGAAGAAGAGAACTCGAGGTTTTTCGGATTAATGAGCAAGAAAAATACCATAAAAAGAATGCTCGATAAAACATGAGTGTGTCTGCTCATAAATCTTGATCCCTTATTAGAATCATCAGTACCAAATCTCGAGAGTTGCGACATGTGTACAGCGAGGAATCACGACTTTGCCGACTGACTTAAGAGAGTCATGCCCCAGAATTTGCTATAAGAAGGTCAGAAGACATTCATTTTCACTGTTTCGAGTGCTGTGAAGAAGCTCTGGAGTGGAAAAGGGGTGAAAACTTCAGCTAGTGATTACGGTCGATCCAGGCAATAGTTTTCTATTCCGTGAGATCCAGGTAAGAGCTAGAACCTCCTGTTATCATTTAATTGCCAATTTTTTAGTTTTTGCTGGTTCAAAATTAGGAAATTTTGAGGCCCTAGAAAAATATTTGCGCCTAACGCGGGTCAGGAGTATAACAGGTGCGTTAAACGCATAACCCGTGAGGGAGCTGCGCGTTAGAACGCTCTATTTCGTACTAGTGTCCGCGTTAGGCGCAACATGCTTTCTAACAATTCAATTTTTTCATTTTTGAAGTGGTTCAGACAAATTTTAATCGGTTGGAAATGTTGCATTTGCAGGTGTTTAGCTGTTAATCATGAGTATCTGGCGAGAGAGAGAGCATGAACGGGAAGAACGAGAGATGGTGACAGATGCGGCAAGTTTAATGGCTCTCCAGAGGTGCGGATTGCTTAAGTATGCCCGTTTAGAACTGATGAGGGGTCAAGAGGACCTCCTGAGGTGGCTGATCCAGCAGTGGGACGAGAGGCATCATGTCTTTCGGATTGGTGGCAACGAGCTCGCCATTGAAAAATATGATGTTTACTTTTTGACCGGCTTGTCATGTCGTGGGGCGAGGCCCAATTTGACAGGGTCCAGAGCTGACCCTCGTTCCACTACTGATTTGATCCATGCGCACTGCATACGTGGCACCCAGGCTGTGAGTAACCGGATACCTATTGCACAGGTGACTTTGAGACCCTTGAGGTCTATTCTATGGATGATTGTTCGCTTGGCGGGTGCCAAGAGCCAACATGTGGCTACCAAGGCCCAGATGCTCCTAGCCTTGGATTGTATGCAGCCTCAAGTTTTCGACTGGTGTGACGGTGTAGTCCATCGGGTCCGAGAAGAGCTTACTGCATGCAAGACCCGTACTCAAAGAGAGTTTGGGTACGGAACACTGATTGTTTCTTTCATACTGGAGCGAATACCACTGATGAGGCCCAGGATCCCTACAGCGCCATCGGGTCCACGTGAGCTGAGGCAGGCTCGGTGGGCCACTTTGCTTCCACGGACTGGAGAGGGTCCCGTCCGTCACTGTTTTGATGAGGGATTTTTTGATTGGCTGGACTCTCAGATCATCATGATTCAGGATTATCCCTATGCAGGGATGAACTTCATAGGCGATCCCGAGCTAGTCTTTCCCCCTGGCACCCAGTGGGGGCCCGATGGTAAAAAATCAGTGCTTTTCAAAGAAGTTTTTTGTTTTTAGCTTTTGAATGTTTATGTAAATTTTTCTTTTGTTGAAAAGGGGTGAAAATTAATTTTTGACATGAAACTTTTGCTTGCTTGACACAGATGTGGCACCTGTCCGTCCAGCTGGGGCCCCTCGCCATGCCCGGCGAGGACTGCAGCTACCTGGGGCTGGCGCACCTATAGAGGAGGCGGAAGCCGGTGACGATGATGATACCCAGATTTTACATGAACTCTCCAAGAACCTGGAGGGTCTGAGTATGGGTATACCACCGCTTCCTTTGCGGGAGGTTCCAGTTCGTCTGCAGCGGCATACTGTGGGTGTGCCGGAGAGATACCTGGTTCCTCTGAGGAGGATAGCTAGAGCAGTTGTAAGCTATTATGAGCATCAGGCTTAGCTGCTGGAGTAGATGTATTAGTGTCAGAGCATGGCTTAGTTAGCCAAATTTTGTAAAACACCCCAAGTTTTGGGAGATTTTTCCTTTTTGATGTTTACTGTGTACTGGACACGACATATATCTATATATATATATTTTTGGTGATTTTGTGTTTTTAAATTTTTATGCATTTTTTGATGTGATAAAAATATATGTACTCATGAGTAAATCTTTTACAATAAATGTGACAAATGCCAATCTAACACATAATTTTCCAAAGAATCAGCTAATGCATTAAATTCCCTAGGAATGTGCTCAAATGTGATTGTTTGAAATTGACCTTCCAAAAGTCACACTCGTAAAAAATAACGTAACAACACAGGGTGGCAGATACGGTAATGATTGTTTAACTACATAATGATGAGTTGGGAGTCTAACCTGACCACTAAATCGGAGATGTCACGAGATGCCGCTTCCGTGAGGAGTTGGATCACTGACATGTACTCGGCCCCATTGTTGGTGGCGTTACCCAGGAAGATTCCCCCGGAACCAAGAAGGTCCCACTCAGGAGTATAGAGAACCCAAGCAGCTGAAGCAATGTGTCTAGTGTGACGACTAGCACCGTCCGCATACCCAATGTATGATAACGAGTGTGATGACATCTGTGCGAAAGAAAAAGATTACATGAGAAAAACACTTTTAAACCAAACAAATAATCTAGAAGCCTCAAAAATAAAAATAGGCAAAACTTATATACATAAAATTACAAAGCATATGCCTAGTGCGAAACTAGGCAAAATACTTCTTCAGATAGAGCCCGTTGCGGGGCTTCTCGAGTGGAATTCCATTACAGTCCTGTAGTTCATAAGCTCCTTTTGAGAGGACTTTAGTAACGATGTAAGGACCAAGCCACAATGGTTGGAGTGTTCCTGCCCCCAAGAGGTCTTGTTTTTTATCATAAAGTAGAACAAGATCGCCTTCTTGGAAAGAACGAGGCTTGACAGATTTGTCGTATTGAGCTTTAACTCGGCGCTGGTGAGCTTCGAGTGATAGTGTAGCATCTCGACGAGTTTCGTCCAAATGATCGAGCGAGAGCAAGCACTCTTCTGTGGTGGTGGTGCCAGGCAGGAGTTCAACGGCCAGTTTAAGTGATGGGATTTCGCACTCAATCGGAAGTACTGCCTCCAGGCCGAAAGCAAGTTGGAAAGGTGTAATATTTGAAAAGCAATACGGAATATTTTCCATGATACCTGTCTTGACCGAGATATCAATGAGTAGTGTCTTGGAAAGATTACCCATGTTCCCTTCTGAATCGATAGTGTGGACAGTCGTATAAGAGGAGGGAACTATCTCAGGTTGGTCAAAAGACGAGATTTCAGTTTTTATCGCCTCTGAATCAACCGTCGAAGCGCGATGGTGGAACTCTCCCCAAGGTCGTTCTTCTAATGACATGATCTCTCGAATAGCTTCGTCTGTAGGCCAGACTTCATTGAGGAGATCCTTAGAGAGAACTGTTATGGGAGAGAGGGTCGTACCTGTGGTCGAAACCATATCAGTGGAGGGTTCAGATGCGACTTGGATGGCTTGGTAAGCCAACTCAACCGGCGACAGCGGCATTTGATCTCCATAGGAATCAATATCTGAAGGTGCCGGAATGATCCATGGGTCGATAGAGCCATCCGAAAAGGTGGATATCATTGCAATCGTGTTTGGGATCTGAGGCGGCGGTAGAGGAAAACAACCCAGTAGGGAAGATGCCTTCAGAAGACCGGTACTGATACTGACGTAAGAGTCAGGGACACCTCCTATTAAGGGTACAAAGCTACTTGGTAAAGTGGAATAATCAGGGGTGCAGAAGGATAGCTGATCGACCGTGACTATTTTCCCATCCAATGGAAATAGGATGAGTCGGAAGACCGAAGACACGATGGCGGTCATAGCATAAGACCAACTATGACCGAGCAATAGATTATAGTCGAGATGACGCTCTACGACTTCAACATCCACGTTTACCGTTTTCCCACTTAGAGTGATGGGAAAGATAGCAAGGTAACCTTTGGGTAGGAACGTGTGGCCATCGAAAGCTTTAAGGGAATTAGATGGCGGGGTTAGAGTAGGAGAACCTAAATTCAGCCAGCAAGCTTGTGACATAACGCAGGTCGAAGCACCTTCGTCTATGACAGTGCGATGGATGGGTCTCCCTTTCGACACAACCTGCACCTGGAATGCGAGTTGATGCGAGAGGCGAGGTTTAGCCTTTTCCATATCAAAGACTGCTAGCATGGAATCCTGGGGATCTATTCCGCCAATGGCTGAAAGCAAGGCTTTCCTTTGTGCTGGACAGGTTTGTAATACTTCAAGTGCAGACATAGCTGACGGTGCCTGCACCAAATCTTCTACAATATTGTAGTTTTGGGCTGCACGTGCAGAGGTATTATGAGTCGTGCATCGAAGTGTCCCTTTAGGGGGACGAATTACAGGTTCAACAGTAGGCCTTTCGATATGCAAATCGTTGGGCGGCGGTGGATTGGAACTAGTTCCAGGTTCCTGAGCATCTATGGTAGGAGTTCCATAAAGCTTGGCGCGAGTTTGAAGGTCAATACTCTCAATTCCATAAATGGCAGATGATCCTTCGCCGGAAGGATACAAACCACCATTGCCCCGTTGATGGGGTTGTGGTAGGTTGTCAACCATATGTTGATGTTGCTGCTGTTGATTGGGGAAAGGATTGTGAAGAACGACAGGTGTTCTCCCAGAATCCTTGTTAGCAATAAAATCGGTGCATTCTTGCAACCGAGGACATTTGTATGTCAAGTGGTCCTCCGCACAGATTTTACAAGGAAATATCATGGGTTTATCCTTTCCTTTTTCATTGGCAGGATTTTTCTGATTAGAGTTATTCTGATTATTCAATTTCTCTTCCGAAGAAGATGTTTTCTTCTTATTCTTCCTATTTTTCCTGTTGGGTTTTTGTGAGGTTTGCACCGAATTTACCTCAGCGGAAGGGAGAGGAGTCATTTGATGGGGGGCAGTGGCAGCCGAGGATGGCTGGGAGGTTTGCCCCCGAGACTGATTGGTGGCTACACCAGAGATCGCGCCAACGAGACCATCGGCATGAGCTCCGGTTTTCTTAGTAGCCGGAGGGTTCGGGTTACCAGGGGCATGGGGGAGTAGATCGTAAAGCGTGCTGGATTGTGAATAGATTAAATCCAGGTGCTGGGCACGACGAATACATTGATCTTCTGTCACCGCACCAGAAAGGCCAATGTCTTTAGAGATATGGGGTAAAAGAGACTTGCAAAACCAATTGGCTAAGAGATGGTCTGGTATTGGCGCTTTGACAAGCCTCCTCCTACATCTCCATTCATGAATATGGTCGGAGATGTGGGTGGCGGTGTCTTGGCGCAGTGATGTTAACAATTCTGTGCCGGTTTCCACTCTAATTGGTAGTTGAAAGTTCTTTAAGAACTCCGTCGCTAAAGTGCCAAACGTATTGATGGTGGCGCGTGGTAATTCAATGTACCACTTGGCGGCATTGCATGTAAGGGTGCGGGAGAACAGTCGAAGGCAGACACTATCATCTACCATGGAATTGGATATGGACCACAAATGGAAGGTAGTGATGTGTGCGGCCGGGTCATCTCCATGCTTCCCGTCGAACTTTGGGATATCTGAAGGAATCTTATGCGGTATAGGAGGCCAAAGCAAGTTGTGGTTGATGGGGTCGTTTGTCAGCTTATGGATGTCGGGTATGTCCAAAGCTGCCAAGAAAGGAAATTATGGATTTGCCCCCGAGTCTAACCAAGGCAGTATGGGCTGACTACTTGGACCATAGGGTCCCCCCATCCATGTGTTACCAGAAGGGTAAGTGGGACTTTGATAAAAACCTCCCATAGGTGGAGGAGTAGGAACATACGGTTGTTGTCCATAGGGCATAGTGTATTGGGGGGCAAATGGTTGGTTTCCCCCAGCGTAAAAGTGCCCTCCCACTCCAGATGGAGGTTGGGGTTGGTTAGTCCAAATGGATGCAATAGAGTTTCCTGGAGGCATACTAGTACTTGCATAATTTGGCAACGGTATAGATCCTACACCTATGTTTGAACCACTTAAGGGGATATTATTTACAATGGGTTGTCCCATTTGTCCTAAGGATTGCATAGGAAGAGAAATATTCCCTGCTACCTGTGTACTGATAACACTGCCCCCTGGTATAGTGGCCAGGGGGTTTGAACTCAACAGAGGGTTCCAATCGAAAGGGTTGTTAAAGGGTACCGAAGTAGTCGTGCTCGTGGGAGGAGCTACCGTGGTCCCCAACGTGGTCACGGTAGGAGTAGATGCCGAAGGGTTCGGTAAACTACTGACAGTTTTGTTGACCATAGGGTTGGGGGTAGGCATTTGTTGACTACTGGGGTTACCCAGTAATGGCATAGAACTGACCACCGGTGGGGAAGATGATGGCGAACCAGGAATGGTTGCCATTGGTATCAACCCTGTGGATACCAGTGGAGAAATATATGTTGGTGTTGCCGCAGACATATCTTGGCGCGGTGGAATCTGGATTATCACAGGTCCTAACGGATCAGTGAGCGGAGGATTGTAATTAGGTACAACGCCTTCAGTGAAAGGGTCCTTCGGGAGTTCCGGCTGATAAGGGTCTATGTGATAATCCGAATTAGTCAGAGGAGACTGCTCTTCCGTAGAAGGCTCGGATTCACCAAGGTTCAATCTTTCCTCTAGAGTGAGAGGAGGTAGACCTTGCTGTCGTCGAGACAGACGGCGTGGGTCAGGGGACGCCACGGTGACCGGTTTAATTTTAACAAATTTTATTTAAAATGTGATATATTATAAAGTCTCAAGTGACAATAACCACACACTTACTAAAAAGAAAATACTCTCTAAAATCAATTAGCAAGCAGCCAGTATAGGGTGCCCTGTCTAAGTACTACCGTTCACTGGTGATGAAATCCAGTCTCACAATAGCATACAGAGAGGGTTGGTCGAAAGTACAGTTACGGTTACTCTAGAGCTTCGCCCGAACCCCAGACGATAGGTGTAAGCACTCTCGTGAAGACGAGTACCCTCCTAAAGACTAAAGACAGAGTAGGTCCGTCTGTTTCAGGTACCAGGACAGCCCGTCCCAGACACCTTGTGTAAGTCCCTAAAAGTATGGCCACTAAGGATACCTCAAATCACAGACATCATCAGGGGGGTCCACGGTCAAGGACAATGTGCTATATGGGCAGAATACCTAGATCCCCGATCTAGTTTCGACATCCCCAAAGGGAACCCCAATATATAACACACCCACAGGATGTAGTCGAAGGCGGGCTACCTTCTAGTGCACCCAAGTGTTGTCTCGCGCTGAGCTCCGGTAAAGGAACGGTCCCAATAATGTGAGTGCAACAGGATTTCACTCGTTAATGACTCTAGTTTTCAAGTTTTGAGATCTTGGGTAGTTTTCTCACTTTCCTAACCCAAGATCCTAGCCTGAACTACTGTTTATGTGAGCTCAAAAAGAGTTATTAGATTTATTTTATTATCGCTTTGTTTTTAGTGTACTTTGTTATTAGTCTTGTGGAGGGGGAATGGACGTATGAAGTATAGTGAGACTCTTGACTCAATAAACAATGCAAAACATGCTCTAAATATTAACTTCAATGAACAGTGTTTCTACAAGGAGAGGTTTCTTTTTCAATCATCCATGCACCAACATGTAAATCACACAGCTCAACTTTCAAGATTCAGACTTGTATCTACCTCTTTAACAGTCTGTGAACTAAACTTTTTAGAATAAACTCAACTAAATGCAGAAAAAAAAAATTCTCTTTAAAAAAGTAAATGATTTGCACACTAACTAAATAAGAGAAACAAATAATCAATGCCAGTTTTAGTAGACAAGCACAGGGATTCAGTCTGTAAAAGGTACTGGTGGCCAAAAAACTCTACAGCTAAAACACAGTCACAATAGTGAACAGCAGGGTTTTTGGCTGAGTAACGCTCTGTCTGTGAGAAAATACAGCGTTATAACGCACTGTATTTAAGCCTAGACCGCGTTATAATGCACTGGATAAACTGCATAGGTCGCGTTAACCAGGGAAAAGCTCTTCAGTTGGCCAGATAGGAGCAGGGTTGAACTCTGCAAGCGTTTGGTATGTCTACTGGGCATCAAAAAATGGTCTGAAGGATACTGAACAGAGGAGAGAAGAAATGAAGGAAGAAATAGTCCGGAAACTATGGGGACACTCCCCAGTGGAGTCGCCAATTCTTCTTTAGGGTAAACTGCTTGGGTGGTTAGTTTTCGTATATCCCTCTCAGGGCTTTCCGGTGCCCGAGGCAGACAGTAAGATTAGCTATGCTGTTCACAAAGATGGCATGAGCATGTTCATATTTAGCTTGAAATAACTTGAAGGAATACAATAGAGAATTACCTCTTTGACTGTCTTGGAATCTCTTGGAGAACGCTAAGCAGCAAAGTAAGAGTCCTTCTTCGTCGGCTCCAAATCTGAGACCTGCAATCAGTCAAAGCACCCACGTAACTTCTAATATAACAAGTATTCTATCAATTAAATCAATAATAAACATCTAGATTATACACATCTGAGCCATTCATATCATACTAAGCAAATATTGAAACAACAATATAACATTAAGCATTGAATGGACAAAACGAACATAGTTCTATTGATTTTGAAAGAAGGAGGATTACAACCATCGGTTGTACCAAGCCCTCCTCAGTCTCCCGATCTCTCTTCTCTCTCTAGTGAAGAAGTCCAAGTCAACAAAATCTCTAGGAGCCTCTTTGACTCTTGGCCTTCACAATGTCACACTATTCTCTATTCCACAAGTATGCAAGAACTTTGAGCAATCCTTCAACCTCCAATTAAGAGCCTTCAGCTCCTTCTTATAGGAGAGGGAGAAGGCCGTTGTTGTGCTTCTCTTTCCACTAGTTTGGAATGGGAAAGGCTTAGATGTTTCCTTGATCTTCATGCTTTTTCCTCTCTTGGAGTTCAGTCTTCTATGGCAATGACCAATAATGAACTGGTGCTTCTGCAGTTTCCTTTGTGCACTGACTCCTTTGTGAGGGAAAGTCGGAGATTTAAATCTTTCTCCGCGCTCTTTTCCCAATTCAAACTTAAAACACGGGTAACGCGTCCCTCCTGTGTAAACAGAGCGTTGCCCTAGCCACTAACGCGGCCAATGTATTGCTTGACTGCGTTATAACGCTCTTGTTATGTTCTATATATGCGTTACCCTGGCAGAAATAGGTTTAATTTAGGTCTTTGTACTTCTTCCATATTTGTCTTCCCCTCTGAGCTGATGAGGAGGTATTTTGACCTGTAACAGCTACCACCCCCCCTAGGTAGTAAGAGGACAGGGGAATCAGTATCCGGACCAAGAAAGAAACAGCACACCCACCGCACGCACTATGATGCGACAATCACATTAATAGACGATGACCTGGAGCAGATCGCAGACGCGGTCACCATGGCTACAGAGGATAAGTGGGCACTTATTGTAGCCCAGTGGAAGGCAGGGGTCGACTCTTTGTAGGCTAACCTCCGCGCTCTCCAGATCAAAATGGATCAACCCCCAACCAGCGAAGGCCAAACACAACCCCTATCAGTTGACAACAGCCTAGCACCACTTGGGGAGGCCAATCATCTCTGGGGTATCCCTAACAGTGCCTTAGTCGAAACGCAGCCCCCGAAAGCCACAGGAATTCATCTGGACTTGGATCAGCTGCCCATGCAGCCCTAGAAAGCCTCAATCACACTATCTCCTGGCAGATTAGTTACCACACTCAATCCGCAACTCGACAACTTAATACAGCCCAGTGCACCATTGCACAGTAGGCTACTGACTTGATCCAGACCGTATCACAATAGGTGGAGCTTGAGACTGTGATCCACCAGCTCTACATGGAAGTCATAGAGGAAATCCCCACTGAGGATACATCTTGGGATAAGGTGGAAAAATTAGTTGCTGCTCTCAAAGCCTCTCAGCTGGAAATAGACACCGTTAGGAATCAGCTGGAACAACAATTTTCAGACTTATAGGCTAGACTACAGCCTGGCACACCCCCATAATTATGTGCCCAGCATATTGCCCTAATCACATATGCAAAAACTACAATTACAGGGAAATTCTCTCAAGGTGCCAAGCTGCTGCAGTCATCCATACAACTCTAGACTCGAGTCCAATGCGATCTAGTGCTCCAACAAATTACTCAGGACTTACGACAAAAAGAAGAAGCTATTGAAAAGATCAACGCTACGCTGCCTACCTTGGTACGTTCCCAGTGCTTGGCATGATTAAAAACCAGCAACGACCTCCAGGACGAGATTGAGAAACTCCAGCATAAACAACACATCATGGCCGAATGTCTAAAGCCATGGAATATCTCAGCCCTTCGATTAACAGAAGACATTGATGGCACAACCAAGCAACTTAATCAGCTTCTTGAAAGCGTTACCACGACCACTGAGGATCCGCCTTCCCAGAAGATGGTTTATCTTGCACAAAATGCTGTTGTCCAAAGTCAGGATGTACTCCCTCAGCTCAGCAGTTCTCTTGATACCTTGCGTGCAAAGATCGAAGCCGCACCATAGCAGTGACTTGGGATGAGTCACAAGATTGTGTTGGGGGACTGTTGGAATAGGGTCTCCTAACAAGTTGTGAAAATGGTCCATTTTGAATATTTTTTATTAGATTTAGTCTAGCGCGGGGGTTTTGGGGTGGGTCAAAGCCCCGAACGCATTGTAATGGGTAAAAGGGTAAAATAGGGGTCCGAAAACCACAGTTTGTGGACCATAGGAAAGTCTAGGCTAGATTGTTATAAATAGAGGATAATTTTTTATTGTAAAGGACAAGAATGATAAGATATTGATGCGAATTGTGGTTTAAGATATCTGTTTTGGTTTTTGGGGAAATGAGTCCTGCTGGCTGTGTGCGCAGAGATCCAAGTCCAGCTTTGTGCGGACCCTACTACTATGTGCGCAGGTTGGGAAGGGAATTATAAGGAAAAATTGATGAATGACTGAATAATAAGGATTGATAGAGAACTGAATCTGTGAGTAATCTTGTGAAAATTATTAGTAATTGTTGTATTGTGAATTTTCTGTCTTTAAGCTGCGAAGGTCTGTGTAAGTGTGTTTCTGGATCTGGATCTATTCTGTTCTGTTTATATAATGTTGTGTTATTGTCACTAAAGCATATAACTATAGATCTAGCACACCTGGATTTGAATAGAGAGCTAATTAATCCCGCGCAGAACAAGGCAGTCTGGGATTACAGGACCTAGCACAGCTCTGCTTTCCTTACCCATCATTTCTCAGGGTGCAGAAACCTGGTTCCAACACCCACCCATACTACTTCGGGTGAGACTTTGACCTTTGCAAGCAGGTCACTGCCGAAAGGGCCAGTAGTATAGGGGTTTGTTGGCAAACCTTGCACACTAAAGCTGGGTCAGGACCCCTCAAGCCAACACCTCCTCACTACCAAATGCAACAATACGTAACTGACCTCTAGAGACCTGAAAATTTGAAGGAGACAATATACTCGTGCTAATGTATCTCTGGGAGTACCCCAATTGATTCCCTATTGCATAGCCAACTGGAACCTCTGGGAATGAGGGAAAATCCACCCCTCTCCTCGATGGCCCGGTAACGAAATATATGTCCTCCTAAGTGGGTGCATACCACTGGTTAGGACCAACTTGGAAATCCTGTAGGTGGGCATTCCACCTGTAGATAAGATGTCTCAAAAACACACCATGGCCCTTTAGCGAAGTAGCCTCCTCATAGAACTTGAGGAGGCCTACCTACCTTAGAATCCCCTAGGTAGCTACTATAATAGGGCAAGGGTATGCTTCTCTCTCCATCTCTCGTGCCTCCCACAAGTGAACCATGTTATACTGGTCCACCTATTGTTGCTATTATTACCTCTCTTTCTCCTTTCACATCACTAAATGATTGACACATTAAATAATTTTTTTTTTTAAATGACACATGTATTTAGGAATATATATATATATATAATTTTTTTTGAAAAAAAAAAAAGTTTTTGTGCCACAAAAAATTGGCATGCACCAGTAACGGTGCATCTTTTTTTGGTCACACACCAGAAAATTTGCAGAGCACCGGAAGTGGTGCACCTAAAAATTTTCAGTGCACCACCCTCCCAGAATTGTTCCAAAGTCAATGGTGCGGTGGTATAACAGACCGCACCGTTGACCATGGACCAGTGTCGGGAGGATGGTGTGCTCACCAAACTATACGGCCCGGGGCGTATAGGTTGGTGAGCGCACTTCCCTCCTAACATCACTACATAGTCAATGGTGCGGTCTTTTACCAAGTCGCACCATTGACCATGTCAAATTTCTGGAACGTTGTGCATTGACAAAATTACCAGCCCCGGTGCAGATATTTCCATCAATGCATTGCATTCCCGGTATTCGACAAGGTCAATGGTGTGGTCGGGTAACCGACCGCACCGTACTTTTTTTTAAATTTTAAAAAATAATAGTTTACCGTTTGCTACCACCCTAGAACTGATGCAAATACCGTTAGCACTGGTGCAGTCTATAAATTTACAAGCAGCATCGTGAATCAGTGCGAGCCAAAGGGCTCAAGCACACTGCGTGGGATTTTTTTTTAAAGAAGGTGAATTTTAAGAAAATTTACAAAACTAATCTGATAAAAGGTTTAATTATGCAAAAACAAGGAAAATACCTGTACATTTGGCCATCGAGGAGGCATATTTTTTGTAGAATTTGCAAACCTAAATTTTCCCAATGTTTTGGAAAATCCAAAATGGAGATGGTGGGTAATGGACAACAACAGTGTGTGCAATGGGATCACTGATGGTAGTGCGCCTCACACAAGGTAAATTTGCATCAGTGCTTGAGAGCTCTAGAGCACTGAAAAGTGAAAAATGCAGAATTTTAGCCGTAATTTTTTTTTTAATTCAACCCTGTTTCAGTGCACGGGTTTTGTAGGCGCACTGGTGCGGTTTCTTAGGATCGCACCAGGCTATTTCATTTTTTCTGCGGGGTTTTAGGACGTACCATTGTGAAATATTTGTAAAGCACCAGTGCACTACATTAATAAGATGCACTGAGTAGGTTTGTACGGAGCGCACGGTGTCCCGGTGTGCCAATGTTTTGTGTGCATTGGTGCTTTCTCTAGTTGAATGCACCAGTGTGGTTTATGATGATAAGCACACCGAAAGAAAAACATCTGCAAAATCCTCCACCTGCCAACCTCCTCTAGTAACCTCTGCTACAAATGAATTTCTGGAGTATTTTTATAAGTGTGTCTCAAAAAAATCCACTATAGGGTCTTTTCCTTGTAGTGTGGAAGCGAAAAAGGATAACTCTTCAACAATTATAATCTTTCATTCGTGCGGGAAATAGACAACTCAAAAGAGAGTGGATAGTATGCATAACATGGCATGAGTGAAAGTGCGACCGAGGAGGATATTATAGTTTATTTTGGCATAAAATACTTCAACCTTGACATTGACCATTTTTCCCTCCAACGTGATAGGTAAGCTGGTGAGGGTACCAAGAGGGTGAGATTCCCTTCTGTCGAAGGCCTCCAAAGCGTTTGGAGACTGGTTAAGGGTTGAAGATTTGATCGATTTTTAGCATAAAAAATACATGATGCAAGTAGATGCACCTTCGTCTACGACTACTTGATGGATGATATTACCATTAATCCCAACTTGGATAATCAAAGAAAGTTGGTGAGGGAGATGCGGGAGGAAATTTTCCAAATAAAAAGTGATAAGGCTCGAATTGGCAGGGTAAAATACTTTAATAGTGGATAACAAAGCCTTCCGTTGTGACAGACAGCTCTGAAGTACCTCCAGCATAGGCATAGTGGATAGTGCCTGAGCCAAATCCTCAACAATATTAATGAGAGGCACAGGCATTCATGTTATAGGAGGACTTACGGAGCACGCCTTTAAAAGGTGGTCGTACAATAGGGTCAGAACTAGGCCTTTCAATATGAAGAGGACCAGAAGCAGGTGGGGGAGAAGGAGTAGGATCATCTGTAATTTCTTTCCTTGTCACTTGACATGGCTCTGTATAATCTTTTGATATGGTAGAAATAGATATGGGTGTAGCACCATTATTCATGAAAACTCGAGAGCCAAAAGGGGTGGAGGATTAGGGTTGCTCCACCATTTGAGTTTGTTGTGATAGGAACTGTTCCTTAAGAACAACCGGAGTTCCTTGGGTGCCTTTGAGCAATCGACTCACCTATTCTCGTCGTGGACTGTCCTTGGTGTAATGCTCATCGTCCCATATCAAACAAGGATACTTTGGCTTACATTTTGAGCCATCATCAACATTGGTTTTAGGAGAATCCTGTTTCGGGGTATCGGCTTTGGCCTTGCCTTTACCCTTATTCTTACCTTTTGAATCTTTGTCTACCAAGATATACTGTACGACATTCACTTCCACAGTTTTACCAAGACTGGAAGGTGGCTAAGAAACAATATCAGTAGAAGGGGTGGATTTCTACTTCACAGGAGCAACAAAAGACTTACCGGAAGTATGAGAAACAAAACCAATGATACTGTCAAAAGTTGGTGTCCTCAGTGCTTTAGAAGTTCCAAGTCATGGAGCATTGGGCAAGAGATCATAAAGCATGCCAGACTGGGGGTAAACTAGATTGAGGTATTGGGCACGAGCAATGGTCTGCTCTTTGGTAACACATTCCCCCATAGAAATGTCCTTAGCTGTCAGGCCGAAAAAAGAGGTAGTGAACCAGTCAGTCAGAAGTTGACTAGGGATTTCACACTTGATCAAACGACGACGCCGTCTCAATTCATGAATGTGATCAGAGATATATATGGTCCTCTCTTTTTTCAAGGACGTAAGGAGGTACGTTCCCATTTCATAGAGAACCGGTAGCTGAAAGTGTGTGAGAAATCCCATTGCAAGAGAATTGAAATCTTGGAATATTCCACAAGAGAGTTCAATGTACCCCTTTGCAGTGGAACCACTAAGGATCCTTTGGAAAAGATGTAAAAGAATAGAATCATCAATCTAGGAGTTAGAGGAGCACCATAGGTGATACATCATAACATGCGCCTGAGGTCTCCTCCGGACTTGGCTTCGAACTTGGGACAATCGCTAGGAATATTGGTGGGAACTAGGGGCCAATATGTATTATGAAGAATGGGATCATTAGTTAACTTTGACACATAAGGAAGTTCTAATGTAGCAAGGAATGGAAATTTCGGGTTAAAAGGCATCGCTTGCCTTTGATAAGGACTTGTGTTAGGGTTCTAACCAAGTCGGGAGAAATTTTGAGCTCATATGTTCTGTCCTGGAGTATTTTGTCCATAGGGGGTATAATTTTGGAAATTCTACCCATATCCTGGTTGGGGAACAGGGTACTGGTTTTGAGTAAACCATAAAGATCTAGTTTGATAAAGGTATGGATTCTGTTGTAGGATGCAATCCATGCCTTGGGTTGACCTTGCTCCATCAAAGGTTGACTTTGGGAAACCAATGGTTTTCCTTGAGGAATTAAAGGTTTTCCCTAAGGGTTAAAATTTTTTCCCTAGGGTCCAAGTTGGCCCAGATGCTGAAGCTGACCAGGTTTTCCCTGAAAATCAGGTTGGCCTGATGATTGAGATGAGCCAGGCTACCCTTAAAGACTAGGTTGACCTTGCTGGCTAATGGAGGGTTGACCTTGTTATAAAAGAGGTTTTCCTTTTTGAACATAAGGCTGGACCTGTTGTACAAAAGGTTGTCCCTAAGGTGGGTAGGTTTTCCACTGAGGAACATAAGGCACTCCTTGCTGAATGTGGGGTTGACCTGGATGACCATAGGGTTGTCCTTGTTGGGCTAAAGGTTGTCCCTATAGATGGTGGGGTTTTCCTTGTTGGTACATGAACTAATTCTGAGGTTGATTTGTTTGAACATATAATGGACCTTGCTGGACAGGCCCATGGTAATATACGTGATTCCCAAACTCATTGTAGAGATGTGGTGGATTGAACAGAGCCTGAGCCTATTGAGAACCCTGAGGGAGGTAGTTCTGATATTGAACATCCATCATATATTGGTTGTACAGAAAACCTCCTGGAATAGGATTAGAAGGGACAAGCACACTACCAATAGGTTGATTGATTCCCGTTATGTAAGGTTGTGATCCACTCACAATGGGTCCAACATACATTGCAGAAGCATTGGGATGCATTCCTTGAATAGTAGTAATGGATGGAAATGATGTAACCACACTAAGGGATCATCTGGAGGAAGCCACACAAATAGTGGGCTAGGTTGGGACAGCCATGAGAGTTGTTTGAATAATGGGAATCAAAGAAGATGGACCTAGCACAAACGACCTTGAAGAAGAAGCCGCAGTACTTGACCATAAAAAGTTCTGGTACAAAGATGAAGCACCAGAAATCAACTGTCCCAAAGTATGGTAAGCAGTCCAGAGTGGCTAAGGGGAAGGCTGAGTCATCTCATAAGGAAAATTTTCAGGAGGGAATTGATATTCCCCAGTAGATATGAGAGTCTCTTCACCACTAATGAGACTCGAGGCATCCATGTTGGATGAATACATTCTCTCAGGGAAAATTTGGTGAGTGGTGGAGGGAAAATCATGTGACAATGGTGTCACTGGCGGGTCCAAGCGCTAAGGGGAATATTCTATCATAAAGAAAAAAGGATCCAGGAAATGCCAGTTGATATCAAATGGATCCTTATGGGGAGACCAAGTGGAAAGAGGTTGAATTCTAGGGATTACGACATGTTCGGGGCCTTGGGTCTCAACAGATGGGGGCGTCTTAGAAGAGACTCTAGGGAGAGACTCTTCACCATGAGGTAATGAAGAGGAAGATGAAACAGGTGGTTCCACCACAGTGACTTTATCTCAGAAGAAGAAGAGAAAAGAGATGATTAATTCAAGGCTTTGACAAAAATCATTACGAAATTACTCATGGTCCGGCCTAGAAATAACTTAATGGGAGTGTGATAAAATCGTGGGCAATTAATTTTATAACATTGAAACAAGACTCTTCCTTTTCATGTTTTAAGAGTTGAGAAAAGGAAAAAAGGTGACTCTAGTCACTTTCGGTTTGAATGAGCTCAAAAGAACAAGCACTCGATGATGTTTTCAAATTTAAAGAGTCACGGAAAGATCAAAATGACTACTCAGGAACTCTAGGAAAAAGGGTGTACCAAGATCTCGTGAATTGCAATATACACCTTAGAAAATAAATTTACCAAGGACTTAACGTACGTGCAGGAAGTCTCCCCAAATTTCATGTTCGGTGCATCACAGTTACCGGGTGGCAAACTCAGCTTCCTATGGATAAAGGATTGCAGCCTAAAAGGGTCTCCCTTTATATACGAGATGGTACGGGGAGCAAAAGTCCATACTAGTGCTATCTAATGCAAGATTACAAGTGATAGTTGCTAGGTTTAATGTCGCCGGAACACATCACTACCCTAGACCTCTAAATGTGAACGTTAAGTTTCAATGCTTCCTTAGGTTGATTAAGTTAATTTTATGGTTTATCTTGAACTTAGGTTTCAGTTTGAAGGCCCTATTGAATGTTACCTCAAATATCTAATGTGAAACTATATGAGAGAAATAATATCGTTCCATTTCGATGAAAAGCTAACTAAGTGGCGGATAGAGGTTCGCAACAAAGTAGTAATCATGAAAATGCAAGAATTACACTTTCCCATATTCTATTAACATAGCCAAAGCAGAACGAAAATTTTTCGTTTGTCTTCACTTTCTAATGAAAAAGGGAAACTAATAATGCAAAAGAGCACTTTTCATCTCCGAATAAGAAGGGAGAATGAAATATTTTTTTTCTTTGGTATAAGTGATAAGAAACAATGCAATATTACCGTAGAAAAAAAAATATGAGCTTTGATTATCTTTGAACGAGATTGTCAAAACACGAAAATATCAACTCCAAGAAAACGTGAAAATGCACTCAAAACTGGGCATGCATTTCCTTACACAAAATAAAAGGCTTTTAAGTCGACTCTATGAGCAATGTGATCTATGCTCGGGGCGATGGAGGGAGAATCAAACAGACACAGAATGAAATCTTGACAACCCTAATTCATGTACAATAAACTGAAAAGGCCAAGAAACCACATAAAAGGTTGAACAATGAATGACCAAACTAACTCATAAACAGATCAGACACCAGATGAACATGCGACTAAGCGAATGGTTCGAAACACCTAGAAACCCTAGGATGGATAAGCCACATGGTTTGAATGAGAGATAAAAAAAATTGGGGTGAATTAGATAGCCAAGTCATGGAACAAGAGCTAGATGGATCAATCCAAGCAGAAAAACCAACCTAAAGGATAAGACATACTGGAAACTCAATGGAAAAGGCCCAAAATCCAATCCTATAGGAATCAACACTGAGCAGGAAAAATCGTGCCAGTATAAATGACAATTCGCATAGATGGGTGCGACTATCAGACAATCAGTAGCACCGAGCAAGGAAAGAAAGGAAAAACAAAGGTATTTATGAGAAAATCCAGGCTTATCACTCTAGAAAAAGGATAAATGGCTAGAAGTAGCTAAACAAGTGAAAAACAATAGAGAAATGACAATTTGGCCAAAGTTGGACAGACAATCAAGAATTCAAAATGAATAAAAAGAGAAAACAGGCATTGGGTCCCCAATATGGTCACCAACTTATTCTGCAGGAAAATTCCTTTTGTGGACAGAGGCAATGCCTCTAGCGCTAGGGTGAGTCTAGCAACAAGGGAACATGTTGGTTTCTAAATGCCTAGTCTATGAACGAAATGCAGATTGGAACAGATGTCCTACCTCAATCCAACACTCTTTATGTAGTATGTTCCATTGATCCCTCAGTCTTTGTTATTCAAGCCTTGCACTCCGTTGGTAGCGCTATTCACACACCTACACAAAGATCAAGAAAACACTAAAATCATAAAAGCATACATATTCATTTACGACTATCTAACTAGTCAAGGAGAGTTAGAAACTTTGAATATTAACATAGAAAAATATGGAACTAGAAATAAGTCATGCCATATTAATGTATAAAAGGGAGTTTACGACATGTGCCTTGACGTTGTAGACCTCCTTTTATAGGTTTAGTAGGGCACGTCTCCAAAGCATTCATTTTTCGATTGGCTCAAAGAGGTGAAAGGCTCAAACTCTCTCTCACAACTATGGACTATTCTCTGTTATCTTCTGCACACCAGCTCTTGGTCTATTCTAGATAGCTGAATCAATGGGATGAAGAGGAATTTATAGGACTGGAGGAAGAGGTTTGGGATCCACTCATGGTGGAAGAAAGGTCTATCCATTTGTGAAGTTTCATTTTTTTAGGAACTAGAAGGCCAAAGGGAGAAACTCGACCACATTCAGTCAAACAAACATCCATTATTCAACTCATGAAACTGTTAAATATTAGGAGCTTCATTTCCATATTAAAAAACCTTCCAAAATTAGCTTGGAACGGG
Organism: Pinus albicaulis; assembly: GCA_034641835.2. NCBI lineage: Eukaryota > Viridiplantae > Streptophyta > Pinopsida > Pinales > Pinaceae > Pinus > Pinus albicaulis. Next base: position 1,671,040,540 of record CM076581.1, read on the forward strand.
GGTCCTTCAAAGAAAAGTGACCATGGCGCAAGTGCTAGTGAAAATTTGGCCATGGGCATAAGGACATACCTACACCACAGCACTGACCCAAAAGTACATGTTTTGAAGGGTCTACTTCAGAAGCGGTTCACACATATTTTTTTCCTAGCATGTTAAAGGATGCAATGACACTCATTATGATGTATGACAGTACATAGGGGTCACTATAATGGTCCTCTAGTATTCGGAATAGGGAATGCAGGGACAATGAAAAATTATTGTGGAACACTAACCCTAGGCTCGGGGATATGCAATTAATGGAATTAGATTCTTGGATGGTCAATGAGGAAGCTAGAGCAGAGGAAGTAAATAAGGTGATGGGAAGATAAAACATAGAGCCTCTACACACATGGGAAAAAATATTCAGCCCTAGGGGAGTCATCAACAACCACCTCATCATAGAGAATGGTGTCGGCCTTGATGACAAGTACCTCAACATACAAGAACCAGCCATTGCACATTTTAATGATGTTTCTAGGTTGTTGGGAGATGAATGTGTGATGGAAAGTTAAAGAAGGTGGAATGGCCTCCCTCTCAGTCTTAGAAACATGGAATACCATCTAGGTTTTAACCTTCTACAGAAATTATCTACAAACAAATCTTAAAAATAGAAAATAAACAATAGCGAGAGAATGAAACATAAAACATATATACACATATATTTTCCCCTAGATCCCAAATCGGGACTACTAGCTTAATTTTTCATTATATTCCTTTTAGTGTTACAACACATATATAAACATCTCAAAGCATTCATAAACCCCAATCCGTTAACCCTGGATTAGAACAGAATCGTAGTTCCCTTGACTAGATCTGCAAAATAACAAGGGCCGAAAGCCATCATGCCCCCAAAACCATGTGAAAAACCATGCACAAAACCATGGGCCGATCCACCCACTGAAAAATAGGGTCCAAAAAAAATTTCACGGGGCACTACCCCGGACCCCGCGCAGGGGGCTACCCACCCCCTGTGACCCCCTTGCTATGTTGGGTATGTTTTATATTCTTTCCACGAATAGTCACGCGTGGGGCGGTCACAGGGTGGGCTGTACATTGTGCCAGGGGCAGCAGGAGGGTCACAAGGGAGGCAACACCTCAGGAAAAAAAATTTGGACCTTATTATTTGGTGGGCGGAGCCACCGATGGTTTTGGGGCATGATGGTTTTCAGCCCCTGGTATTTTGTAGATCTGGTCAAGGGAACTACGGTTATGTTCTAATCTAGGGTTAATGGATTGGGGTTTATGCATGCTTTGACATGTATATATATATGTGTTATAACACTAAAAGGAATATAATGAAAAATCAAGCTGGTCATCCCAATTTGGGATCTAGGGGAAAATCTCTGTGTATATATGTTTTATGTTTTATGCTCTCTCTATTGTTTATTTTATGTTTTTAAGATTCGTTTGCAGATAATTAATGTACAGGGTTAAAACCTACATATGGTATCGGAGCAGTTTCAGCTTCAAGGGGATGCCTTTACTGCTGAGGGGTTTTTTTCTCGGGCCTGTGGTAGACCCTGTTCAGTGGGAGATCTGTGGGATCGATTCTTGCAGTGAAAGAAGATGGCAAGCAGTGGAAAGATAGATATTGAGAAATTTAATGGTCAGAGTTTTGAGTTGTGGAAGCTCAAGGTGGAGGATCTGCTGGTGGATAAAGACTAGTGGATCACTGTAGATCCAAGTACTAAACCAACGAGAATGTCAGATGAAGACTGGAAAAAGTTGGATCAGAAGGCGAAGAGCACAATACGGTTGTGTGTCTCAAATTTTGTATTGTTGAATGTATCTGGGGAAGCTACGGCGAAGAATTTTTTGACAAACTTGGGACTTTGTACCAATCTAAGTCTCTGAATAAATTGTTCCTTCAGAAAAAGACGTATAACATGAGGATGAAGGATGGAGACTCAGTGACAGAGCATCTAAATGCCTTCAATATTGTGGTAAGTCAGCCATCATATGTTGATATTAAAATCTTGGATGAAGATAAGTGCATCAGTTTGTTGTGTTCTCTACTAGACACATGGGACAGTCTGGTTATTGCAATAGGTAGCAATACAACTACCTTGAATTTCGATGACATTGTCTCAGCCTTGCTGTCAGAGGAAATGAGATGGAGAAATATGGAGGGTCAAAATGGAGATGCCTTATCTTTACAAGCAAGGTCCCAGAACTGAAACAAGAATAAGGTTTCGAGTGGGAGATCTAAATCTAGAGGAAGATCTAAATCTCCTGGAAATTTTGTAAAGGTGTGCTAGAAATGTGGAAAGGAAGGGCACTACAAAAAGGATTGTAGATCTAAAGGTCCTGAGAAAGGAAAGGGATCTGATGATGCTCCTTCTGTAGAGGCAAAAACCACCTTGGATGAAGGTGCGGATGTGTATTTGGCTTCTTCTTCAAATACACATGTAGATCATGAGTCATGGTTGATTGACTCGGGTGCATCCTTTCACTTCACTCCCCATAGGGAGTGGTTCTATGAGTATGAGAAATATGATGGCAGTGATGTCTTCTTAGGTGATTATAGGAAGGCCAAAATTGTCGGTCGTGGAAAATTCAAGCTAAATCTGCAAGGTGGAAGGATTAGAACACTTCCTGGTGTTCTTCACATTCCTGCATTGGCCAAAAATCTGATTTCTGTAAGCAAGATGGATGATGCAGGCGTAAAAAATGTGTTTGATAAAGATACCTATAAGATGGTTTGGGGAGCACTAGTATTAATGCAAGGATTTCGGATTAGAACTCTGTACAAGCTTTAGGGCAGCACTGTTATTTATGGGTACAATAGTTCTGTGGTTGTAATATCCCAAAATGGGAACAACGGTAATATTAAGCAATGCTGCTTCAGAAATAATGCAGTTCAGCCAAATAAAAGCAGGAGGTCAATATGGAGCCTCAATATTGACATTTACAATATAAAATCAGAGTTATATTGAAGCCCATGAGTAATAGAACAGAAAATAGAAGTCTTTACATGAAGAAAATCCTCAAAATGAGGTGCTGCAACCATAGATTAAGACTGAACAAGCTTGACAGAGTTACTTTATTAGCTGAAAGCAACTGTAGATTACACTTTAGATCTAGAGTAGATCTGTGTACAAAAAGTTAGATCTATTTCAGATCTGTACACTAGAGAGGCTCCTTTACAAATGCCCCTTGGGGTTTTCAGCAAAAAGTGAAGTACATGGAGTAGATATGAGATCTAATGCAGCAGATCTGCAGAATGATTCAGAAATTCTGAAATAAATACAAAAGTATTCAGATCATATCTGAATATGACATGGATTAGCTCTGAAATCCATGGATCACCATAGTGAAGGGTAGATTCCCAACACTAGATATCTCTCCTCCAAAAGTCTACCAAAATACCCTTCAACTTTTCACTTGCAAATAACGCAGTACTGGAAGATAAAATAATTTGTAGGCTTTATAACATGGGTACCCTCAAGAAAAGATCTGAAAAATGTGCTCCAATCATTCAATACACTCTTTTCAAGGGGATAGAAGGCTTACCCATTGAAAAGAGGCACTAGAATGGCCTAAATCTGAGTAGATCTAGCCTCCACTTGCTGCAACTTACAAAGACAACCAAACCCTCAACAGGATTTTCATTGTAGTTGGAAGAAGAAGGTTGGCCTTCAACCTGATATTGCATAAGAAATTCAAGACTCTTCCAAGAGGCCTCTCAAGGAAAGAGATGGGATTCCTAAACTGGAAATCCTTGTGCTAAATAGCACTATTCTCTGCTAAACAGCAATTAGAATAAGAAATGTCTAAACAAACAAAATCTTTAGAAAATGATAATCATCAACAATCTTCTCATGCTTTCCTCCCCTTCCTTTTATAAGATAGAGACCTTGCAAAACCCTAAGCCATCTTAATTATTTAGCCTCTTTCACATGTGCCACCTCCAACTAAGACTGTGTTGTGCATCGATGAGGTTCACTTCAATTGATAGTGTTGTTGATCTGGTCATGGTTGACTCACTCAAATGATCCAACATCTTTCACACCTAAGTGTGCTTATGTAAATAGCCCAGATTTAGCTTTGTTCACATGTGGCATTGATTTATTTGTTGTTTTAGGAGTTTTATTGATCCCCCTTTACAATTTTATTCATGAAACATAAATTAAAATAGAATTGAATATTCCCATTGGCTTAGGACTAATTAGGAATATTATAGTCATCCCCTCCAAAAATTTTCTTGTCCTCAAGCAACTGATAAGCTGAGTGTTGAAACACATCTCCTCCTATATTGGTGACACCAACATAAGTTAATCTTCCTCCATGAGCCAAGTGTTCACCAAACCATCCATCCATGACTTGCTCCTCCAAATTTCTCATGAGATGCAAGTAGCTTATCCCATAAGGAGACAATAGATCACAGGAAACAAACATGGTTTGCCCAATGCTCTCCCTAAAATATGAGACATAAGGTACATGGGGATTAGCCATCCCATAGGGCACATGCATGCCTTCCCTCCTTCCTCCATACATTCCCATAAAAATTACAAGTACATCATCAATATAGGGGATCAAAACAATGTACAAATAAACAAGAATTTGTGCACATGGAGGTGGGTCATAGTCCCACATGTGGAACCAGCGCAGATCATCTCCTGCCTACATCAAATCAAGATGTGGTAAGTGGTTTTCCCACCACTTACTTGTTGCCCATACCATCTCAACATAACTGAAAGTGTGAGATATATTTGGTTCCTTAGGGAAGCACCTGTCATGTTGGAAAATCTCCCTTTTCCTTCCAAGGGAGTGGCCAAATCCATAAATGTTTGTGGCCCAATATTGGCCATGAGGCTTACAAGATATAATACTCCTCCTTGAAGTCATGGCCTGCAAAAACATGGTAGAAAAATGCATGAAATCAAAATATTAAACATGTGTAACAAGAGCATTTTCTTCACCAACAATCCTCCTCATATCAATGTAGTGGTGCATAGATCTATTCTCTTCCTCAAAGAGAGAAAGAGAGGGCTAATTTAACTCTTCCTTAGAGTCACATTTCTGCTCCAACTCCATAAGGTTCATGCATCTTTGACAATTCTACTATAGTTCTTTTTCAAAGCCATCCCAATAGTATCTCCTCAAGATGATGTTGTTGAGCTTCATAGAGTATGTGTGGTTGAAATTGAACTCTTCATAAGTCTGTTGAGGTATAAAAGGTGTCTTTTTAATTCCTATTTATCCTACATTAATTATCAATCTAGGTACGATTTTTTATCTCAAGAGTGTACTTAGTCTGAGGCAAAAATTTAATCTAAGAGTAATGCTTTCCAATTTGTAGTATAGTGTTTCAAATACAAGAGTAAACAAATGTTTGAAGATGGAATCTAATTGCAATGACATGAAACTTAATTCTCTAAAACTTAATTATTCACTCAGTAATCATCAATCAAGGATGCAGTAGTAATAACTCTTTCCTCTGTCAACTGATGTAAATGAAATCAAACATAAACAAGATCCTCAATCTGAGAACTTAGACAGTGATAGCCAATGTCCTTTACAGTTGTTGATCTTACACTCCACACTAAAGCAACTAATTGGAAATGATAACTGAGTTAAATAATGCTGCTAATGGAAATGGAAGAAACACACTCTCTGCAATAACATTCCAAAGAAAAACCAAATACTCGTAGGAAAGAAATTATCAACAAAGCTATTTAATGGAAATGAACAACAAATTCTAGAATGAATAGCGAAACTTTATATTGGAAAAGCATATCAATACAAGTTACAAAGAATAATAATCTTTTTATGGTGGAAAGGACAACAACGCGATTCAATCAAAACTTATGAAATAAACCAATTCCATAAAATATTGAAACAATAAGCTATCAAACATGGAATCTGTAAAGTAATGCGACTAGAGAAAATGAACATTAAAGAAAACCATTACAGGACTGGAATTGTAAAGTAATGGTACAGATAGCAAGTGGATTTACCAGGGCCGGGCCCTTAGCCCCTAGTGAAGCACCGTCGAGCTACTCCAATATAAAATAATGGAACGACAACCGAATTATGTATTAATCATATGTAAAAAATTTCACAGGCAATCGCACTCTGTTTTAACCAACGAGAGTCGGTGATCAAAGTGAAAATACAAAAGGAAATCTGAATAATGATAATACATGCTCCCTGATTTCTATAAGTGTTGTCCTTTTATAACAGCCAGGTAGACAAAACAAGAAATACAGATAAGCTTTGAAGAAGTGATCCCTTAGGATCGAAAGATCTGAGGGATTCACTCTATCTTCTATCTCCAGTTATCATTTTGTCCTCTTGCACTGAAGCCGCGCTGTTCCTTTCTTTTCTTTGACTGTGCACTTTGATTTCAATATTCTTGTCTAGATATGGCTTCCTGTTGAAGGGAAAATAGTTACTTCTTTGTATTTTCCTCCTGAATGGTGGCTTCCCATTTCTTCTATTTTCTCTATAGAAGAAAGGACAATATTTAGTTAATTTGCAAGAATCACTAAACTCCTTAATTCCATTATAATTCTTTGATATATTACCATTTTAGAATACAAAGGAGTTATGATTAAAGGAAAAATATAAAGAAATAAATGACAAATTCATACCTTTTCCATCGCTCAACACACCCCCCTGCTTACCCTTTTTCATGTCCTCATGAAAACCATGTATTTTACATGCAAAGTAGTTAGAGAATAGGCTAGAGAGGAGTTTTCATTAAATGGTCTAAAACCATGATTTGCAGCTAAAAATTCAAAAATATGCCCTGTCTACCCTTCAGGTAATTCATATATGGCCTTATAGTCTGTTGCAGGATACCAGATAATAGGGCTTCAAAATCTACAACCTAGCAAATACGGGCCTTCCCTCAAGATGAGGTTACTATAGATAACCAGGTGGTTGGTAGCTAACTTAAAATTTTTATAATTGAATGGCTCTCTATCTTGAATACTCTGATTAGAAATCTTCCATCAGAGTTTAGCTACTACTACGGCCTGGTCTCTGATGGACAGAAAATATTCTACTCCATCCAGGACAATCGCTTTGTGGATGGGTCCCAATGTCTGGATCACACCCTCCTTTGTCATTAAGATTTTCTGACTAGCCCATAGTTGTAATGGGTGTCTTATTTCACCCCTAACCCAAAGGTCTAACCCATTTTCTTGTCTCTGAAAAGTGTTATAGGTCTTGAGCCATTTTAACTGGTTAACAACAAATGAAATGAATGCTTGATATTGGACATCACCCACAAAAGGACTGGGATTCATCTCCATTTCCTCTTCCAATATAAAATTGTGAAAATAAAATTCATAGAGTAAGCGCTAAACTTTTATTCCATAGAGTTTGTAGCAGTTTATAAAATCATCAACAATTTTTAATTCTATAGATTTTTCTGCCTTAACAGCTTTAATTTTTAACTGTAAATATCTTTCTAACAAAAACAAAGCATAATTCTTGGCAAGGGACCTACATGCTAGAACATTTGTATATAGAGATCAGAGAGTATCCATTTGATTCCTAACTGTTTGTAGTCTATTCCTTACCTCTTCAACTTTTTCTTCTGCCTTCCAACATTTTTTGAAGGCTTCTGCCTCTGATGCATTGATGTTCCTTAATTGCTGCTGTAACTCTTCGTATTTCTTCTTAGAAACAGTCTCTTCTTCGAGCTTTTCTCGAGCCTACTGAGCTTGTGCTAGATCCTCTCGTAGTTTTGCTACACCAGGGTCATTGTTCAACAAAACATTTTTGGGTTGAAGATCTACCTAGGTTTTCTTATTACAATATCAAGTTCCTACAATCTGTGTCTCTTTATTGAAAAATGTCTGGTTGGCCATACTGCTAGAGGATAGTGCATCAGTCTAAACATATTTATTACAGACTTGTGCATTTTCGGTTTGGGCAACTGCGCCTGTAACAACTGCCTGCTGTTCCTTACTATCTTGAATGAATATGGGTTCGATTTGAGTCTCCATGGCCCTTGTATTATGGGGTTCTATTTGGATGGCTGCATCCCCCATTTTATAGGTTATTTTAGAGATTTTACCCCTTTTCAGAACCCTTATCTTCTGTCTAAGTCGTTTTACTAATTTTAGCAGCTTTTGTTGTTCCCTCCGCAGCCTCTTAATTTCATTTGTTTTCTTCTTCTTCTTGGGAGGAATAGCTATTCCCTTTTCTAGACTTGGCTGCTCAGCTAGGTTTTGTTCTTCAGGGACCGTGCCTTTGCCCTGGCTCGTTTTCAAATTTTTCGTTTGGAATACTTCTTCAGTGTTTGTATTATCATGAATAGGTTCCTCAGGGGATGAAACCCTAGTTTGATCTGCTATTTCTTGAGGGGCTTCTGCTTCTGCCTCCTCCTCATCATGCATTTCCTCAAATGTATCCTTGCTATGGATAGAATGTTCCCGTAATTGTTCTACCTCAATATTGAGGTTGAGTGGACTCTGGGGTTGCATATACTCACACATATCAGCCAAAATTTGAGCTAATTCGTCCTCCTACCACTAGTACATTTGGTGGAAATTCCGACACTTTTGACGAAATGTCAGAAATTTCCCAAAATTTTATCAATTTTTCAAATCCCGCCACAAAGTGTCGCTATACCGACGTTTGGAGATAAGTGTCGATATTGCGACACTTAGAGGTAAGTGTCAGTCTTGCGAAGTTTGAAACAAAGTGTCGTAATTGTGATAGATGGCTGAAATATGTCGTTATTGTGACACTTAGACAAGGTGTCACAATTGCGATGTTTCGAGGAAGGCGTTGTTATTGCGACGATTTGGGGAAAAGTGTCGCTCTTGCGACATTATAGAGACAAGGTGTCACTATTGCGACATTTAGAGGAAGGTGTCGCTATTGTGACGGTTTGTGGCAAAGTATCGCTCTTGTGACGGTTTGGAGAAAATATACTTTCGTGGAATATTGGCCCATCGTCTCCAGAATTCTTGCACTTTACAACTTGATTAAGCCTGACATGGATGTAGCCCCTAGTCCTTGTATACATGACTACACTTTAAATGTTTATGACCGTGAAACAAGGTATGAAGGAGTTGTAACGCTCAGAGGGATCCATTTGTACCACAATTTGCCTGTGCAACCAATTGTTGAGCCAAATGTAGGATATGGGTGGATACTTGAAGATGGAAGTGAAAGTAGTGTTCTTTTCAAAGGAATTTTAACTAAAATTGAAGCAGATGCGATATTTAGCTGGAAGAAGGATGAAAATTTTGAGAAAACAATTCCTTTTGTAAAATTAAGGACTTGTTTCGGCTCTACAAATACATATCTCCATGTTGAAGACTCGTGGAAGGATGGCTGCGTTGCGTTTGCTTTAGCCTGAGGCATGGGGAGGCTGTTGTTAATGCAACAGTCGGAGGTTCTTCAAAGAAGTGATCTGTATAGGGAGGATTTTGAAACTCTTGCAAGGGGATTTCCTGGCCGTCTGGATAATCTTTCCCATTCGATACCGGGAACAAAGAGAAACATTTCCACATTATGAAATATTTCTTTACTAGGCCTCTGGAAATTCACTGTCAAAATTGTATGGTTGTGGATAATGGACAAGGTTTTATTGAATCACGAGAAGGGGAAAGCATAAAATGTTTCCTCTCACACAGAGTTATCTTCTCTGATCCCTAATTATGCATGCATCTCAAACTTTTGCCATGGGAGCTACTTCTCTATTTATAAAGGTATAGCCCATCGCCTCCAAAATAGGGAAAAATATGCTTTCGTGGAATATTGGCCCATTGTCTCCAGAATTCTTGCGCTTTAAAACTTGAGTTGGCTGCAAATATCAAACCTTGTATCTATTTAAGGGACACCTCGAGGATCAGGATGAATTCCATTCAACCGAAAATTCCTAAGCCACTTGTTGTCCTCAATAAACAAACAGAACCAAGCTCTGAAAAAAAGGCTCAAACCTCCAATATTTATTTGTTGTTAATATCATTGGCTAGCTCAACAGGTCATTAAGAAGGGCACTGGACACATCATCAAGAACGGCCTTGTTGACCCCGATGTTAAGAGTGCTGAGGACGCTGAGAGATCATACTTGCGGTGACTAGTGCCTGTTGTTTTCCATTTTTATATTCTTCTGTTCAGTGGGATAATCCCACATTCACCAGGCGTATAAGCCATATTGGTGTTTATATACGTGTTGAGGTTTTACATGTTTCGACTATGAGCCGAAGGCTATGCATATTCATACATTCAAATGGGACTCAGCGCATGCGTTGGGCCCCTCCCCTCATGACTTGGAATTGGTTGTGGTTTAGCTTGTGGTTCTCGGCCTCAGTCCTGTGGTGATTAGTGTAGGTGCTTGGGCTGAGCCAGGGGCTCAATGGAGTAAAAAGCCCACAATTTTATTAAAAATATAAAAAATTTTATATTAGATATAAAATTGATATACACTTTTTTATTTGCCCAATAAAATAAGCTAGAATACAAAAAAAATTATATTAAATATAAAATTGATATACACTTTTTTATTTGCCCAATAAAATAAGCTAGAATATGATAGGATTAGGGAATTTTGAGATTTTTACAAAAATGGCAAAAGAGGGAAATAGATAGGACAATCATTAAGGTAGTTTAGGAAAGATAGGATTTCGTATATTTTAGCATGCAAATGGCCAGATTGGGGTAATTTAGGGCTTTTTATAAAAATCGAAGTATATGATAACGACGGAAAATGGTGAATATAGTGAAGGCATAAGGAATCATAACCAAAAAATGATCATGAAAGACAACATTCGAGGGTGAAAAAATGAGTGCTAACAAGATGCATGCTCTGATTCTAAGTCAGAACCCGATAACGGGCCCAATGCCACTGTTACCACCACCAAGATCCATAAGGATGAGCACGAAGATCCAAAGGAGGGGGATCGCCTCCTCCACTCATAGATGTGAGTGAAGGGTTCTTCGCTGTAGTTCATTGTCTAAAACAAGAGCCAAAAGAACCTCATTTCAGTAGAGGTTGTGAATCAGCTAGGCCTACCGACCACAAAACACCTATAGTCATACACCATCAGGTGGCTTCAACCGCAGTAATACACCATAGGCCTGTTTGTCATTTGCTCCCTTGTGGCATATTCGTTCGGTCAGGCACGTCGTGTCGCCCCATGTGAGGTCGCCCAACCGAGCCCATTCGGGTCAGGCCATTTCATTCGAGGGCACCCGTATCAGTTTTGCTAAGTTTTGACCACCCGAGTGCCTTGTGCACGTTTCAGCGGCCCGTTTTCCATTTTCTCCCTTGTGGCATCATTCGATCAGGAACGCGGTGTCACACTGAGTGAGGTCGCCCGATTGGGTGCGTTTGGTTCGGTCCGTTTCATTCAAGGGAACCCATATCAGTTTTTCTAGGTTGTGGCAGCCAGGGTGCCTTGTGCACGTTCGAGTGGCCCATTTGCTGTTTCCTCCCTTGTGGCATCGTTCGGTTGGGCGCATCATGTCACGCCGTGCGGCGTCGCCCGACCGGGTGCGTTCAGGTTAGGTCATTTCATTCAAGGGTGCCCGTATCAGTTTTGCTAAGTTGTGACTGCCCGAGTGCCGTGTGCACGTTCGGACAGCCTGTTTGTCAATTTCTCCATTGTGGCATCGTTCGGTCGGGCGCAACTTGTCGTGCCATGTGAGGTCACCCGACCGGGCGCGTTCGGGTCAGGTCGTTTTTTTTTAGGGTGCCTGTATTAGTTTTTCTAAGTTGTGACCACCCAGGTGCCTTGTTCATGTTTGGGTGGCCCGTTTGCTATTTTCTCCCTTGTGGAATATTCGTTTGTTCAGGCGCGTCATGTCGCATCGTGTGAGGTTAGCCGATCAGGCACATTCGGGTCGGGCCATTTCGTTTGAGGTCTCCCATATCAGTTTTGCTAAGTTGTGACTACCTGGGTGCCTTGTGCATGTTCGGGCATCCCGCTTGTCGTTTTCTCCCTTGTGGCATCGTTCGGTCGGGTGTGCCATGTCGTGCCATGCGAGGTCACCCAACCGGGTGCGTTCAGTTCGGTTGTTTTGTTCAAGGGCGCCCATATCAATTTTGCTAAGTTGTGAGCACCCAAGTGCCTTGTGCACATTTGGGCAGCCCATTTTTTGTTTTCTCCCTTGTGGCATCGTTCGATCGGACGCGTCGTGTTGCGCTGTGCGAGGTCACCCGACCGGGCGCGTTTGGTTCAGACCATTTCATTCGAGGGCACCCGTATTAGTTTTGCTAAATTGTGACTGTCGAAGTGCCTTGTGCACGTTCAGGCAGCCCATTTGTCATTTTCTCCCTTGTGGCATCGTTTGGTCGGGCGCGCCGTGTCTCGCCATGTGAGGTGGCCCGACAAGGCGCGTTCGGGTCGGGCCATTTTGTTCGAGGGTGCTCGTATCAATTTTGTTAAGTTGTGACTGCCAGGGTGCCTTGTGCATGTTCGGGTGGCCCGTTTGTTGTTTTATCCCTTGTGGCATCGTTCGGTCGGGCGCATTGTGTCGCGCCGTGCGAGGTCGCCCGATTGAGCATGTTTGGGTCAAGTCGTTTCATTCGAGGGTGCCAGTATCATTTTTGTTAAGTTGTGACCGCCCAAGTGTCATGTGCACGTTCGGGTAGCCCATTTGCCATTTGCTTTGTTGTGGCACCGTTCGGTCAGGCGTGCCGTGTCGCGCCATGCGAGGTTGCCCAATAGGGCACGTTCGGGTTGGGCCATTCTGTTCGAGGGTGCCTGTATCAATTTTGCTAAGTTGTGACTACCTGGGTGCCTTGTGCACATTCGGGTGGGCCATTTGATGTTTGCTCCCTTGTGGCATATTCATTTGGTTAGGCGCGTCATGTCGCGCCGTGTGAGGTCGCCCGACCGAGCGAGTTTGGGTCGGGTCGTTTTGTTCGAGGGCTCTCGTATCAGTTTTTCTAAGTTGTGACCGCCCGAGTGCCTTGTGCATGTTCGGGCGGCCCATTTTTCATTTTCTCCCTTGTGGAATTGTTTGTTCAGGCACGCCGTGTCGCACCGTGTGAGGTCGCCCAACCAGGCGCGTTCGGTTCGGCTATTTTGTTTGAGAGTGCCCGTATCAGTTTTGCTAAGTTGTGATCGCCCGAGTGCCTTGTGCACGTTTTGGTAGCCCGTTTGCCATTTTCTCCCTTGTGGCATTGTTCGGTCAAGCATGCCATGTCACATAGTGCGAGGTCGCCTGATCAGGTGCATTCGGTTCGGGCCGTTTCGTTCGAGGGTGCCCGTATTAGTTTTGCTAGGTTGTGACCGCTCGAGTGCCTTGTGCACATTCAGGTGGCCCATTTCCCTTTTTCTCCCTTGTGGCATCGTTCTGTCTGGCATGTCGTGTCGCGCCATGTGAGGTGGCCCGACCGGGCACGTTCGGGTCGGGCCTTTTTTTTTAGGGTTCCCATATCAGTTTTGCTAAGTTTTGACCGCCAGGGTGCCTTGTGCACTTTCGGGCAGCCCCTTTTCTGTTTGCCCCCTTGTGGCATTGTTCGATCAGGTGCATCGTGTCATGCCGTGTGAGGATACCCGACCCAGCACGTTCGGCTCAGGTCGTTTCATTCGAGGGCGCCCGTATCAATTTTGCTAAGTTGTGACCGCCTGAGTGCCGTGTGCACTTTCAGGTATCTCGTTTGCCATTTTCTCCCTTGTGGCATCATTCGGTCGGGCGCGCCGTGTCACTCCATGTGAGGTCGCCCGACCGAGTGCGTTCCAGTTGGGCTATTTTGTTCAAGGGCACCTGTATCAGTTTTTCTAAGTTGTGACCACCCGGGTGCCTTATGCACGTTCAGGCGGCCCGTTTACTGTTTGCTCCCTTGTGGCATATTCGTTCGGTTAGGTGCGTCATGTCGCGCTGTGTGAGGTCGCCCGACCAGGCATGTTCAGGTCGAGCTGTTTCGATCGAGGGCTCCCGTATCAGTTTTTCTAAGTTGTGACCACCCTGGTGCCTTGTGCACGTTCAAGCAGCCCATTTTCCATTTGTTACCTTGTGGCATCGTTCGGTCGGGCGCATCGTGTCGCGTCGTGCGAGGTCGCCCAATCGAGTGCATTCGGTTCAGATGTTTTGTTCGAGGGCGCCCGTATCATTTTTGCTAAGTTGTGACTGCCAGGGTGCCTTGTGCATGTTCGGGTAGCCCGTTTGTCATTTGCTCCCTTGTGGCATCGTTCTGTCAGGCGCCTCGTGTCGCGCTGTGCGAGGTTGTGCGACCAGGTGCGTTCGGTTCAGGTCGTTTCATTCGAGGGCACCCGTATCAGTTTTTCTAAGTTGCGACCGCCCGAGTGCCTTGTGCATGTTCGGGCAGCCTGTTTGTCGTTTTTTCCCTTGTGGCATCATTCGGTCAGGCACGCCGTGTCGCTCCCAGTGAGGTGGACCGACCGAGTGCGTTCGGGTCGGGCCATTTTGTTCGAGGGTGCCCGTATTAGTTTTTCTAAGTTGTGACCACCAGGGTGCCTTGTGCACGTTCGGGTGGCCCATTTGCTGTTTGCTCCCTTATGGCATCGTTCGGTCGAGCGCATCGTGTCACGCCATGCGAGGTCACCTGACCGGGCGCGTTCGGGTCAGGTCATTTCATTCGAGGGCGCCGTATCATTTTTGCTAAGTTGTGACCACGCGAGTGCCATGTACATGTTCGGGTGGCCCGTTTTCCATTTTCTCCCTTGTGGCATCATTCGCTCGGGCGCGCCGTGTCGCGCCATGTGAGGTTGCCTGACCGGGCACGTTCAGGTCAAGTTGTTTTGTTTGAGGGCACCTATATCAATTTTGCTAAGTTGTGACTGCCCAGGTGCCTTGTGCACGTTTGGGTGACCCGTTTGCTGTTTTCTCCCTTGTGGCATATTCATTCGATCAGGCGCGTCATGTCGCGCCATCTGAGGTCGCCCGACCGGGCGCATTCGGGTCGAGTCATTTCGTTTGAGGGCCCCCGTATCAGTTTTGCTAAGTTGTGACCACCCAAGTGCCTTGTGCACATTCACACAGCCCGTTTGTCATTTTCTCCCTTGTGGTATCGTTTGGTCGGGCACGTCGTGTCGCGTCGTGTGAGGTCGCCCAACTGGGTGAGTTTAGTTCGGCTGTTTTTTTCGAGGGTGCCCATATCAGTTTTGCTAAGTTGTGACCACCCAGGTGCCTTGTGCATGTTTGGGCAACCCGTTTGCCATTTTCTCCCTTGTGGCATCGTTCGGTCAGGCACGTCGTGTCGCGTCGTGCGAGGTCGCCTGACTAGGCACGTTCGGTTCAGGCCGTTTCATTCGAGGGCACCCGTATCAGTTTTGCTAAGTTGTGAGCACTCGAGTGCCTTGTGCACATTCAAGTAGCCCATTTGTTGTTTTCTCCCTTGTGGCATCGTTCGGTCGAGGGCGCCATGTCGCGCCATGTGAGGTGGCCCGACCGGGCACGTTCGGGTTGGGCCATTTTGTTCGAGGATGCCCATATCGTTTGCTCCCTTGTGGCATCGTTCGGTCGAGCGCATCGTGTCGCGCCGTGCGAGGTTGCCCGACCCGACGCGTTCGAGTCAGGTTGTTTCATTCAAGGGTGCTCGTATAAGTTTTGCTAAGTTGTGACCGCTTGAGTGCCTTTTGCACGTTCGGGCAGCCCGTTTGCCATTTGCTCCCTTGTGGCATCATTCGGTCGGGCAGGTCGTGTCCAACCATGTGAGGTCACCCGACCGAGCGTGTTCGGGTCGGGCCGTTTTGTTCGAGGGTGCCTGTATCAGTTTTTCTAATTTGTGACTGCCTGGGTGCCTTGTCCACGTTCGGGCAGCCCGTTTGCTATTCGCTCCTTTGTGGCATATTCGTTCGGTCAGGCATGTCGTGTCGCGCCGTGTGAGGTTGCCCAACCGGGGGCGTTCGAGTCGGGTCGTTTCATTCGAGGGCTCCCGTATCAATTTTGCTAAGTTTTGACCGCCCGGGTGCCTTTTGCACATTTGGGCGGCCCATTTTCCATTTTCTCCCTTGTGGCATCGTTCGGTTGGGCACACTATGTCGCGCCGTGCGAGGTCACCCAACTAGGTGTGTTCGGTTCGTCTGTTTTGTTCGAGGGAGCCCGTATCATTTTTGCTAAGTTGTGACTGCTCGGGTGCCTTGTGCACGTTTAGGTAGCCCGTTTGTCGTTTTCTCCCTTGTGGCATCGTTCGGTCGGGCGCGTGTGTCACGTCATGTGAGGTCACCCGACCGGGCGCATTCGGTTCGGGCTGTTTCGTTCGAGGGCGCCCGTATCAGTTTTGCTAAGTTATGATCGCCCGAGTGCCTTATGCACGTTTGGGTGGCCCGTTTTCCATTTTCTCCCTTGTGGCATCATTCGGTTGGGCACGTCGTGTCGTGCCATGTGAGGTGGCCCGATCGGGCGCGTTCGGGTTGGGCCATTTTGTTAGAGGGTTCCTATATTAGTTTTGCTAAGTTTCGACTGCCAGGGTGTCTTGTGCATGTTCGGGCAGCCTATTTTCTGTTTTCTCCCTTGTGGCATCATTCGGTCGGGTGCATCGTGTCGGGCCATGCGAGGTCGCCCAACCAGGTGCGTTTAGGTCAGGTCATTTCATTCGAGGGTGCCCGTATCTTTTTTTCTAAGTTGTGACTACCCAAGTGTCGTGTGCACGTTCGGGCGGCCTGTTTGCCATTTTCTCCCTTGTGGCATCGTTTGGTCGGGCATGCCGTGTCGCGCCATGTGAGGTCACTCGACCAGGCGCGTTCGAGTCAGGCCATTTTGTTCGAGGGCACCTGTATCAGTTTTGCTAAGTTGTGACTGATCGAGTGCCTTGTGCACGTTTAGGCGGCCCGTTTGCTGTTTTCTTCCTTGTGGCATATTCGTTCGGTCAAGCGCGTCGTGTCGCGCCTTGTGAGGTCGCCTGACTGGGCGCGTTCAGGTCGGGCCATTTTGTTTGAGGGCTCCAGTATTAGTTTTTCTAAGTTGTGACTGCTCAGTTTCCTTGTGAACGTTCGGGTGGCCCGTTTGCCATTTTCTCCCTTGTGGCATCATTTGGTTGGGCGTGTTGTGTCGTGCCATGCGAGGTCGCCCAACCGGGCGCGTTTGGTTCGGCTATTTTGTTCGAGGGTGCTCGTATCAGTTTTGCAAAGTTATGACTGCTCGGGTGCCTTGTGCACATTCGAGTAGCCCTTTTTCCGTTTTCTCCCTTGTGGCATCCTTCGGTCGGGCTCACCATGTCGCGCCGTGCAAGTTTGCCCGATCGGGTGCGTTCGGTTCATGCCGTTTCGTTCGAGGGTGCCCGTATCAGTTTTTCTAATTTGTGACTACTCAAGTGCCTTGTCCATGTTCGGGTGGCCCATTTTTCATTTTCTCCCTTGTAGCATCGTTCGATCGGGCGCGCCGTGTCACACCATGTGAGGTGGCTTGACCGGGTGCATTTGGGTTAGGCCATTTTGTTCGAGGGTTCCCATATCAGTTTTGCTAAGTTGTGACCACCTGGGTGCCTTGTGCACGTTCAGGCAGCCCATTTTCTATTTTCTCCCTTTTGGCATATTCGTTCGGTCAGGCACGTTGTGTCTCGCCCTGTGAGGTCGCCCAACCGGGCGCGTTCGGGTCAGGCCATTTCGTTCGAGGGCACCCATATCAGTTTTTCTAAGTTGTGACCACCTGGGTGCCTTGTGCAGGTTCAGGTGGCCCATTTTCCATTTTCTCCCTTGTGGCATCGTTCAGTCGAGCACGTCATGTCGCGTCGTGCGAGGTCACCCGACTGGGAGCGTTCGGTTCAGGCCGTTTTGATCGACGGCGCCCGTATCAGTTTTGCTAAGTTGTGACCGTCAGGGTGCCTTGTGCATATTCAGGTAGCCCGTTTTATGTTTTCTCCCTTGTGGCATCATTTGGTTGGGCGCGTCGTGTCGCACCGTGTGAGGACGCCCGACCGGGTGCGTTCGGTTCGGGTCGTTTCGTTCGAGGGTGCCCGTATCAATTTTGCTAAGTTGTGACTACCCGAGTGCCTTGTGCACATTTGAGTGGTCCACCCACTCATACTATAAATTAATAAATAAAGAAGACATGGCAACAAGCAACATTAATACTTAAAACATTGTTACATTAAACCCCTAACCCCTAACCCCTTAAACCCTAAACCATTAAACCCTTAAGGTACCCTAACCCCTCAAACCCTTAACTTTCCATTTCATTGTTTTCTGTTAGGCTTTCCATTTCATTCTTAAATTGTTGCACAATTTCCATTAACACACCATTCGTATCATAGGATTCATTCCAACACAGGATTCGTTCCCCAGTTAGATCTAGAATAATGGATGCATGACTTCCTTTCCTCATAATTCTTTCTTTGTGAATGATACAATAAAATTTATTATGTGTCATTCTACAGAGTCTATCATCTATTTATACTATATTATTTCCTTTCCAGTTCTAATACACATTTAAAAAGGTTTGGGATGCTAATTCACCCTTTGACTGACTTTCAACATATGTCAACAATGATTTGATATTATTTGAATTAATTAGGGTTCCTCCCTAGGTTCCACCTTAGCTATAAAACATTTCACATGCCCATATTGAAGAATACATAACTTAGGTGTCATTTTCTTCCATCTAGTGGCTCATGACATAGATATTGCATAAGGATCTATGGTGCTCATCACTTGGTCGTTTCAGATTAGCGATGTAGGGAGGTTGGAGTAAGTTAGAGGGTAGCTACCCCTCCTCTCCCCAGCCTTGTTCCAGGCTAATTTTCCTTTGTCACTAATTTGTAAGACCATTGTGAAATTGATTATGGTTTTTAGTCGCAGGAACAGATTGAAGCTCTTGATAGTCACAACCTCCCAGGCTTCAAGTTGGGATTCATTCTTTTGTTTTGGGGATAATATTTTATAGAATTCTCACTTGACTTCAATGGTGAGGATTCAAAGACTCGTCCTTTACCCATTTATTTGTACATATATATATTTTCCCTATAAATAAAAGGCTATTTACATTTGTTAATTTTTGTAGGGGTCTTTGGCATCATTCCATCACAATCCCTCAAGATCATGATTGATCCCTTCCACATGTGAGCTATTACACTATTTTATTAACCCCCATTCATGTTATAAACTAAATTTCCTTATTATAGTTGGCTTAGTAGAAAATTAGGGTTTTATTTTCTTGTTTCTTTTCGTTATGGTGTCCTGGAGCTTGTTCGACCACTAATAAACTTATTCAGGTAAATGTTTCTAATTCTCTCTATGGAAATTACTCCCCTCTAAGTTCGAGATGATCTCTCTTAAGTCCTATCTCTTGTCCTTCTTCTCTCTCCCTTTCTCACCTTATACCTCCCTCTCTCT
Organism: Pinus albicaulis; assembly: GCA_034641835.2. Taxonomy (NCBI): domain Eukaryota; kingdom Viridiplantae; phylum Streptophyta; class Pinopsida; order Pinales; family Pinaceae; genus Pinus; species Pinus albicaulis. The sequence continues at coordinate 1,671,059,790 of CM076581.1, forward strand.
TCCCCAATCTCTCTCTCTCTCTCTCTCTCTACCCTCCAATCCTCTCACTATTCCTTGTTACATTGAGACACAAAGAATAAGCAACTAATGTACACAAATAGAGACCAATGAAACTATCATCTTAACCCCTAACCCCTTAAACAATAATTCCCAACCCCTAACCCATTTAACCCCCTAAACCTCTAAACCCCTAACCCATTTAACCCCTAAACCATAAACCTCTAAACCCTTAACCCCTAAACCCTTAACCCCTAACCCATTTAACCCCCTAAACCCCTATTAAACCCCTAACCCATTTAACCCCCTAAGCCTATAAACCCGATTCGTTCGAGGGTGCCCGTATCAGTTTTGCTAAGTTATGACCACCTGGGTGCCTTATGCACATTTGGGTTGCCCGTTTTCTGTTTTCTCCCTTGTATCATGGTTTTTTTGGGCGCGTCGTGTCACGCCGTGTGAGGTCGCTCAAATAGGCACATTCAGGTAGAACCATTTCATTCGAGGGTGCCTATATCAATTTTTCTAATTTGTGACCACCTGGGTGCCTTGTGCACGTTCAGGTGGCCCGTTTTCTGTTTTCTCCCATCTAGAATCATTCGGTTGGACGTGCCGTGTCATGGTGTGCGAGGTCACCCAAACCAGCGTGTTCAGGTCGAGTCGTTTAGTTCGAGGGTGCTCGTATCAGTTTTGGTAAGTTGTGAATGCCCAGGTGCCTTGTACACGTTTGGGTGGCCCATTTGCCATTTGATCCCTTGTGGAATCGTTCGTTCGGGTGCATCGTGTCACGCTATGTGAGGTCGCTTGACCGAGCGCGTTCAGGTCAGGCCGTTTCATTCAAGGGCGCTCGTATCAGTTTTTCTAAGTTATGACCGCCCGGGTACCTTGTGCACATTTGGGTGGCATGTTTGCCATTTGTTCCCTTGTGGCATCATTCGATCGGGCGCGCTGTGTGAGGTCGCCCGACCGGGCGCGTTCGAGTCGGGTCGTTTCGTTCGAGGGCACCCATATCATTTTGCTAAGTTGTGACCACCTCGGTGTCTTGTGCACGTTCAGGCGGCTCGTGTTCCATTTGCTCCCTTGTGGCATCATTCGGTCGAGCGTGCCATGTCACGCCATGTGAGGTCACCTGACCGGGTACGTTCAGGTTAGGCCATTTCGTTCAAGGGCGCCCGTATCAATTTTGCTAAGTTGTGACCACCCGGGTGCCTTGTGCATGTTTGAGCAGCCAGTTTTACATTTTCTCCCTTGTGGCATCGTTCGGTCGGGCGCGCCGTGTGAGGTTGCCCGACCAGGCGCGTTCGGGTTGGGTCGTTTCGTTCGAGGGCGCCCATATCAATTTTACTAATTTGTGACCGCCCGGGTGCCTTGTGCACATTCGGGTAGCCCATTTTCCGTTTGCTCCCTTGTGGCATCGTAATTTTTTCGGAACGTCGTCATGTCACGCCATGTGAGGTCACCCGACCAGGCGCGTTCGGGTCGGGCCGTTTCATTTGAGGGTGCCCGTATCAGTTTTTCTAAGTTGTGACCACCCAGGTACCAGCTTGTGCATGTTCAAGAGGCCCGTTTACCATTTTCTCCCTTGTGTCATCGTTCGATCAGGCACGCTGTGTCGCGTCGTGTGAGGGCGCCTGACCAAGCGTGTTTAGGTCAGGCCGATTTTTTCGAGGGCGCCCGTATCAGTTTTGCTAAGTTGTGACCGCCCAGGTGCCTTTCGCATGTTTGGGTGGCCCATTTACTATTTTCTCCCTTGTGGCATCATTCATTCGGGCGCGTCTTGTCACGCCGTGTGAGGTCGCTCGACCGGGCGCATTTAGGTCGGGCCATCTTTGCTCAGTGGCTCCAACAGTGAGTGCAAATCATCCTTCGAGAGTTGCAGAGCGGTGCCATTGGCTTCCTCGTCCAGCTTTCTTGTCTTACCATCACCCTTAATCCTCCATGATTTTTTCTCCAGTTTGAGAAGAGGGGGGTTCATACTAGCTTCAATTCCCCAATTTTAATCATGCCAAGTATTTTAAAGATTGAATGATTACAAAAGCTTCCGTATTAGACATGTAGTTTGGTCAGTGACATATAGGAGGATAATTTAAATTTTAAACCACATTTTGATTTCTAGATTCCAAAGCTTAGGTATAAGCCTGAACTGTAGCAAGGGTTAATGCCATTGTTCATGGGGTACATAGCCTGTGACATACAAGCTGCCATAATTTCCATTATGTGAGCTATAAAATGAGCCAATTTTGGAATCATATTAGTCTTTAAATCCCAAGAATTTTAGCGTAACTACCAAACAGGCTTGTAGCTCTGTTACCAATAGTGATGCCCCTCTTTTGGAGTGTATGGAGCAGAATCAATATGAAATTTTTCCTTCAATTTTAAGGAGCGTAACTAGGCTCCTCATAGAACAAAATCAAAGGAATTGGCATTACTAAGGACTGTGCGTAGAATCCATATAATGGCCCTATTAAGTGATCCCTGTCTATCATTGCAATTTTCTAAACTAATATGGAGACTTGAAACATGATAAAAAATTAAAATAGTATTGATAATTACAATGGAAGCTACCAAATCTGAATTACTATTTGCATTCAATTATAGGTAAATATCCAAGGAAAAAATAATACATAAATTATAAAGAAAAAATATATAAAAAAGAGAGATTAAAACTCCAAATATTTAAAATACAACATAATTTAATAGTGTAAAGTTTAAAACTCCTTTTAATAAAGCATGATGATTTAATAGGGTAGAAGGATTACTATATGCAAAAATCAGTCCATTATTTACTCATATAATTTTAATTTCTCTTCAAAAAAATATGTTTTATTTTTTTGATTGTAAATATTTTTAAACAATCAAAATAAAAAAACATTTAATTATTTAGAAAATATTTTAGTTATTTAAAAATTATTATAATTATTAAAAAATATATATTTTTAAATTAATTTGAGTGGCATTAAAAAAACACACTTGTTTCATTTCAAAATGTCAAAAAATTTCAAATATCAAAAGTTTTAAGTTCCCTCGTTCATTTCCCTCTGGTTGCATGGTTTGTCTAGGGAAGGAGGGAGGATGCGGCCATACTGTCGCCAGTTTTGAGGAAGGATGCAGCCATACTATTGCAGGTTTGGAGGAAGGATGCGAGACATTTGTGTCCTGAGCCGTGCTCATGGATCTGGCACCATGAAAAGTCTGAGGATCTCTGCATTGCTCTCAACTCCACAACTCCAAAAACAGGTACTCTTATTCTTCAATACAACAAGAATTTTGGTTGGCGTTTTAGCTTTTTTTTCAGGATCTTGTCTCATGGGTCTACTTGTAATTTTTTCTATTGGGACTGCAACCCATTACCAACCTGATTTGATGAAACAAATGCACAGTGGCCTCTTTGGGAGCTTATAATCCTGATCAGACCTTACCACAGAAGCTGCACTGCTATCACTCATTGCAGGCGTTACACTGGCTAAGCTTCACTTTGCTTCATCACCTTTTTCCCCTTGTTGAAACGCTACTATATGGCACATTTTATTGTCTAGACGAATAATATTATTTTTGTGTGTGCGCAGGCGCTAATCTGCCTAAATTAGGGGTTTGGGTTTTGATCCCTAGCTAGAACTTGTATTACCTGCACTATTTGATCATTGTTCTATTTTTATCATTGTTTTGTTACATAAGTTAAGTGTCCAGCTACTAGGAGAAATGGCTTACTGTGCACCCCAACAGCTATCACAATGTCTTCCAAAAATTGTTCCTAAATTGACTGAGGTTTGGATCAATGAAGAAATATTGAAGTAAACTTTGAGATTGCTTAGGGTTCTAAACTATCACAATCTTTGTTTTACCTAATTATCTTATTCTTTTGGTTCAATAATCTAATTCTTTGTCATGGACATTGCAGGTTTTAACAGACACACACCCAAAGGCTCAATCCATCACTGAGATGGATTTACAATGGAAGTTGCTATAGGGTAAACTACTTGGGTTGTTGGTTTTCGAATATCCCTCTCAGGGCTTTCCGGTGCCAAAGGCAGACAGTAAGATTAGTTGTGATGTTCACAAAGATGGCATGATCATGTTCATATTAACTTAAAATAACTTGATGGAATGCAATAGAGAATTACCTCTTTGAAAATCTTGGAGTTCCTTGGAGAGCGCTAGGGAGCGAAACAAGATTCCTTCTTCACCGGCTCCAAATCTTGGTCTTGCAATCAGTCAAAGCACCCGTGTAATTTCTAACATAACATATATCATATCAATCAAGTCAATATATAATGAACTTCTAAATTATACACATCTGAGCCATTCATATCATACTATGTAAATGTTCAAACAACAATGAAAATATTAAGCATTGAATGGACAAAACGAACACAGTTCTATTGATTTTGAAAGAAGGAGGATTACAACCGTCGGTTGTACCAAGCCCTCCTCAGTCTCCCAATCTCTTTTATCTCTCAAGTGAAGAAGTCCAAGTCAACAAGATCTCTAGGAACCTCTTTGACTCTTGGCCTTCACAATATAACACTATTCTCTATTCCACAAGTATGCCAAAACCTTTAGCAATCCTTCGACCCTCAATTAAGAGCCTTCAACTCCTTCTTATAGGAGAGGGAGAAAGCCATTGTTGCCCTTCTCTTTCCACTAGTTTGGAATGGAAAAAACTTAGATGTTTCTTTAATCTCTATGCTTTTGCCTCCTTTGGAGTTCAGTCTTGTTATAGCAATGACCAATAATGAACTGGTGCTCTGCAGTTTCTTTTGTGAGTTGACTCTCTTGTGAGGGAAAGCCGAAGATTCAAATCATTCTCCGCGGGCTTTTCCTGATTCAAACTTAAAACACGGGTAATGATTCCCTCCAGTGTAAACATATCATTTCCCTAGCCACTAACGCAGCCCATTCACTGATTAACTGCGTTATATCGCTCTTGTGTTGTTATAGATAGGCGTTACCCTGGCAGAAATAGGTTTAATTTAGGTCTTTTTACTCCTTCCATATTTGTCTTCCCCTTTGAGCTGATGAGGAGGTATTTTGACCTGTAACAGATGCCCCCTAAAGTGTGAGGTCAGAGACGAAGACGATGGCCGAAATACTTTATAATTTGTATAGAGATAAAGAGATTAAAAGACTGAGGAAAACCTGAAACAACAACATATGTCAGAAAATATAGTATCTGCCTTGAGTCAGGCATGTCCCATGCTCAGTAGCTTAAACAACATGATTTCTCTAGAATAGAGATATGAAGAATCTGTCCACCGATAAGCACAATGTGGAAGTGTCTGTCATAACAGGATCAGGCTGAAGAAGCTGTCTCCATAAACAATATCGCAACTTGGGGAAGGAAACACAACTTTAATGATGTAGCCTTTGCCCCAAGGTCTTGACCGCCGATTCACCTAAACTGCATATTCCTCAACATGTGAATGAATGAGTTGTCGTCGAACATGTGAGAAATCGTCTGCTTACCAGTCGATAATGAAAACTGTTAACAAATGCGAAGGTGGCCATCGATAATGATGGTGGTCCCTAAGATGCACAGTACAATCTAGTGAGTGTGAATAAAATGAGTTGAAGTCGAAAAATCATAGAATCATTCGACCAGGAGCCAATGATGAAGACCCCTAATCAAACACAAGACTACCTGCCACTGATGTCTACAAGTATCTGGGTATTGATGGGTTTCTGGATCCACTTCCTAGATAAGATGTTGAAGTCGATAGGAAGAGATCTATCGAAGGGTAGGCACTGAGGCGTCCTACATCAGTCAACACAAAATGGAAACTAACTGATTTTTTTTATGATTGAGATAATGAAGAGTAAATGGGAACGTCGGACGACAACTAATTTATGGCATAATGAGCGGTTTGGTTGATAACAGGAGTAGTAGATAGAGAGATCTGCTTGAACAATAGAAGGCACTCTAGCAGGGTACTAGGCAGTTGAAGCTTTGATGAACACCAAAGAGTGTGTTAGGATTTTACTGATGCAGGGACACTCGGAAATGAAGGCTAATACTCATAGATGGTAGGGTTCAGCTAACTGCAAAAGAGTTTTCTCGGAAGTGCCATGTTCAAGAATTTTGCTGCCAAATCGACCTTTTTGAAAACGAAACAGAGGTAGGATCCACTTTGTCCAAAGTTTTCCCCGTCTGAATAAGTTTAGCGAGTCCAGACGAGTAAAATCAGTGAATTTTTCATGTTTAGAGAGTCTGAAAAATGTCAGGAAAGACAACTCTGTGCCCCATCTGATTAGGTTTAATGAGTCCAGATGAGTAAACTCAGTGAATTTTTCATGTTTAGAGTGTCTGAAAAATATCATAAAAGACAACTCTACATCCCGTCTGATTAGGTTTAACAAGTCCAGACGAGTAAACTCGGTGAATTTTTCATGTTTAGAGAGTCTGAAAAATATCATAAAAGACAACTCTGTGCCCCATCTGATTAGGTTTAACTAGTCCAGATGAGTAGACTCGATGAATTTTTCATGTTTAGAGAGTCTGAAAAATATCATAAAAGACAACTCCATTGGGGTACCTTTGACATGTCTTGATAATCGGGCACGACAAAGGGATAATAGTAAGCCTGAAACAGTTCATTTTCCATAAGTTAGTCCATCAAAACTGGAAAAGTGAGAAATCTATGTTCGATAGACGTCTACCTCATTTTTTTATGAGTACGAGGAGACGAAGTGAACTCAGTATTCTTTGTGAAATTTTAAGGAGTCCAAAAAAGAAAAACTCGGTGCCCTCCATGAAATTTTAACAAGTCGCGCAGAGAAAACTCGATTACCTCCGTGGAATTTTAACGAGTCACGCGGAGAAAACTCGGTTACTTTTTCAGTTTAAGTAGCTTTAAAAAAGAGAAAGGAATGGCTCCATCCTTTCTTTCGTGGTAGTTTAATGAGCCCGACAAAGGAAACTTGGGGTTTTTTCAGTTTTATGAGCGAGAAAAATATTCCTAAAAAGAAAGCTCAGTGCTTCTTCATAGTTTTAACGAGTCTGAAGAAGAAAACTCTAGGTTTTTCGGATTAACGAGCAAGAAAAAGGACCATAAAAAGAACGCTCAATTTCAACTTCATATAAGTTTAACGAGTCTGAAGAAGGGAACTCGAGGTTTTTTGGATTAACGAGCAAGAAAAATACCGTAAAAAGAATGCTCGAAGCTTCTTCGTGTAAGTTTAACGAGCCTGAAGAAGAGGACTCGAGGTTTTTCGGATTAACGAGCAAGAAAAATACCATAAAAAGAATGCTCAGAATTTCTTGATCTCTTTCTTGTCAATAGAAGGATCTATGTCGGGAATTTTCTTGTGAGACCAAGCAAACACATCACGGAATTCTTCAAAAATGGATGTGAAACACGCAATTTCCTCAGGATTACAAGCTTCTCCAATCTGAATATTTTCCACGATACCCGTTTTGACCGAGATATCAATGAGAATTTTCTTAGAAATATTACCCATGTTCCCTTCTGACTCGATAGTTTGGACAGTCGTGTAAGCGGAGGGAACCATCTCAGGTGGGTCAAAAGATGGGATTTTAGTTTTTATTGCCTCCGAGTCAATCATCGAAGCGTGATGGTGAAACTCTCCCCAAGGTCGTTCTTCTAGAGACATGATCTCTTGAATAGCTTCTTTTGTAGGCAAGACTTCATTGAGGAGATCCTTAGAGAGAACAGTGATGGGAGGGAGGTTTGTACCTTCAGTCGAAACCATAGCAGTGGAGGGTTCAAATGCGGTTTGGATGGCTTGGTAAGCCAACTCTACTGGTGAGAGCGACATCTGATCTCCGTAGGAATCAATGTCTGAAGGTGCTGGAATGATCCATGGGTCGATATAGCCATCTAAAGTGGTGGATATAATTGCAACCGTGTTTGGGATCGATGGCGGCGGGAGAGGAAAACAACCCAGTAGGGAAGATGCCTTCAGAAGACCGGTACTGATACTGATGTAAGAGTCAGGAAAGCCTCCTATTAGTGGTATAGTGCTACTTGGTAATGTGGCATAATCAAGGGTGCAGAAGGATAGTTGGTCCACTGTGACTATTTTCCCATCCAATGGAAATAGGATGAGTTAGAAGACCAAAGACACAATGGCAGTAATGGCATAAGACCAACTGCGACCAAGCAATAGATTATAGTCTAGATGGCGCTCTACGACTTCAACGTCCACATTTACCATTTTCCCACTCAGAGTGATGGGAAAGATAGCAAGGTATCCTTTTGGGAGGAAAGTGTGGCCATCGAAAGCTTTGAGGAAATTTGATGGCGGTGTGAGGGTAGGAGAACCTAAATTGAGCCAGCAAGCTTGTGACATAACGCAGGTCGAAGCACCTTCGTCTATGACAGTGCGATGGATTTGTCTCCCTTTCGACACAACCTGCACCTGGAATGTGAGTTGGTGTGAGAGGCGAGGTTTAGCCTTTTCCATATCAAAGATAGCTAGCATGGAATCCTGGGGGTCTATTCCACCAATGGCCGAAAGCAAGGCTTTCCTTTGTGCTGGACAGGTTTGTAATACTTCGAGAGCAGACACAGCTGACAGTGCCTATGCCAAATCTTCTAAAATGTTGTAGTTTTGGGCTACACGTGCAGAGGTGTTATGAGTCATGCGTTGAAGTGTCCCTTTGGGGGGACGAATCACGGGGTTAGTAGTAGGCCGTTCGATATGCAAATCATTTTGCGGCAGTGGATTTGAACTAGTACCAGGTTCTTGAGCATCTATGGTAGGGTTTCCATAAAGCTTAGCTCGAGTTTAAAGTTCAACACTCTCAATGCCATAAATGGCAGTTGGTCCTTCGTCAGAAGGATATGAACCACCATTTCCTCGTCTATGGGGTTGTGGCGGATTGTCAAACATGTGTTGATGTTGCTGCTATTGATTAGGGAAAGGATTATGAAGAATGGCAGGTGTTCGTCCAGAATCCTTGTTGGCAATAAAATCGGTGCATTCCTGCAGCCGATGACATTTGTATGTCAAGTGGTCCTCCACACAGATTTTGCAAGGAAATTTCATTAGTTTATCCTTCCCTTTGTCATTTTTGGCAGTGTTTTTCTGATTAGGGTTATTCTGGTTATCCGACTGCTCTTCCGAAGAAGATGACTTTTTCTTGTTCTTCTTGTTTTTGCCGCTAGGTTTTTGTGAGTTTTACACCGAATTTACCTCAACGGTGGGAAGAGTAGTCATTTGGTGAGGGGAGGTGGCAGCCAAAGATGGCTGGGAGGCTTGCCCCCAAGACTACTTTGTGGCTACGCCAGAGATCGTGCCAACGAGACCATCGGCATGAGCTCTAGTTTTCTGAGTAGCCGGAGGATTTGGGTTTCTAGGGGCATGTGGGAGCAAATAATACAGCATGCCAGATTGTGAGTAGATTAAATCTAAATGCTGGGCACAACGAATGCATTGATCTTCTGTAACCACACCAGAAAGGCCAATGTCTTTAGCTATGTGGGGTAAGAGAGACTTGCAAAACCAATTGGCTAAGAGATGATCCAGAATTGGCGCTTTGACTAGCCTCCTCCTACATCTCCATTGATGAATGTGATCGGAGATGTGGGTGGCGGTGTCTTGGCGGAGCGAGGTTAATAGTTTTTTTCCAATTTCAAATCTAATTGGTAGTTGGAAGTTCTTTAGAAACTCTGTTACTAAAGCACCAAACGTATTGATGGTGGCGCGTGGTAATTCAATGTACCACTTGGCAGCATTGCCTGTAAGCGTACGAAGAAACAGTCAAAGTTGGACACTGTCATCTACAATGGAATTGGATATATACCATAGGTGAAAGGTAGTGATGTGTGTAGCTGGGTCGTCCCCTTGTTTCCCGTCAAACTTTGGGATGTCGGAAGGAATCTTATGTAGTATTGGAGGCCAAAGCGAGTTGTGATTGATGGGATCGTTAGTCAGTTTATGGATATCGGGGATGTTCAAAGCTGCCAAGAATGGCAATTGTGGATTTTCCCTTGAATCTAACCAAGACAGTATGGGCTGACTATTTAGATCATATGGTCCACCCATCAATGTATGACCAGGAGGATAAGTAGGACTTTAGTAAAAAATTCCTATAGGCTGAGGAGTAGGGACATATGGTTGCTGTCCATAGGGCATGTTGTATTGCGAGGTGAACTGTTGGTTTCCCCCAGTATAAAAGTGCCCTCCCATTCCATATGGAGGTTAGGGTTGGTTAGTCCAAATGGATGCAATAGAGTTTCCAGGAGGCATGCTACTACTTGCATAGTTTGGCAATGGCATAGAACCTACACCTATATTTGAACCACTTAAGGGAAGAGTATTAACAATAGGCTGTCCTATTTGTCCTAAGGATTGTAGAGGAAGTGAAATGTTCCCTGCTACCTGCATGCTGGTGACACTACCCCCTGGCATATAGGCTAAGGGGTTTGAACTGAGCAGAGGGTTCCAACCGAAAGGGTTGCTAAAAGGTACCGAAGTAGTCATACTCATGGAAGGAGCTACCGTGGGTCCCAACGTGGTCACGGTAGGAGAATATGTTGAAGGATTCAACAAGCTACTGACAGTTGTGATGACCGTAGGGTTGGGAGTAGGTATATGTTGACCACTGGGGTTACCCAGTGATGGCATAGAATTGACCACGGGTGGGGAGGATGGTGGCGTACCTGGGATGGTTTCCATTGGCATCGACCCTGTGGATGCCGGTGGTGAAATGGATGTTGGTGCGGCTGAAGACATATCTTGGCGTGGTGGAATCTGAATTATCACAGGCCCCAACGGATTAGTGAGCAGAGGATTGTAATGAGGTACAACCCCTTCAGTGAAAGGGTCCTCCAAAAATTCTGGATGATATGAGGCTATGTGATAATCAATATTAGTCATTGGAGACTGCTCTTCCGTAGAAGGCACAAGTTCACCAAGGTTCGGTTTTTCCTCAATAGTTAGAGGAGGTAGACCTTGCTGTCGTCTAGATAGATGACATGGGTCGGGGGACGCCATGGTGACCTACTTAATTTTAGCAAATTTTAGTAAATTGTGATGTATTATAAAGTCTCAGTGACAGTAACCACACACCTAAAAAAAGAAAAGAAAAAAGGACTCTCTAAAATCAATCAGCAAGCAGCCAGAATAGGGTGCCCTATTTGAGTACTACCGTTTGCTAGTGATGAAATCTAGTATCACAATAGTATACAGAGAGGGTTGGTCGGAATTACAGTTACGGTCACTCTAGAGCTTCGCCTAAACCTCATACGATAGGTGTAAGCACTCTCGTGAAGACGAGTACCCTCCTAAAGGCCTAAGACAGAGTGGTTCCATCTGTTTTAGGTATCAGGATAGCCTTTCCTAGTCACCTTGTGTAAGTCCCTAAAAAGTATGGCCACTAAAGATACCTCAAATCACAGACATCATTAGGGGGGTCCACGGTCAAGGACAGTGTGCTATATGGGCAGAATACCTAGATCCCTGATCTAGTTTCGACATCTAGAAGGCTTAAATATATAGCACCCGGATGCGGTGAAAGGCGGCTACCTTCCACCCAAGTGTTGTCTCGCGCTGAGCTCTGGTAAAGGAACAGTCCCGATAATATGAGTGCAGTAGGATTTCGCTCGTTAATGACTCTAGTTTCAAGTTTTGAGATCTTGGGTAGTTTTCTCACTATTCCTAACCCAAGATCCTAGCCTGAAATACTGTTTTTGTGAGTTCAAAAAAGAGTTGATTGATTTTATTATCGCTTTATTCTTAGTGTACTTTATTATTAGTCTTGCGGAGGGGGAGTGGACGTATGAAATGTGATGAGACTCTAACTCAAGAAACCATGAAAAACATGATCTAGATATTAAATTCGATGAAGAGTGTTTCTACAGGGAGAGGTTTCTTTTCAACATCCATGCACTAACATTCAAATAGCTCAGTTCAAATTTTAAAGATTCAGACTTCTATCTACCTCTTTTAAACAGTCTATGAACTGAAAATTTCAGAATAAACTCAGCTAGATGTAGAAAAATGATAATAAAAAAAAATTCTCTTGAAAAGTAAATGCTTTGGACACTGAATTTTCAAACAAGAGAAACAAATAGAAATTTCATCTTAGCAGAAAAGCACAGGGATGCAGTCAGCGAAAGGTACTGATGGCCAAAAAACTCTGCAACTAAACACCATCACAGTAGTGAACAACAAGGTTTTGGTTGAGTAACACTTTGTCTGTGAGTAAAGACAGCGACTAATGCACTATATTTAGTCAAAGACAGCGTTATAACGCACTGGAAAACCTACAAAGGTAGCGTTAGCCAGGGAAAAGTTCTTCAGTTGGTCAAACAGAAACATGATTGAACTTTGCGAGCGTTTGATATGTCTACTAGGCATCAGAAATGGTCAGAAGGGTCCGTGAACAGAGGAAAGAAGAGAGGAGGGAAGAAATAGTCTGGAAACTATGGGGAAACTCCCCATTGGAGTTTCCAATTCTACTATAGGGTAAGCTGCTTGGGTTGTTGGTTTTTGAATATCCCTCTCAAGGATTTTCGGTGCCCGAGGGAGACAATAAGATTAGCTGTGCTGTTCACATACATGGCATGAGCATGTTCATATTAACTTAAAATAACTTGATGGAATGTGATAGAGAATTACCTCTTTGACGATCTCAGAGTCCCTTGGAGAGTGCTAGGTAGCGAAACAAGAGTCCTTCACCGGCTCCAAATCTTAGTCCTGGAATTAGTCAAAGCACCCGTGCAATTCTTAACATAACATATATCCTATCAATTAAGTCAATATATAATGAACTTCTAAATTATACACATCTGAGACATTCATATCATGCAATGTAAATTTTCAAACAATAATGACAATATTAAGCATTGAATGGACAAAACGAACACAGTTCTATTGATTTTGAAAGAAGGAGGATTACAACCATCGGTTGTACCAAGCCCTCCTCAGTCTCCCAATATCTTTTATTTCTCAGGTGAAGAATTCCAAGTCATAAAACCTCTCTAGGAACCTCTTTGACTCTTGGCCTTCACAATATAACACTATTCTCTATTCCACAAGTATGCCAAAACCTTTAGCAATCCTTCGACCTTCAATTAAGAGCCTTCAGCTCCTTCTTATAGGAGAGAGAGAAAGCCATTGTTGCCTTTCTCTTTCCACTAGTTTGGAATAGAAAAAACTTAGATGTTTCTTTAATCTCTATGCTTTTGCCTCCTTTGGAGTTCAGTATTGTTATAGCAATGACCAATAATGAACTGGTGCTCTGCAGTTTTTTCTGTGAACTGACTCTCTTGTGAGGGAAAGCCAGAGATTCAAATCATTCTCCGTAGGCTTTCCCTGATTCAAACTTAAAACACAGGTAACGCTTCCCTCCAGTGTAAACAGAGCGTTTCCCTAGTCACTAACGCGGCCCATTAACTTATTAGCTGTGTTATAACGCTCTTTTGTTGTTATAGATAGGCGTTACCCTGGTAGAAATAGGTTTAATTTAGGGCTTTGTACTCCTTCCATATTTGTCTTCCCCTTTGAGTTGATGAGGAGGTATTTTGACCTGTAACACAGGTAACATGCCTTGTATCCGAGTGTCAATTCCAATCGTCTCTATTTGTTAAATATTTATTTCTTATTCTTCTATTCAAATAATTTTTATTTGACTAGTGCTAACTGCATCAACAGGTTGGCAGTGTAATCAAGAACCCTGAAATATCTACACTAGTTTCAACATTACTCTTGAGTATCTCAGATCCCAATGAATACACAAAGCATTCCCTTGACATTCTTCTGCAGGTTTTTTTAAAGTTTCATGTCAGGACTTCTATACCATTTTTTGCGAGAGTTTATGTTGTTTATTTATTACCAACATCTTGTATTCCTTTATCTCTTACCATCATTGCACACAACGTTTGTCAATACTATTGATGCTCCATCACTAGCATTGTTGGTGCCTATAGTCCACCGCAGTCTTAGGGAAAGAAGTGTAGATACTAAAAAGAAAGAAGCCCAGATTTTGGAAACATGTGTTCTTTGGTAACAGAGCCAAAGGATATGCTACCATATATAAGTTTGATGCTTCCTGAAGTGAAGAAGGTATTGGAAGAATCTTTTTCTCTGTATATTTCTTCACCTCCTGCGTACATCCTGACCTTTGAAAACAACCCAGAAGACTTTGAATGATTTTTTGTAGGCCAAGAAATGTTTGAAAGGCTTGCTTGTAGTGTTAATATTTTAATTTTTCCTAGGCTCTATGGCAGAAATTTTGTATTTGATTTAGTAGTACAAACTTCTAGAATCTTAAGTGACTGCTTGAACACCAAAAGCTATCATTATATTTTTTCCCTTCGAATGAGAATACAAATTGTTAGCCTTAAAGGAGATTGGATTCCAACCACTTCTATATTTTAGAAGCTTATATACATTTTTTTTAATACAGATATATAGCACGATTTTTCCTTTACTAATATTGGAACTATGGCATCTGGATAACAAGTTGAGCAAGAAAATTTGCTAAAAACGAATTTTGTTAGTCGAACTCCTTCAGAAAGCAATACCCTTGGGAAATGGAATAAACGTGTTAGGGTGTTCTCATCAATGCCAAGCCATCACAGCTTATTACATTTCGATATAACATTCTAGTGATTATTGGGTTACCCTTGTACAAGACGAGCATTCTTGCTTGCTATGTTGCATTGTGTGGGTTCTGTTTTGAGATGTGTGGCTTGCACTGTTGTTTTCCATAAAATTGCATTGTCCTGACAGGTCTATGTGAGATGGCCTGTCAACGTGCCTTTATTTCTCATCTTGTAGGTCCAAGCCAGGCATTGAGTCCAGTTTTTCTTCCTTTATTTCTCATCTATTCGTTATTAATACTATTTATATGTACCAAAAGTGCCATTTCCAATGAAGGTAGGTGTTACTGATAATTTTAGGTGCAATTTCTTTAAATTTTTCAAGTTTTTTCCCTAAAAGTTGAACTCTTGAGCATGCATTTCATCCTTGCCTCAGCTCTGTTTGGAAGAGTAGACTAAAAATGTAATGGCAGACATGTTTGTTCAAGTGAAACCTAGCCATATAGAACTACCACCTTTATGAACTCTGCAAGAGGATTGCCTTTTTTTTTGTTGCAATTAAAGTTGCATTTTGTTCATCAGGCAATACAAACTCTTATTAAATTGCAAGGTGTAATTCCAATCTAAATAAGATGGGCAGAAAACATGCCATGAACATCCAATTCAAAAGTGCTTGTTAGGGTTTAAGTAGCTTACAGTTCTTGTTCCTAACATCAGTTTTTGAAATATCAATTTTCTAAACTGTTTTAACCCAATTTTATCTTGATTTTATGTAAATTGGGTGTTTGGATCTAGAAAATTTAATCTCTATTATTTTGGCTTCTCTTAGTATGAATACAATTTTAATATGTAAAACCCATTACAGTAAGTAATCAAGTGTTCACTGGAGAAGCAATACCCAGTTTCAATACTCATGCTCTCCTCCTTAGTATGGTAGTTCACTCAAGTCCTCCGCCACCTGCATACATCCTGACCTCTGAAAACAACCCAGAAGACTTTGAATGATTTTGTGTAGGCCGAGAAATGTTTGAAAGGATTGCTTGTAGTGTTAATATTTTAATTTTTCCTAGGCTCTATGGCAGAAATAATGTATTTTCTTTAGTAGTACAAAATTCTAGAATCTTAAGTGACTGCTTGAACACCAAAATTTGTCATTATATTTTTTCCCTTCAAATGAGAATACAAATTGTTAGCCATAAAGGAGATTGGATTCCAACCACTTCTATATTTTAGAAGCTTATATACATTTTTTTTAATACAGATACAATGCAGGATTTTTCCTTTACTAATATTGGAACTATGGCATCTGGATAATAATTTGAGCTAGCACATTTGATAAAAACAAATTTTGTTAGTCCAAATCCTTAAAAAAGCAATACCCTTGGGAAATGGAATAAACATGTTAGGGTGTTTTGATTCACACCTCTTGGAAACTATCTTGTATCATAACTTGGAAAGTGTGAGTCATGGCACTTGGTTCCAATAAGGTTACAGAGGGAAAATTTCAAACTCCAGGAGCTCAAGCAATATTTTTTTGCCTTCTACTTCCTTAAAGATAAACCTATGTATTCAGTGTGATTTCCATTGCACTAATTTAGTTTGGTAAGGAAAATCTCTTTGGAAATTTTCATTGTACATCTATTCCAATATCCAAAGAATGGAAATTTTATTACCAATTTCTTCCACTATGCAAAGAATGGAAATTTTATTACCAATTTCTTCCTGTATATGCACAACTTGAGTGGGCCTATTCTTAAGAATGTGATTCCTCCTTGGAGGCCTCAGGTCTGCACATGTTTGAATGATTAATATTGGTTTGTTGTGATATGAGGCTTGAAATTTGGGCACACCCCATGGAGTGGAACCACTGTATGTGAGTGTCTGGATATCTTAGCCCTTGCCAAGTCACAAGTTCCTGCTAGTACTAGCTTGCAGGTTGTTGGTACTAGATACACAATTTTTTGTTATTATAATATTTCTTGTATAGGTACAGCCTACAGTGTTTTTTTATTGGGTGGTTTTAGTGTATCATTGTTGCCTCTTGCTGTCAAAATTGTTGGTACTAGATACACAATTTTTTGTTATTATAATGTTTCTTTTATAGGTACAGCTTGCAGTGTTTTTTTTATTGGGTGGTTTTAGTATATCATCATTGACTCTTGCTGTCAAAAATGTATTGTGTATTTTCATCATACTCTATGGCCTTTAAGTTATCCATCCCTCCTTTCCATATTTCTATCTTTATTTTATTATTTTTAATGTCTTTCCCATTTTTCTCATCAATGCCAAGCCATCACAACTTATTACATATCGATATAACATTCTAGCGATTATTGGGTTACCCTTGTATAAGACGAGCATTCTAGCTTGCTATGGTGCATTGTGTGGGTTCTGTTTTGAGATGTGTGGCTTGCACTGTTGTTTGCCATAAAATTGCATTGTCCTCACAAGTCTATGTGAGATGGCCTGTTAACGTGCCTTTATTTCTCATCTTGCAGGTCCAAGCCAGGCATTGAGTCCAGTTTTTCTTCCTTTATTTCTCATCTATTCGTTTTTACTACTATTTATATGTACCAAAAGTGCCATTGCCAATGAAGGTAGGTGTTACTGAGAATTTTATGTGCAATTTCTTTAAATTTCTCAAGTTTTTTCCTTGAAAGTTGAACTCTTGAGCATGCGTTTCATCCTTGCCCCAGCTCTATCTGGTAGAGCAAACTAAAAATGTAATGGCAGACATGTTTGTTCAAGTGAAGCCTGGCCATATAGAACTACCACCTTTATGAACTCTGCAAGAGGATTGCCTTTTTTTTGGTTGCAATTAAAGTTTCATTTTGTTCATCAGGCAATACAAACTCTTATCAAATTGCAAGGTGTATTTCCAATCTAACTAAGATCAGTAACTCCACTACTACTAGGACTGGATTAGATACTAAGAGTTGATCAGATCAAGGTACTTGTATATGAGAGCTCCGCCTCCTACATACATCCTAACAAACAATAAAGCTGTCTTTAGCCAATGTAATCTCTGAACAATGGATGTTTTCATAATGCTTGGACTTATAAACTAAACCATAAAAAACAATAACCCAACAATTTATAGCCTTAAACCCTGTAAGATTTAGGATTGTAGATAAATTGGATTGCACACACCATTTTCATTGTTGAATAAATAAGAGAATATAAAATGAGGGCTGCAGAAAGGGTCGAAGCTACTAACCTGATTGTAGAAGCTACAGCTGTTGCTACTCTATACATCCGTTTTCATTGTTTAACATTTGGCAGAATTAAATTGGGTGTGAAAATAAATATACCTGTAGCCTAAAGGCATTTTTTGGTAAGTATTTTTATGATTTTGACTGAATGTGTTGGCCTGTAAACCCTGTTGTGATTTTTCTTGAAGGCATTGGCTCATAATCTCTATTATGGTTATATATTAGCTTGAAGATGTAAAATCTGGTATAGTTTTCCGAGCTCTGTTATGAATTGGATCATAATTTCTATTATGATTTGGGTCAAAGGTGTTGTCTTTAATATGGTTGTGCATTGGATCAAAGGCTTTGAATCAGAAGCTCTGGTCATGTACTGGCCTGAACTCATTTGCCTATAAGCTTGGGTCATGTATTGGCCTGAAGGCGTTGGCTCTATTATGGTGGTGTATTGTCCTGAATTCATTGGATTAAGCTGAAGTCATTGGATTAAGCCCCACTCACATTAAAACTAACCACACTCATAAGAAATAGGTCGGTAACAGAAGGAAATGTAACACCAGCTTCAATAACGATATTTTGAACACATAGATACTCGATCGATACATATAAAATATACTTTAGTTTCTCAAATTCGTGTTTGAAGAAGTTTTTCGGATCGACACCATCCCACAATACTAGTTGTTGCACGGGTCATTATATTTACCGTAGGTTTTTACCTACTGTGATTTTTTTAAAAATTTTGCAATGTGCCATCGGAAGACCGAAGTCTTGAAGCGTCATTATTTTTTTTAACATTTTGACTTTATCGTCGGAAGACCGACGCCTTGATCGTTGGAAGAGCGACGTTTCGTTTTTAAATATTTTTAAATTTTTCATCAGTAAAGCGACATTACATAAGCGTCAAATGCATGACGTTCTAAACGTTGGATGATCTTTTGTCGGAATTGCGACGATTTGTAAAACGTCGGAATTAAACGTTGGAAGCCATAACATTGGAATTGTGATGTTTTTTGGAAACCTGAGAAGCGTCGGAAAACCAAAAATTTGTGATCGTCGGAAGACCAATAGTTGTGGTTAATCGGAAGACCGACGCTTATAGAATGTCAGAATAGTGACACTTTGCAAAACGTCGGAAAAAGTGTCAGTATTGCGACACTTTGGCAAAGCGTCGGAATTGCGACGTAATGGCTAACCATGTTTTGTCTGGCCTCACACTGTCGCTCTTGGGCCAAAGTTTCTAGTGTGCAATGGACTCTGTGGTGGACTTGCACTAAAGGTTACGGGAGGTTTCGCTTCCTCCCTTTCCTCTTCACTGGTATGCTTAATTTATTCCTCTTCCTGATTTTCTCCTCCTTCAAGTTGCAGGGGTTGCTCATCTCCAGAACTAGGTAATCCTAAGGGTTGGCTGCTGCTACTCTGGAGGCTTCCCAACATTCCCCTGCTTCTTCTTAATCTGGAGGATTGTATGCATTTTAGAGGTCTTTTTTCTGTGCTAGTGATTTTTTTTTTTGGGGGGCAGGTAAGGTTGTTCCCTCGTCTATTGAAAATACCAATTCTTCCCAAATAGTATGTTGTTGAGCAAGACTATGGCTAACTGTTAATCGAATTAAAAAATGGTGGCTTACTACCATTCCTGTATGATGGGATTTCCTTATTCTCTGAGCAGTGTCATGCAGTAAAAAATTTAAATATGCAGGCAAATTTACAGCACATTTTTGTTTTAGTACTTCTAATAATTTGAGGTGGCATGGTCCTACCACATCCTTTCTCCCATCGCATGTAATGTAGCTTTGCACTAGTCTCGCCAGTTCTGCCCATGGTTCTCCTAGAGTTTCCAGCTGGACTCCTTTTCCTTTGATGGTTAGGTTTTGTCCTTCATCCCAAAAGATGCTCATGGCCTCTTGCAGTCTCAATTTTTATGGGTCCATATGGGTCCAACTACTGGTAGACCGAATACCTTAGCAATTACTGCATTTGTTACTATTATTCACCTTCCTCTTACTATGGAATGATCCTCCTGTAAGTTCTGCAAAAATTCGATGGCCACAGTTTCATGGGGCTATTGCAATCATGTAAGGTAGGCAATCCATCTTGCTCTTTCCAAAAATTTTCGTGCAACGTCAGAAACTGTTAGTACTTGTGGTTCACTACATACTGCTCGCCCTCCCATTTCATCTAAGCCCTACACATTATTAATTTTTCACAGCAATACACAAAAATGGCAATGGAACAGCAACCCATGCCTATCGAAAAATATCAATACCATTAAACTTGACATTTCCGGGATCTGATGAAAATAAGAAATTGACCTGTATGCAGGCATATTTTGAAAGTCACCCACACCCCCTTGAAATATGATAGGTCTTCCTCGACCGACAATGGAGGAGCAAAGAACTGGATGGTAGTCATACAGTATAGAAAGGCATGCGTATTCATGAAATGAGCACAAAAAGTATTGAATTACTGAAATCGAGGCATATTATGAAAATCATGAATAAATATGGAAATACTATGAAATGATGTGAAAATAGGGAAAAGGATAGCTAATGCAAATAAAAGTGCTTATGCAGTCATTATTCACTTTGAACCATTATGATTAATTTATAAACAATATTTCATGTGTAAGAGGTTAAAAAAAAAGGGGTCTAGGAGCATAATCTCATTTGAAATCAAGATAAATATATAAGAAAATGGTTTATAATTACTATTGATTTGTAAAAAATATGACTCCAATACCATCAGCAAAGCTCTGTTGCCCACAGGTGTTTATAACCTTGACAAAGTTGCTTTTTCACCCTTGGAACCATAATCCTTTATCTATGCCTAGGAAAGTGCTTTGTAATGTCAGGATGGAGGCCATTGTGATGGCTTGGTAACCAGATGAATCACCATGCCATTCACCAGGAAGGAGTGAAAGGTGGGCAGGTCGGCTCATGATGAGACCTCGTGTTCCAAGGACTTTTTATTTTTCTAATGTACCGATTGTATCATATCCCTGGTGTGGTGGCCATAGTGGGAATGCCACTTCACTACTTCCTTATGATCATGGTAGGCTGGCTCTTGATGAGACCCCCTATCCTCCATCTGAAAAATCATAGAATTGTTAGTAATCATATAGATATTTTTTTCTTTTTTCCTTTTATTTTATATAGCACTTTCCTATTTATATATAGAGGATGGATCAACAATCCTTAAGAGTAGGTATGGCGGAAGAAGTCTGAACATCTCAATAGAGGAAAATATGCCCTTATTCTTATTCAATAATAAAATTCAAAGAGAGTTATGAGGATTATAGAAGAACCAACATGATAAAAATAATCAATCAAATTAGTTTTAGTGAAGATAAAGACAGCAAAGTGATATAGATAGTTGCGTCCTTTCCTTTTTTCTTATCAATACAAAGAAATTTCTTTAAAAATTACAATTTTCCCTTGATTTGCTAATTTCAGTAACCACTAATTTTTGTGTCCTTGCATAAATTTTTATGTTTTCCTTAAAAGGATCATGAAGAATTCCCAAAAATTATCAAAATTTTGTTCTATAAGAGAAACAACAAAAAGAAAAATGCACTCAAAAAGTGTTGTTCCTTGGACAGAACAATTGTTGTTCCTTAAGAGAAACAGAAAAAATAACATCTGCACACAAAATTGCGGATCCTTTAAGAGGAACAACAAATAAAAGAAAAAGATACATGTGAAATTGTTGTTCCTTAAGAGGAACAACAGTTGTTCCTTAAGCGGAACAACAGCTAAAACAAGCACAAAATAAAATGTTGATCCTTCAGCGGAATAGCCTAAAAAGATTCCAAATCAAAACCGTTTTTCCTTAGAAGGAACAGCATAAAGTGAAAAAAATGGCGAAGGGGTTGTTCCTTTTAAAAGGAATAGAAAAAACAATCGGCGGAAATGCTGTTCCTTTTAAAAGGAACAGCAAAAACAATCGGCGGAAATGATGTTCCTTTAAGAGGAACGACTAATGTTCCTTAAGAGGAACAACAACTGTTCCTTGAGAGGAACAACAAAAAGATAGACACGCAGAAGTGTTGTTCCTTAAGAGGAACAACAAACAAATATAAGCACGCAAGATTATTGTTCCTTAAGAGGAACGGTTGTTGTTCCTTAAGAGGAATAATAGCTGTTCCTTAAGAGGAACAACACAAAAAAAAAAAAGGCACACAAGATTGTTGTTCCTTAAGAGGAACGGTTGTTGCTTCTTAAGAGGAACAACAGTTGTTCCTTAAGAGGAACAGCATGAAAAAAAATTTGTACAAAAACAATTTATACAAGAAAAATTAAAGAGAAAAGCTTATGTAAAAATTTAAGAAATAAAGGAATTATTCAGTGACTTAATACTGAGGAGGAGTTATCTTCCTTAGCCAGAATTTGCATAGTGGAATCTCCTCGTAATTGTTGGTAAAAGGATTCCCGATTAAGCGGTTTGTGGTAAAGTCGTACTCGATGACCGTTTGCTTTGAAAGAATGTCGAGATCCATCAATGGTAGTTAATGTAATGGTGCCATTTTCATGCACTTTTTGTATCTCATAAGGTCCAAGCCATTGTGTCTGGAGTTTGGGGATATCCTAAAACCTGGAGTCATATAGGAGTGTCCAATCGCCTTCGTGGAAGATGTATTTTTAATAAGGGCATCGTACCATTTTTCTCTCTGTTGTTGAATTAATGCAGTGTGTTGAAGGGCAGAGAGCCTAATTTCATCTAACTCATTGATTTGTTGTAATCTGCTAACCTAGGCCTCATTTAAATTCAAACCCACCTCCTGCGTTGTTCCTAATGTTTGAATTTCAAATTCTATTGGAAAGATGGGTTCTTTTCCAAATATTAATTGATATGGTGAATACCCTGTGGTATTTCTCCACGTTTTTCAGTATGCCCACAAGGCTTCTAGAAATCTTGAAGCCCAGCCACGTCTGTGTGATGCAAATGTTTTTGTAAGTATTGCCTCTATCACCTTATTCATGATTTCTACTTGGCCATTTTCCCCTGGGTGGTATGGGGTTGTAATTTTGTGCTAAATGTGGTAATTTTTTAATGTTGCAGTGATTTTATTACCTACAAATTGCAGTCCTCCAACTGTAATTATATCCCTCAAGAGGCCATATCGCACAAATATTTGGAAAAGGAAATGTATTATAGAGTCCTCTATAGCTCTTGGAAGTGCCTTTGCTTCAACCCATTTAGTAACATACTCTGTTGCAACTAGTATGTATGTTTTCTGATTTGATGGTGGGTTCATAGTACCAATAAAATCGAGCACCTAGTGCTCAAATGGCTCGATTACTAACTGTGGATTCAAGGGAATTTCATCGGACTGTCCAGGGTGCCCCGCCCCTTGGCAACTATCACACTCTTTTACAAAAATTTTAGCATCTTTAAAAATTGTAGGCCAGTAATAGCCTATTTGTAAAACCTTGTGACCAGTCCTGTGATCTACAAAATGTATACCACACAGCCCATCGTGGCATGCTTTCAGAATGTCAAATATTTTATCTTCTTGAACGCATCTTCTGATGTGCATATCTACTCCTGTATGAAATAGGTAGCCCCCAATCCAAGAGAATCGGGTACTGCGCTGTACTATCTATTTTCATTCATTAGGCATTAGATGCTTGGGTAATTTACTTATTGCTAAATAATTTGCAACATCAACATACCATGGGGTTCTAGTAGTAACATCAAACAAATGTTCATCTGGAAACTGATCTTCGACTGCTGCTGCGTCCGTTGGTTTTGGCATTCGCGAGAGAAAATCAGCTACAGGATTCTCTTTTCCAAGTCAATCCTTTATTGTGATGTCAAATTCCTGCAATAGAATCAACCATCTTGTTACTCTATCATTTGTAACAGGTTTATTTGCTAAAAAAATTATGGCGGAGTGATCTATATATAAAACTATAGGATACCCAGTTATATAATGTCTAAATTTTTTTACAGCATGTATTATAGCTAAAAATTCTTTTTCAGTCACAATATAATTTAATTCAGCAGGAGATAGATTATTTCTAATATAATAAATTGCGTATGGTTTTTTATCTTCTTCCTATCCAAGGACTGCTCTAATAGCTGTGTCTGAGGCATCAGATGAAATTTGGAATGGAAAATCCCAATTTGGGCCCCTTAGCATTGGGTTTGTTGATAGAATATTTTTCAGATCTTCAAAAGCATGGTCACATTTATCTGTCCAAATAAAATCAGCATTCCCTATTAGTGTGTATAGAGGTGCAGCTATTTGAGAAAAATGCTCTATGAATCTTCTATAATAACCAGAAAATCCCAGAAAACTACGTACCTCTGTTTGTGTAGTGGGAGTAGGTATTAACAAAATTTTCTGAATTTTAGCTAGATCTACTTGTATTCCAACTTCCGAGATATAATGACCTAAGATGAGTCCCTCGGTCATCATCATGTGACACTTCTCATGGCTTAAGCAAAGCCTGGTGGAAATACACCTTTGCAACACCTTTTCCAATGTTTCTAATGCTGGCTCAAAATCATCTCCATAAGGTGTGAAATCATCCATATATACTTCGATCCCTTCATTTATTAAATCTAAAAAGATACTAAGAATGGCCCTCTGAAATGTGGCAGGGGCATTGCATAGACCAAAGGGTAAAACTCTGTAAGAAAATGTTCCCCAATGACAGGTAAAAGTAGTCTTATCATGGTATTCTGGGGTGATCTGAATCTGATTGTATCCACTGAAGCCATCTAGGAAAGAAAATAATTTCTTTCCTATTAATGTATCTAATACTTGATCAATGAAAGGAAGGGGAAAGTGGTATTTCTGGGTTGCTTTGTTTAATTCTCTATAGTCTACACATATCCTCCACTTTCCATTCTCCTTTGGCACCACTACTAGTGGAGAGACCCACTTGCTATCAGATATTGGATAAATAAAATTTACATCCAAAAGTTTTTGTAATTCAGCTTTCACAATATCTTTAAGATGAGGGTTTAATCTCCGTTGGGGTTGGCGAATGGGTCTAGAATATTTTTCTGTATAAATGTGGTGTGTACATAACTGGGGATCAATTCCTTTCATGTCTAGGTAATCCCATGCAAAGGCTCCCTTATATCTTCTCAGTAGTTGGACCATCTTCTCCTCTTATTCAGCAGACATGTTTTTATTAATGTTCAGAGTTCTTCCTGGCTCAATTTATATAGTTTTTCTATTGTAAACAGAGGTGTTAGGTATTGATTGATCATGAATGTCTTTCAGGTGATCTTCTTCTTCTTCATTATCAAATGCTACCTCAATCATGTGACATTGCAAATGGGATCTAGTTTTTGGTTGGTTAATGATGTTGGGGTTCCCATGTTTTGGCAAGGTTGGAAATACCAAAAGATGAGACAACATCAAAACCACTTTCAGAACTTAGCATCTAGCCCTCCTGGGTCTAGAGAGGGATCTCTCTATGATTGTCAAAGGTATATGTATTTAAAGCTTGATGTTAAGACATTATGCTAGTTATAAGGCTCAAGGTTTGTTTGTTTGATTGTTTGTTTGGTTGTTGGTTATCAGGAAACAAGGGTTCAATGTAAGACAAGGATGAGAAAAGAGGATTTAGGCAGAGGTGAAGTATTCCAGGGAGAATTCAAATCCATTGGGTGATGGAGTCAGGAAAGGATTTTCTTGCTAATCAATATGTAGGCTTTTAGTTGGGCTAGTCATCTAAAATGTTGGATCTTAAATATTGTAGTGTGATATGGAATGGTAGGAGGGGAGGAGACAACACAGATTCAGGGCACAAAGTTAAAGACCAGATGGTCGCACAAGGATCCTAGTGGATAGGGCTAGCTCTAATCCCTAGTGTTCCCAAATATTCCAGCTAAATCCTTAACAAGAAATATCTAAGAACAGATACATTTAATTCATGCATCAGAGAGCGGGAAATAACCTCCACTACACTGGTTAAATTAACTAAAATCAATTCTTAGACAACACTTTCAAAAGAAAAACATCAATGGCAAGGAGAGCAGAAGCATAGGGTACCTAACAAGGGTAAATCCTATGCCAATATTCTGATGCAAGCCAGTAGAAACGAAATGAAATGAATTAAAACACAGAGATAGGAAAACATCACCGCTGCTTCAGATCAGGATCCAAAGAAATGTGCTTGTCATATTGAATAGCAATACTAGTCAAGTAAAACATTGCCAATAGCTGAATACTTAGTCTGAAATCATATTCCTCAGCCTATCTTAAGACTTTACACAGAGACTGTGTCTCAAATAAACTGCTTACAATTCTCTGATAACTGATCAACAACTTACAATGAGTTCCTTCATGAATTTATAGCTCCAGTGGAGCAAAGAAGGTAGGTGAAAAACTAAATGCAACATTAAAAACTTAGAAGAAGAAGAAGGCTGAAGCCCATTCTGTGTAAATTCTGTGCATTAATCTATAGCACTCTTGGGTTAAAGAGTGGTCTTCGTCAGGTTTCCATTTACTCTAGGTATGACTTTGGTGTACCTTGGCTGTAGTACTCTATAGTACTTCTGGTGCATAAAAAAAGGTAAATAAATGATGTTAGGGCCTGCCATACTGTGCAGAAAATGCTTCTGATAGCTTAGGACTATTGTAGGGGGGGAAAACTTCTCCTGGACACAATGTAGACTGGAACAAGCAATGTGTACCGTGTCCTTGCTCAGGAAGAAACATTCTGCTGATTTGAAACCCTTATTACATTGTTTTCTGTGCACTGGACCTCCTGTGTGATCCTTGGGTTTTTCGATCTGGTACTCTGCCTTTATAACTCTAGATTAAGGCTTAAAATCCTCAATATTGAACATTGAAATCCTTGATCATTAGCTGGTATTTCTTTGCCGCTTCATAAATGTCTCAATCTGCAAAATCTGGGTTTTAATGGCGTCGGATAGGTTTTTCGCAGAGATTGAACGGTCCTTGGATAATATTTATGTCGTCGCTACTTTTCCGAGCACTTCCACTGTAGTACCAGCTTCCAAATTCAACTTTCTCTGCGCAACACACCATTACAATAGTACATATGAACCATGGCGGATTTCCGCCTCTTTGTAACCCTGCAAAAACAGAAAAACTATTAAGAAAACAATGCATGGGGTAGAATGATGTGGACGAATATGAGGGTGATAGTGGGACTGTGGAGAAATGGCGAAAAATGGAGAGTAATGATGGTGAAGTGCTCTGGTGGAAGGTTGGCGTAAATGCAGAGAAATTTAACGTAAAAGCCTTAAATTTGACCCTTTGAATGAATATATATCATGGGAGGGGCAGATGTACGGTGAGACGTGTGGAAGGATGACATGTCGAGTTCAGGAGATGATGGGACAATCAACGGCGGGGGTGAGAATAAATTGGGTCCATCCGATCTTGGGAGGAGATCGACGGTGGACAACATGTCGGAGGGTGATGGTCAGTGGGCCAGGGGTAAGGATGACTCTGATTAACCCGCGCACAACTTCATGGAGTGACAGCCATTGGATGGACGATTTCAGATCTGATGGTGCACAGCAATATCACGTCGTAGCAAACGCCGAATGATAACGCGCGATGAGACGGTGGTTTTCAAACAATTCCGCTGCCACTCGTTATTTGATGAGTGGAGTCGCTGCGAAAATAGAAATACCACCCACCTCTGAAAGGCGGTGCAATAGAAACCGGATGGTTTTGAGCTGTGTTGGCATGGTTGTGGGGACCACCAGGTGGAGGGTGAATTACGGACCATTGGATCTGCGGGTAAATGAATGGCGATGGTGCGATCGGAGGAAAGAACGGGTTGAACGGTGGACGTGGCAGGTAAAAGCAACGACCATCCAATCTATACAAATCGATGGTTCAAAAATGCCCGACACATATTCGAACTAAGCACTTTCTACCTTGGCACCTGGTCTTGGCGCCCGGGTCACGTGGAGAAAGGTCGAGGGGGCTGGCCTAAAAGGGGCTAAGGCCCATATTATGGAGAATATGGCTTTTTGGGCCATTTTCAATGCATTTTAAGGCCAGGGGAAGATAAGGGCAGGGGAAAGAGGGGGGAAAATGCAAACTAGGGGTATTATGTATGGTTTAGAGGGGAATGGGGATGATTTAGAAGGTTTAGGGGGGAAATTTTGGGGTAAGAAAAAGGGGACTTTGACAAAGGGAAAAAGGGATGAAATGAAGAATTTCTGGAGGGGTACAAGGGGTAAATGAAGGCCTTTGAAAACAAAATTTGTCACAATCAGAGAGGCTTTATAATGGGGATCAGCATAGGGGATTCTATCAAGGGAAAAGGCACAGGGGACTTCAAGGATGATGTGTCTTCAGGGGAGATGCATTCCTTGAAGGCTCAAAAACAATTTAGCCCCCTACTTTGCCTGTCAAAAATTTACAAGGGGGAGCTAACAAATGAAACTGTTAATGATGTCATCCTCTATTTGGTCTTTAAATTCGAGGGCATCTTCTATGGTTAATGGTGATCTAATGTTTTCTATGACGTATGATACAGGTTGTTTCTTTGTTTATATTATTGTTAAACTTGGCTAGGCTAGAGGGTATAAGGCTAAATTCTTGACATAACTCCCTCTATTTATAGTCATGTTTCCTTGTCAGTAGCCAATGTAAGCATCAATATTTTCTAGCCAAGGTCTACCTAAGATTAAAGGGTGTCCATCTAGCCGGTTTTTGGGGTCAATAATCAAAAATTGGGCAAGGTATTCCCAGGAGTCTACAGATACCATTACATCATGTAGTGTGCCTTCTGGCTTGACTACCGACCGGTCAGCCAATTCCAATAAGGTTGTGGTTGGATCTAATGATGTAATGCCAAGTTTTTGACAAGTGGTGGTTGTTAGGATATTAATTGCAGCTCCTAAATCAACTAAGGCATTTGTAAAGGATTGTCCATTGATTTGCATCGTAACTATAGGATTTCCTGGGTCCTCATACTTTACACGTGCTTCTGTTGCACTGAAAATTGTCACATTGACATTTTTCTATTTGTATGAGCTCATTATTACTCATACTTCCTCCTTTTCAAGTCTAACACATCAGTTCCTCATTTCAAGCCTTGAAAATAAGAGAGAAGTTCTTAAAAATCTCCTTAACTCGGGTATCGCACTTTCTCTGTATCTTGCCTGCGGTCCTGCGCCTAATGTTCATGACTCCTGCGTACCTGAACGCACTTTCTCTGTGTTATGGGTGCGGACCCCTGTAAAATATTAAAAAGGTGCAAGTAAACTCAAAAAGCTCACTTTCAGTAATTTCTAGAAGCCTCTAGAAAGAATCTTGCGGTGGCAGAACCGCTCTTTTGAGGTTCATGTATCCCTTATCTTATGGAGCTAACCCCTTTGATGTGAGGAGCTTATCCTTTTGAAGAAAGATTCTATCCCTTCATATTTGGAGTTGAAACCTCCTCTTTTGCACTATAAAAAGAGGCATTGGGTAGCCTCAAGGGAGTTGAAGCTTTAGAATTATTTGAGGTTATCTAAAGCTTCAACTCCCTTGAGGTTACCCAATGCCTCTTTTTATAGTGCAAAAGAGGAGGTTTCAGTTCCAAATATGAAGGGATAGAATCCTCCTTCAAAGGGATAAGCTCCTCACATCAAGGGGTTAGCTCTATAAGGTAAGGGATACATGAACCTCAAAAGAGCGGTTTTGCCACCGCAAGATTCTTTCTAGAGGCTTCTAGAAATTACTGAAAGTGAGATTTTTTAGTTTACTTGCACCTTTTTAATATTTTACAGGGGTCCACACCCATAACACAGAGAAAGTGTGTTCAAGTACACAGGAGTCATGAACATTAGGTGCGAGACGGCAGGCAAGATACAGAGAAAGTGTGATACCAGAGTTAAGGAGATTTTTAAGAACTTTTCACTTATTTTCAAGGCTTGAAATGAGGAACTGATGTGTTAGACTTGCAAAGGAGGAATTATGAGTGATAATGAGCTCATACAAATAGCAGAATGTCAATGCGACAATTTTCAGTGCAACAGCTTCTCTTCCTGATAGTAAGTCAGATAGTGTGCCGACTACTTGGACAGTTGGATTAGTTTTTATTCTCCTCTTTGGCTTTCTTATACATAATTCTTTGATGGTCTTTGCATAAATTGGAATATCTTGGATAACTTGGAGGAGTGGTATTTTTATACACAAATTTTTCAGTTCTCCCAGAAGATCAAAACCAGGGTGTTCTATTGGGTGAGGTATGATTAGTCGTTCTGGGAATGGTGGAGAAGAGGTGGTTGCTTGCTCATGAGTTTGTTGTCTAACAACATTCTCTTTTTGTAATTTTTTTTCTAAAGGTAACGAATTTTCAACTTGAAAATTTTTGTCTACCTCTAATTCTATTATGCACCCAGACCTTAGTTGAAGGTTGTTGCACTCCCTTAACTCGGTTTGGAGTTCTGGTGCTTCGATTATTTGAACATATTGAACCAGTATATTATTAGGGTTCGGGTTGGGTTGGGCTAGGAGTTGTGGTCTTAAGTTGGTTTGGGGATTTTTTTGCAATGTATATGGCACTGGCAATGTAGGTGGAGGGAGAGAAATCATTCCAGCTGGTTGATTCATAGATCTTTGCCAATTCGACTACCAGGTTTGACTCTGCGAGGTGGAGGGGGACCATTGTGTTGGATATGTATTATTTTACCCAAATGGTGGTTAGTAACGAAAGTTAGGCCAATTGGTTTGATTTGTTTTATTTGGCCATGGCGATGTAGGAAATGGATGTTGTGAACAGCTAGGGAAAGGTGGCTGATTTTGCCACATTCCAGTATATTGCTAAGCATTATACTGAGGAGACTGAAAAGAAGAGGATAGATCGATGGGCATAACTGTTTGTCGTGGTTTCCATTGACGACACTAATTGAGTAAGCACCCTGGTTCTGTTTATTCTTCCACTTATTTGTATACTGCTTTCAATCCCGAGAGTGAGGGGCAACTTTCTGTGGAGTGATCTTTCATGCAGATGGCATGGACTTGGACTATATCCAGTGGGCAGTCTTTATGGCTGTGTTTCTTTCTACATCTAGGGCAGAATATTGCCAAATTTTGTTCTGCTTCTACTTTCTTTTCTTTAGCTTGCATGATGTCGAGCTGCATTGTCAGAGTCCCTAAAATATCAGTTTTGAAATCTTCCAGTAGATTCCCAATTTCTGTGTGGGTTATACCTCCACCAGAGGTCTTGCTATCCCTTTCGATCATGTCACGTTCTACTAGTTTTAGTCTTGTGCTACCTCTCGAACTCCTGATACATAAATAAATAATGTCAGCAAAATTTTCTTGATATATGTCACCTTTGCCCATGATGTTTAATTTTTCAACCCATTGTTCCTTCATCCCTTTAATTAATGTAGTTTTTAACACATTATCGGGTAAGGGTAAAGATACATAAGGTGATCTCTGGAGGTTGTATTAAAAGCGTTCTACATATTCCTCCAATGTTTCATTAGGCTTTGTTGTCATCTGAAATATTTCATCCTTTAATTCCCTGAACCTACAATAATCCTGATATTTCTTTAGAAAAGAAGCTTTCACCTGATCCCAGTCATTTATAACACCTCCACTTAACCCATAAACCATCGTAGAGATGCTTTTTTTAATGTGGACGGGAACAATTTTAGCTTTTGGGGATCAGTGGTATAATCATACCCCCTGCATAATATATCGAATTCAAAAAAAAATGCATATGGATCTTTTGATGTTAAGCCATGGAATGTAGGAATATGTTGGAGAGGAATGGCCTTCATAGGTGCATTAACTGCAGTGTCCACAATGGGATATTGCAATGTGGAAGTTTGGGGTGGTTGCTGGTTCTGGGCCATTTGATCAAATATGTGCCAATATCCTTCTGGGATTTCTAGGGAATTATTCCTAGGCCGACTAGAAGGAGTAGGGATGACCTTAACAACACTTCCTTGGTCTAGGATAATGAGTGTCCCTTGCTAAACTATTATCTGAGGGGATTTTGGTTCTTCAGGTTCTTCAGCTTTGTTTTGGATGATTTTGACAAAACTTCCCTTATCTGGGTTGCTTAGTGTCTGGATTAATTCAAGAGGGGATCTTGGTTCTTCTATTTCCCCTATTTCTCCTCCTACTTTGCGAAAATTACTAGAGTTCCCTTCTTGTAAAGAAATTGGGTGATAATTCTCAATTTCTTGAGAATCTTGCTCAGTCTCTTCTGTTTGGCTATGCACCTCAGCAAAAGCTATAGATGGTGATTCTGTGGCCCAAAGGGAGCTATTAGGTTGTCTAGAAGCAATTTTTCTAGGGCCTACTGATGGCTGAGATTCAGCTTTCTTAATGATATTGTTGATAAAGGTTGTTCGCCCAAGGGTCACCGGTCCCTTAGGTTTTTTAGGTCTGGAAGGAATTTTGTTTTGTTTAGATTTTCTAGTCATTCAAAAAATTCAAGCATTCATTCCTACCTTCAACTTCTACGCAGTTATTCTATGAAGTGGGCAAGTGAACTAGCATGTTCCTCACTCGTTACGTAGGTTCTTACCTTCCGTTTTTAATACCCATTTCTTCCTTAGAAAAGAAAATCAAATATACATCGGTCTTTCTAAATAGCTACACTCTCCCCGGCAGCGACACCAAAATGTTGAGGTATAAAAGGTGTCTTTTTAACTCCTATTTATCCTACATTAATTATCAATCCAAGTACGATTTTTTTTCTCAAGAGTGTACTCAGTCTGAAGCAGAAATTTAATCTAGGAGTAATTCTTTCCAATTTGCAGTACAATGTTTCAAATACAAGAGTAAACGGATGTTTGAAGATGGCATCTAATTGCAATGATAAGAAACTTAATTCTCTAAAACTCAATTATTCGCTCAGTAATCATCAGTCAAGGATGCATTAGTAATAACTCTTTCCTCTGTCAACTGATGTAAATGAAATCAAACATAAACAAGATCCTCAATCTGAGAACTTAGATAGTGATAGCCAATGTCCTTTACAGTTGTTGATCTTACACTCCAAACTAAAGCAACTAATTGGAAATGATAACTGAGTTAAATAATGTTGCTAATGGAAATGGAAGAAACACACTCTCTGCAATAACATTCCAAAGCAAAACCAAATACTCGCAGGAAATAAATGATCAGCAAAATTATTTAATGGAAATGAACAACAAATTCTAGAATGAATATCAAAGCTTTATATTGGAAAAGCATATAAATACAAGTTAAAAAGAATAATAATCCTTTTATGGTGGAAAGGACATCAACGCGATTCAATCACAGCTTATGCAATAAACCAATTCCATAAAATATTGAAGCAGTAAGCTATCAAACATGGAATCTGTAAAGCAATGCGACTAGAGAAAATGAACATTAAAGCAAACCATTACACGACTGGAATTGTAAAGTAATGGTACAGATAGCAAGTGGATCCACCAGGGCCAAGCCTGTAGCTGCTAGTGAAGCACTGCTGAGCTACTCCAGTATCAAATAATGGAACGACAATCGAATTATATATTAATCATATGTAACAAAGTTCACAGGAAATCGCACTCTATTTTAACCAATGAGAGTCAGTGATCAAAGTGAAAATACAAAAGGAAATATGAATAATGATAATACATGCTCCTTGATTTCTACAAGTGTTATCCTTTTATAACAGCCAAGTGGAGAAAACAAGAAATACAGATAAGCTTTGAAACAACGATCCCTTAGGATCGAAATATCTAAGCGATTCGCTCTATCTTCTATCTCCAATTACTATTTTTTCGTCTTGCGCTGAAGCCACGATGTTCCTTTCTTTTCTTTGACTGTGCACTTCAATTTCGATCTTCTTTTCTAGATATGGCTTCCTGTTGAAGGGACAACAGTTACTTCTTCTTTGTCTTTTCCTCCCGAATGGTAGCTTCCCATTTCTTCTATTTTCTGTATAGAAGAAAGGACAATATTTAGTTAATTTGAAATAATCACTAATCTCCTTAATTCCATTACAATTCTTCGATATATTACCATTTTAGAATACAAAGGATTTATGATTAAAGGAAAAAGATAAAGAAATAAATGACAAATTCATACCTTTTCCATCGCTCAACAAAGCCCTTTGTAGTAACTTCTCCTTGAGATTAGAGGCCTTAGACAAGAATATCCTACCATGATTATAGCTGACTCCATCTAGGATTGAATAGCTCTCATAATGTAGCAAGTCATCAAGAATCATGCAAGTGTGAAGATCCTTGGAATATTCCACCATCAGATGGGATTTCTAGCATGGATCTAATTTTCCCAACAATGACAGCGCTGATAATGTGTCATCTAAAGTATCTACCATGTTTTTGTTCTCCTCCTTGACATTTCCCATGTCAAAGGTGTATGTTGGAAGGTCATGCCTCCCATTTTTCTCCTCCTTGACATCTCCCATTCCAAAGGTATAAGGTGGAAGGTTTCCATTCGTTCCTTGCTGCCTCTTTTGCATATGCACATGCTCAACAGAAGATGGAAGTTCTTGGAAGTTAGTCTCCCATGGAAGGCTATCATCTATCCAAAACCTCCTTGGTTTTTCCAAAGTATGCATGTGTGACCACCATCCCCTATCATGTATGGAAGACTATTCTCCCAATGAGTTTGTCTCTTGATTCTTCAAAATCAGGGATTGCCTCCTTTTCTCCATGATGGTGTCATTCTTCATCCTTGTAGCATCCTTTCTTAGCACAGTATGATATGAGAGAATGGAAAATGGTGATAAGGGAAAAATAATTTCCCTCTCCTTGAGACTTCCCCATACTCTCAGCGCTATAGTATGGTCTTCCAGTGCTTCCTTCCTCATTGGATCTATGAAAGGAGCATCAATGCATGAAAAATATTTCATCAAGTCTGAATCAGGTGGTCTACAAGGTGGTATATCACAAGATAATGATGTCTCATGGCTCATTCCCATGTGAAAAACATATGGAAACATCTTATGACTACTTCCACTGCGCAAATCTATCTCTAATTTCTGTATGGAAGTATCACGATAATGGGGTATCACTCTTATGAATGCAAGAGTGCTTTTTATTGGAGCAATTTCCCCATCTTCTTCTCCATGTAATAGAGGATCACCTCCCATCATATCAGTGTTTTGATCCTTCATCTTCTCCCCTTTACCCACCTTTTGCAAGATCTCACAGTCTAAGGTGCTTCCTTTAGATGTAGTTAACTCCTGAACACCCATCATCTCCTTGGTGTCAAGAGTTTTGATTACAAAGGACTGATTTGTCATAGTGTGAGTTCCCAAAACTGAATGCAATGTTGGAACACATTCCCTCCATTGTTTTTTCTCATGGTATATCATCTTAGACACATGTTGCTCATTATCTTCATGTGTAAGATCCATGGGGCCTTCTTGTAAAGATACAAGAGCCCTCTTACTGGAAGCAATGGCTTCATCCCCATCTCCTAATAAAAATAGATCTCCTCCTGCTATCACAGCACTGGAGGATCTTTCCATCTCTTCTTCTTTCTTCTCCTCATTAATGGAGCATGCCTCATCAATAAGAGATCCTTTCTCTTGATCTCTCCTTGAAAAAGGAACACTCATGTCTTCTTCTTGAGAATAATGTTCTTGCTGAAGTGGGGCCTTTTCCCTTGGAAAATCATGTAGCATATATTTAACCCCTCCAACAATGTTCTGGAATGGAGTTATCCTCGTGGATACTTCCATCTCATGCAAAGGTTCTGAACTCTTGGGCTTAGTTTTCTTACCCAAATAAGTTTCATATGGCTCAATATCAAATATTTTCACTATCCTCCTAGTGAACTTTGCATAAGTAGAGATGTTTACATTCCTTAATGAAGAAGATTTAAATAACCACCAAGCATAAGCCTTACCTTGGAGGTGCAGCACTACTACTCTTATGGCTTCTTCTTCAGAAACTTGATGCTGCTGGAAATGTGTGTCTAGCTCCTTTACGCAAGATTTGGCTGAGCTCTCAGGTGATCCATCAAATGTAGGTAGAAAATTCCTACCCAAAGTGGGCTATGTGCACCCACTTCTTCTATTGTATATGCTAGATCTTCTTTCTTATTTGAGTTGACAAAACTTTGGGAAGCTTAGATGCTCTATGAATCTTTTAGACTGAGATTTATATTCTTGGATATAGTCACCAAGAGTCTCCTCTTTTTGTGTCCCTCCTTCTGCTTCTTCTCTTGCCAGGAATGTAGGCATGCTACAACGTTGCAGATCTGATTGTGTGGCTGAAAGCTCACACACAAAGTATGAAGAACTGGAGCTTCCTTCATGTTCAAATCTCTCTAAAGGATCTGCATGTCTTTCTTTCCTCATTCCCCTTATTTCATTCCTAAGCTCATGTATAGCTTGGAACAGAGTTTTTGAGAAATATTTCCCTTTCATTCTTCCAGATAAAGGGGTTTGACCCCTGTCTTCTTTGTCTTTAGTGTAATCAATATTATTATGTATTATTTTCATATTACTCCACTCTCTGTCAGTAAGAGGCTCTTATTATGTGGAAGACATATTGGCTTCTTAAGAAAGCACAGGCTGTGCCAAGATGATTACTCTGATACCACTGTAATATCCCAAAATGGGAACAACAACAATATTAATTAATACTGCTTCAGAAATAACGCAGTTCAGCCAAATAAAAGTAGGAGGAAAATATGGAGGCTCAATACTGACATTTACAATAGAAAATTAGAGTTATATTGAAGCCCATGAGTTATATAATAGAAAATAGAAGACTTTACATGAAGAAAATCCTCAAAATGAGGTGTTGCAACCATAGATTAACACTGAACAAGCTTGATAGCGTTATTTTATTGGCTAAAAGAAGCTATAGATTACACTTCAGATCTAAATAATATTTTTGTACAAAGATTAGATCTGTTTCAGATATGTACACTAGAGAGGCTCCTTTACAAATGCCGCTTGGGGTTTTCAGCAAAAAGTGAAGTACATGGAGTAGATCTGAGATCTAATCCAGCAGATATGAAAAATGACTCATAAATTCTGAAGTAAATACAACAGTATTCATATTAGATCTGAATATGACATGTATTAGATCTGAAATACATGGATCACCACACTGAAGGGTAGATTCCCGACACTAGAGACCTCTCCTCCAAAAGTTTGCCAAAACACCCTACAAATTTTCACTTGCAAATAATGCAATACTGGAAGATAAACTACGTTTTGCACTTTATAACATGGGTGGCCTCAAGCCAAGATCTGAAAAATGTGCTCCAATCATCCAATACACTCTTGTCAAGGGGATAGAAGGCTTTCCTGCTGAAAAGAGGCACTAGAATGGCCTAGATCTCAGTAGATCTAGCCTCCACTTGCTCCAACTTACAAAGACAACCAAACCTTCAATAGGATCTGAATTTTAGTTGGAAGAAGAAGCTTGGACTTCAACGTGATAGTGGACAAGAAATGAAAGACTCTTCCAATAGGCCTCTCAAGGAAAGAGATGGGATTCCTAAGCAGGAAATCCTTGTGCTAAACAACACTATTATCTGATAAACAACAAGCATAATAAGAAATGTCTAAATAGACAAAATCTTCAGAAAATAATAATCATCAACAACCTTCTCATGTTGTCCTCCCTTTCCTTTTATAAGATAGATACCTTGCAAAACCCTAAACCATCTCAATGATTTAGCCTCTTTCACATGTGCCACCTCCAACTAAGACTCTGATGTGCATCAATGAGGTTCACTTCATCTAGATAGCACTATTTATTTGGTCATGGTTGACCCATTCAAATGATCCAGCCTCTTTCACACCTAAGTGTGCTTATGTAAATAGCCCAGATTTAGCTTTGTTCACATGTGGCATTGATTTATTTCTTGTTTTAGGAGTTTTATTGATCCTCCTTTACAATTTTATTCATGAAATAGAAATTAAAACAAAATTGAATATTACCATTAGCTTAGGACTAATTGGGAATAATACAGTGGCTCCCAAAAGTGGAGCAGAAAGCCTAGCGGTCTCTGGAGAAAAGACCATGTTATGGCATCAAAGGCTTGGACATATTGGGGAGAAGGGCCTTCGGATACTACACGGAAATGGTATGATAGAAGGTATGTCTAATAGCTCTCTAGATTTCAATTTATGTGAACATTGTGTATATGGGAAGCAGAATAGAGTGATTTTTCCTTCTGGTGCTAAGAGGGTGAACAAGATATTAAAGCTTGTGCACAGTGATGCGTTTGGACCTGTGTCAATTCCATCACTGGGTACATCTATTGTACTATGTTTCATTCATAGATGAATTCTCAAGGAATACATGGATATATTTCTTAAGGAAGAAATCTGAATTATTTGACAGATTTAAAGAATTAAGGCTTTGGTGGAAAACCAAACAGAGAAGAAGATAAAGGTGCTGAGGACAGATAATGGTGGAGAATTTTGCAAGAAGGAATTTGAAGAGTTCTGTAGGTATATCATGGCAGAAGACTACTCCAGACACTCCTCATCAAAATGGAGTTGCAGAAAGAATGAATAGAACGCTGATGGAAAAGGCAAGAAGCGTGCTTAGTGGTATCGGGTTAGGACAAGAATTATGGGCAGAGGTAGTGGAGACTGCATGTTACCTGGTTAATAGATCACCTTCATCAGTGTTGGAGGATAAGACTCCACATGAGATATGGACTGGTAAGAAACCTTCTCTTTCACATATGAGGGTATTTGGATGTGATTCATATGTACATGTTCCAAAGGAGAAAAGGACCAAGTTGGATAATAAATCTGAAAGGTGCATCTTTATTGGGTATAAGGATGGTTTAAAGGGTTACAAGCTTTGGAACCTAGAAACAAGGAAGGTTGTGTACAGTTGAGATGTGATGTTTAGAGAGGTGAAAGATGTTGTTAAAAATGAGGTCCTACCAAAGGAACCAGAGAACATAGAGTATGAGCTAAAGGAGGATGAATCAAACTCTAGAACAGAAGAATACTTAGAAGAGGAAGAGCCACAAACTCCAGTTGTGAGAAGAACAGTTCGGGAAAGAAGAAAAATAGAAAGGTATATCCCATCTACTTTCTGTTCAAATTTTTATTTAACAATAACTGATGATGATCCCAAAACCATCAGGGAGGCAATAAATTCAGAGGATGGAAAACTCTGGAAGGAGGCCATGGTTGATGAAATGACATCCTTGCATAAAAATGAGGCATGGGATCTGGTGGAGTTGTTGGCTGGAAGGAAGCCCATCGAGAGAAAATGGGTGTTTAAGAAGAAGATGAATGTAGAAGGCAAGGTGGAGAAATACAAAGCTCGGTTGGTAGAAAAATGTTATTCCTAGGTGTCAAGAATTGATTTTGGTGATATTTTTTATCCTGTTGCCAAATTTACTTCTATTAGATTACTTTTTTCTGTTGTTGCTGCATTTGATTTTGAGGTATAACAGATGGATGTGAAGACAACATTTCTTCACGGGGATCTAGAAGAGGAGACCTACATGAAAAAACCTGAAGGCTTTATGGTGAAGGGGAAGAAAGAACTAGTATGAAGGTTAAAGAAGTCTCTATATGAGTTAAAACAATCACCAAGGATGTGGTACCAGAAATTTGATACCTATATACGGGGACTTGGCTTCACCAGAAGCAAGGAGGATCACTGTGTTTATTTTAAATTAATTGGTGATCGTGTCATTTATTTGGTCTTGTATGTGGATGATATGTTTTTGATTGGAAATGACAAAGAAATTATCCAAGATTTGAAGACCCAACTATTCTCCAAATTCGACATGAAGGATCTTGGTGCTACAAACTATATTTTGGGCATGGAAATTAAGAGATATCGGGAAAAGAGGAAGCTCTAGTTAAACCAGAGGAAGTATGTTGAGACTATATTGTAGAGGTTCAATATGCAAGATAGTAAACCAGTGAATGTTTTGATTCATGTAGGTGTAAAGTTGTCTGCTGAACAATGTCCCAAGACACAAGAAGAAGAGGAGGATATGTCTCGTGTTCCATATGCAAGTGTAGTGGGTAGCCTGATGTATGCAATGGTCTGTACTAGACCAAACATTGTGTTGGGGTCCTGTGATTTGGCAGATTGGCACACCAAGTGACAAGGCAACATCAAAACCAGTCTTTAGAGCTCTAGGACCTAGCCTTCCTAGTCTCAGAGAGGGATATCTCAATTGTTTGCAAAGATATGACTTTTTTTCTTGTAAAAGCTTGATTTTAGGCTAGTTATTAAGCATGATTTTGTTTGATTGTTTGGGGGGACATGATGATCTAGGTAGCATATAAAGGAAAGGGAAATCTCTAAATCATTGGGAAATGGAGTCAAATAGAAGTTGTAACAAGTTTTTAAATGAATCAGGGGTATCAAAGGGAAAATATAACTTGGCCAATGGATCTACAAAGTATTTTAGGTGAAATGAAATGGACATCAAAGGTTTTTAGAATGAAAAGTAGAACTAAGGGAAATTAAGAATCCTTAATTATATGTACTCTTCAACAAAGGAACTTAAAAAATTATCAGAACATGAAGAGGCATTCCATAGATAGGGCTAACCATAAATTCTAGAAACCACATTTCAACAAATAAAAATTTCAAGACAAACTTTTCAAATGAAATCTAGGGGTCGAGGAACGCTCTATTTCATCCAAAGATTTCACTTTCAAGGATAAGAAAACATTCAAGATTCACAAATAACTACATTCATAGAAGAGGGAACTCCTAGACATATTTGATTACAGCTATAAATACCTTCAAAACAATTATTTAAGCAAGAAAAAAGGGTATGATCAAAACAGACCTCTTTGGCAGACTGTAAACAATGGTACTTTAAAGGGAGACTTCAAAAACAGTTTTCAAGCGGAAGCAAATAAGCAGGGAAAACCATAAATCATTCTTAAGACCAACGATTTGAAATATTTCTTAAATAAACAAGAATAAGGGTTCAAGGGAGAAATTAAGAATTCTCTAGAATGTCGTAGCAGAGGAAAACATAAAACAGTGGAGAGTAAACAGGTCTAAGGTGCTTCTAGGAGACATTTCTTAGCCTAAAATTTTTACTCTACTGTAGTAAGAAATGATGAAATAGAATGGAAAATAGGAAAAACATTAACAGAATAGAATACTTCACCAACAGCCAAGCTCAGGGATCCAATGACAGAGCTTTCTCCATCAAAAATAGGTCAAAACACCCACAGGTTCCAGAACATCAAATTTCTTTGAACTTCAGCGGAACTATGTATTACTTCAAAGAGTCATCAAAATGCCCACCATACAATGAGTTCGAACGTAGTATTTATGCTGCAAATGAGGAGGTGGAACTGATCTAGGGTTCAAGTGTTTTTAAATACAGAGTAAATGCATCCTTGACCTTGAAAACCATGCAAGGCATAAGGTAGGAACATGTGTGCAGCTACTTCTCTATTTAATAACGCTGTCTTAACTTCTTAAGGAAAGATAGGTGAAAAGTTTGACTTTGAGGCCTATCTTTATCTTTTCATTAACTACCTTGATACATAAAATATCTTCTGACTGTGTAATAACTATCAATTTCCCCTTTAGGACATAAAGTAGGCCACAGGTGTTAGTTTGATTTATTAAGTGAATAACTACTTCTATTTGATTTATTCAAGGCTTTTATGGCATAAGTCTTCTTGATTTAATCGTGAAACTTCTCTTTAGGCCCTTTAGCCTTGAGTTATCTTTAATTAATCCACTTTACTGCCTTTCTTTGTTTCTAATTTAATAGCTACTTTATTCCTTAATTCTTTGCCTTTATCCTTTAATCTCTTCATTTATTTGTCGATCTTCCATATCTCGTTAGTCTTCTTTGTCTTATTATGTGCAGGGGGTTCCTATGCGCGTTGGAGGGTTTTATAATTCGATCAGTGGTCATGAGACACTGATAAAACCTTTAAACCAAGCCCTGAATCCCTTTTCTACTTACCTGGTCTCAAATATTGTCATCCTGAGACCTGTTATTGTAGAATTCTGGCTGTGAGAGGGTCTGCTAACTTGGATCGCCATTAAACCTGCACAAATAAACAAAACATTAATAAAATCCTGCATTTTTGGGGAAAACCTGCTTACAGAGGCATGAGGAGTTGTTATGGAGAAATTTCAGAGAAGGAGAATGTAAAGAGGAGATTTTTTTATAGTCAAAACAAGAGGAAAGTGGCAGAATTTGAATTTGGCGCGAAAAATGAGAAAGGTGGTTTTGCAAAACCACCAATGGTTTTCACACGATCGATTGGCGATAAGTGGTTTGGGAGCCAACGAATGCGATACCATACACTAGTTGCCACGTGTCTCTCATGAAACCACCAATTTCACATTTATTTTGGTCATTAACCCGTTACGGCAAATCGCACGCGAAACGGTGCAAGGACCGTCAGATCTGGGGGAGCCAGATCGACGGTCCAGGATCAGCACGATGACGGGGAAGCTGCTTGGTCGAAAGGGATGGTGGAGGACAGGTGTCAAAGGGAGAGTGGATGTGCGGTAGAGTAGTGGGAGGTGGGCCCAGAGATGACATGGGCTATTTCATCAG
Organism: Pinus albicaulis; assembly: GCA_034641835.2. Lineage (NCBI taxonomy): Eukaryota > Viridiplantae > Streptophyta > Pinopsida > Pinales > Pinaceae > Pinus > Pinus albicaulis. Next base: position 1,671,101,948 of record CM076581.1, read on the forward strand.
GTAGCAGGGTACACTTTGTATGCAGGGTTGAAGACTTTGGATGAGTGGTGGCCGTTAGATCGATGGGATCGACAACAGGGATTTGTTCGAAGGATGAATGAATGGGCTATGGTTGGGTGGATGGAGGATGAGAGGGGAAGAACGACCACTGTTGTATCAGAGGGGATAAATAGTCGGGATTAATCAAGGAAGACGTAGGCGTGGAGAAATGAAAAATCGAGGAAGGGGGGCTAGAGGAAAAGGAGCGGGAAAGGGTCCTGTGGGTGGAACGAAGGACCGGGAGAAAAAGTAGAAGGGGCTAAATCTTTTTAGCTGATGGTCATAAACATTGGGTTATATGGTAAGAAATGGTTAGGTCTGAAGGCCAAAAAGGGCTTAGAGATTTATGTTTGAAAAAGGTCAGAATAGGCTAAAAACATGGATTTTAAGCCTTTTTGGAGATTTCCGATAGGGTAAAAGAGGGTGTTTTTAAACCAAAAATGGGTTTTTATAGTTTAAGAGGCCTTTTTAAGGGAAATGAAGAATTAGTGGAGGAAAAATGGGTTTTTTTAGAGGGAAATGAACTGATAAAAATGGTAGAATGAGGGGATGAAATGTAGGTAAAAATGGTGGGGATAACCTAAAACAAGCTTTCTTTTGAGTCAAAAAAGGTGATCTTTTAGAAGGCATAGATGAAGGTTTTAGTGATTGATAGACTTAAGATAATGAAGGCTATGATATTTCTAGAACTCATAATGTTTCTACAAATATTGTTTCTAGCAATCTGAGTTTTTCAGATTTAGTCATCTTTGGATAAAGTCAAAATTATGGATGACTAGCACATTTCAAATGAAGTGGGAGTATTGAACAGGTTTATGTCAAACCCAGGGAAGGAGCATTGGATAGCAGTGAAGCGGATTTTCAGATATTTGTGTGGCACTAGTGATTATGGCTTGTGCTACTAGGGAAGACCATGTTTGGAAAGAGTGTTGGACATTCATGTTTTTGTTGATGCAGACTGGGCTGGAGATCTGGACCAAAGCAGATCTACAAGTGGGCATGTGTTTGGCCTATTTGTAGGTGTAGTCAGTTGGATGAGTAAAAGACAGTATGTAGTGGCTCTTTCAACTATAGAGGCAGAATACATACTAGCCACTCATGCAAGCAAGGAAGCAATCTGGTTGTAGATATTGTGTTCAAGAATGGGGTTGGTGCAACAAGCTATAAGGATAGAATGTGATAGCCAAAGTGAAATTTTCTTGGCTAAGCACCCTGCTTATCATTCAAAGACAAAGCACATTGATGTTCAATATCACTTTGTGAGAGATATGGTTGAGGCTAAAAGGGTGTTGTTAGTAAAGGTGGACACCTTGAAGAATGTTGAATATGCTTTGACAAATTTTGTGAGCACTCAGAAGTTCTCTTGGTGTAGATAAATAATGGGTGTTGCAAAGCTGGGCTAATGACTAAGCTCTCTTGTGGCCCACTACGGAAAGAAAACAACAAATGGGAGAATGTTGGGTATGTGTTATATTATTTCCACGACTATTCACGCGCGGGGGGGTTCATAGGGGGGGTGATATCCCCCCATGTATGTTGCACCGGGTGTAGCAGGGGGGCCACAGGGGGGGTGGCAGCGCCTCGGGAAATTTTTTTTGGACCTTATTTTCTGGTGGACGAACCCCCCCCATGGTTTTGTGCATGGGTTTTCACATGGTTTTAGGGCATGATGGTTTTCGACCCCTGGTATTTTGTAGATCCGGTCAAGGGAACTACGGTTATGTTCTAATCCAGGATTAATGGATTGGGGTTTATGTATGCTTTGACATGTATATATATGTGTTGTAGCATTAAAGGGACTATAATGAAAAATAAATTTGGTCATCCCGATTTGGGATCTAGAGGAAAATCTCTGTGTATATCTATTTTATGTGTTATGTTCTCGCTATTGTTTATTTTCTATTTTTAAGATTCATTTGTAGATAATTTCTGAATAGGGTTAAAACCTACATGCTGCGCCCGCCGCCATGTACAGCGGGATCTATCACCCCCCCACCCTGCACGTGTGACTTATCATGGAAAGAATATGACACATACCCAACATATCACAACCAAGAGACATTAAGGAGTGCCCTAGAAAGGGCACCATTATACAAGAGGGCTCTGCAAGCAATGAAAATATAATGGCTTGGATTGAAACTCATTCCTCCTTTTCTCCTGGAACTGGGTGAAGGGAAATACCAGGATGAAGAAAAAATAGAATGGGAGGAGGAAGATAATAATGTTGGATTATACCCCCCTAAAGGAATTCCTTCACTTCTTCCTTGGGAGGTCAGAGGGGTCACTAAAGCACTGTAAGAAATTAAAGAGGAGGAATAAGTTGCTCAGTGGATGAGCAACCATTTCGTAGGGGGGTGATGATGAGAACCATCATTAGGTATAATTGGAGGTGTTAATTATCACCCTTTTATCCTTATTAGTCTCTCTTTCTCACATTTAATTGCATTATGGTCATATGTTGCTTAGTGTATATGGGCATTAAGGCTTGTCATACTTCGAATGCCAAATATGGTTAAATGCAGGATAATCACGAAGATATTCCATATTTTTTAATATTGTGCATTAAAATTTTGGAGTATTCGACAATGAGAAATTATAGGAGGAATTTCCACCTCCTTGACTCCTAAAGGTAGCCAAGGTATCCTGAAGGTTCCCTCCAACAACTCGAAACCAAAGGCAGCCAAGCAAGTGGAAGATCGTGTGCACCAAAGCTCCACTTCTCTTGTAGTCAAAGAGGACACATCAACTACATTTTAGGGACATGTTGGTAGCTACCCTTTAGTTTAAATAGGGAAGAGAAAGAGCTCATTAGGATTCAAATTTTGGAGGAAGCTAGTAGACTCTTAGCTCTTGTTATAAACTTTTGAGACTTTCATGGTTATGTAGTGATATTATTTCTACAATAAAATGAGTATTTAGTTTTTCCTTCAGTGATTTAGTTTCAGAGAGCTAGGCTTTTGGGTTAGGGCCCAATCCATTGGCGTTAGTCTCTCTCTTGTGTATTTATGTTTATATTTATGCCCTTGTAGCTAGCTTTATTCATGAGTTTTTGTAATGTTCCCATTTTAGCACATGACTAAATGGAACATTAGAATTTTTCTTTTATCATAGAGTAGCTAAATAAATGGGTAAGGAGACCCATGATTATGAAAAACATCAATAAAATCCCTCACGTTATGAAAAAGGAGCATCATTGGAGCTTGTTTGCACACCCCATGTGTGAAAAGGGTTAATTGCAAAGAGGGCTAGGTCATGTTGACCAAGTCAAACTACACAATAGATGGAGGTGTGGCTTGCTTGGGAAGCCTACGAAATTGCATGAGGAGGAGGAAACCCTAATGTGTGGTGTCCATGGCTAAGGAGCTTTCATTTTCATAAAAGGAGGGGAAAGCAACCATTTTGAGCTAGCTTGGATATTTCAAATTGCTTTCCACAATTGCACACTGTGATAGTTGTGCTGCTCAGCACAAGGGATTTCTTGTTCAAGAATTCCCTCCCTTCTTGAGAAGCTCTTGAAGGTTTTATCTTCATCTTCTCCACATCTTGGCTCAAGGCCAAAGCTATTCCTTTCAGTGCAGTGATTCTTGCAGCAAGAGCCATTGTGTTGCTAGGGTTGCAGTGGAGGTTCCAACATCATCATTCTGGAGCTTAGATTTCAGAGGAAGAAGTTCTTATGCATCCAGGAGATCAATAGGGGAGATATCAGTTCCATTTCTCATATCTTGGTAGGAGGCCAATCTCTTCCCATCATCTACAGTGCAGTTCCTCTCCTTGACTGTGCAGTTCTTGAGTGCAATTGCAGTGAGGGATTCCACCGGCATTTTGGAGGGTGAGATCTTTGGTGAAAGGATCAGCCTTTCACTCTAGATTTCCATTGGATGAGGTATACACATTGATGCAGCATTATTCAACCATCTCCTTCATGTTCTCATTTTAGAGTTGCAGCTATTCCAGCAACTCCGACATTTCTGCATATTTGCCATTTTGTATGTATTGTAGCCAATCCCTTTAGGGATTGTTTATTATAGTTTCTAGGGGTTGAGATCCATCTCCCCCTTCTTATTTGAGCTTATTATTGCCATATCTTCATTGTATCATCATTTTGCAACAGTCTTCCTCCAGTGACTGCGTAGTCATAGTTGGGCACAATATATGTAGCAGTGTGTTTCATGTTCATTGTACTTGTGTCTTTAGAGAAGGATTTGCTTCAGCTTGTACACATTTCTGCTACCATATTATCAATGAGAATTCTATGAGGGTTTATTGCATTTCTGAAGTTTTATACATTCACTTCTATTTTCCAGTTCATGTTTATGTATTGTTGTAGCTCATCCTTTGAGCAAGATCTTCCTGAGGAAGAAATATTTGCATAGCTATAGGCAGAGTCTGAGGAAGGGCCAGATAGCCTCTGGTTCTCATCCTCTCTTTAGAGGTGAAATAACTGGTAAAATCCCTCTCACTCAATCTTTGACATAGCCTTGTTCATATTTCCAACAAGGGAACATTTCAGTGGTGAAAAAGCTGTTGATTTCCATTTCGGGATATTACAGTGGTATCAGAGCATCGAACTTGGCACAACCTATGAAGTTTGAATTTTAGAAGCAGAGAGCCCAAGGATGAAGAATATGAGTTCACTCTCATCTATTTTCAGATCCAGAAGAGACCTCTCCAAAGAGGTCAAGAAAAATGAAGGAGGAGAAGAGGAAGGACCATGCACTTCCTATTCTCATAGAAAAGCAGAGAAGAAGCATGGAAGACACTTGGAATCTGAGATTCTAAGTGAGTATATAGCTAAATACCGAGAAAACCCTAAAGTCTTCCAAGAGACTTTATCCTTTCCACATTTTATTTAACAAAAAGAAGAAGGAAGACCCCATAGCCACGGGATGATGAGAGGCAATAGATTTCTATTGTCCACATTTGATGGATCACTCACATGTGCAGTAGAGGTTTGGGCAAAGAAGCTAGAGGCCTTTTTCCTGCTACATACTATAGTAGACAAAGAGGCAGTAGAATTTTCAGCACTGCACTTAAAAGGTGAAGTAAAGATTTGGTGGATCAGCCATCTAGACCATGCAAGGGTTTCAAATCTTGTTGAGTTTTCTCAAATATTGATCAGTAGATTTTGCAAAAAGAGGGAGGAGCCCTCACCACCATTTGATGAGGCATGTACTTGCACTGTTGAGACCATGGAGGAGCAGCCTTCATCTTCAGTAGTTTGGGAGGAAAATACTCATGGGGAAGCAACACTTGTAGCCTTGCAAGGAGCTTCCAAGTTTCACCAAGGTATGATTGGAGATCCATTACTTGTCATTTCGGCAAACACCTTGGATGGGTCTACATCATTGCATGCAGGTGACCTAGAGCAGCAGAATGATACTGCATTGTACAAGAGCAGTGATGCAAAGGAGATCTCACAGAGAGATTTCAATGGAGGTGCACTCCCACACTTTTTGGAGTGCAAGGTTATTCAACAGTTAGAGGAGGGTTTTTCCTTCTCACGGGAACAAATAGGAGATGGGGGACATCTTTGGATGGATAGATTATCTCATGACTATGGTGGACATTCCTTGTGCCACATATATCATGATGGGAGGTTTTTGCCTACCAACTATTTGGATCCTCATAGGGTCAAATTGATCATCAGGAAGTCTGTATTTCAAAATACCATGAAATGCAGAGGTTTGATTTGGGATGACGGTAGTCCTCAAGGGAGGAGTACCAAGCTGAAGGAATAAAGGAGACATCCACACATTGCTGAGTGGATGTGGTGGAGGAGGAGCAAGGGGCTAGTGAGCCACTTGCAGATTTATGATACCGGGTAGCAAGACGCTTGGTTGCGCTGGTTACTCTTGAAGGATTTTGGCCATCACTTGGCATACTCTCTTTCTAGGAGTAAGAGGAGGTAGCAATGGGGTTTGTTGCTTGGATGGTGTTGGAGAGAGAAAAGGCATATGTGCTCTAAAATTATGTACAATGTCGTAGGAGTAGGAGATGGCACTATCATGGTGCAAAGGGGATACTCCTTGGCTTTTGATGATCAGGAACTGCTTCCACCTTGGGAGAGATTCCATATTTGCAGCAGCATTGTTGGAGAATTTCCCATTTATGTTGAGGGAGCTGAGGGCAACAACGCAGTGCTATCCAGAGACTATCTAGTGCCTCATGCAGAGGAAGGAGGAGCTCTTGCTCCAAGGGGAAGGACTCTTGCATCCTTGCAAGGAAGTCCCCAGGATCTCATGCATGGAGATCAAGGCACACATGTTCCATTGTTGAGGAGGTGTGTCACCATTGAGACACAAGGAGGAGGTAGGGAGAAGACCCAGCATCTTGAGATGAGGAGTACACATCCCTATTCATTTTTGGAGGTTGATGCACCTAAGAGGGTGATTGGATTGCACAGTACACGCATGGACAGACTTGTTCATTCATCTATGTATTCACCTCTTGAGGATGATGTCTTACTGCATGGAGACATTTTTCCAAGGAGACCACTGGATCACTAGCTGATGGGAGATGTTTCACATGTTGGCGTACCATTCATTGATTTCAGGGGAGTGGAAACCTTGGGAGGAAGCTTCACAGCACTGAGAGTCTTGGGTAGACTCAAGAAGGAGGGGGCCATTCCCTCAATACCATTTCCACCCACTCTCATTTCAGATTCTGTGCTATGGCAGAAGTAGAAGGGGAAGGTTAGCAACCTTCCAATTTGCATCTTTGGCATGAGAAATGTCAAAGGAGGAGATGACCATATGACAAAGGCCCTTCATGAGGAATCATCAGCGCTGTCACTATGGAGGATGGATCCATGTGGGAGCTCCAGATTGCTGGTGGAGTATTCCCAGCATCATCTTACTTACACAATATTGACAAATCAGCATATGAGGATATGCATAGATCATGTGCAGATGGAGGAGATACATAACTCTTTGGAGGAGTTAGCACAACCACCACTTTTCTCTTTGAGGATGAAGGGAGACTCATTTTTGAGCCACTCCATTTGCATGAGCAGAACCTATGGTAAGGGTATTGTTTATTTGCATGATGATTCACATATTCATCCCTTAACCATATATGTACAGGATGTTGCTCCAAGGAGGTGCATTCTTTTTTCTAGACCCCATGGTCTAATTGAGGCCGTGAGCACTATTGATGACCACTCCCTAGGAGGACTTGGGGAGGCAATGTATTTTAGAGGACATGCTCACCTTGCACCATACATCATTCACTTCCTCCATACATTTGAGGAGAGTAGGACAACAAGAAAGTGGTTGAGAGGCCACACTCTTTGTCATAATCTTTTGCAATTGAGGGTAGAACTGCATTGGTTACAATTGAGGGACCATTTTCCTTCTCCCTTTCCACGCGTGACAGCAAGCACAGTTTTCATTTTGGTTCATTATGTTGCTGGTGTCTTTGTATTTGATGATAGCATGATTGGGGTAATGGCACATTGGCTGGATGTGTCCCTTGGGGGGGAAATCTCCCACATTATTTGCATTGCATGTTCTAATGGGAGCATGAGAGGACTTGTGGCCACTACAGCAACACAATTTTTTCCATTTGAGGTGAGCCATATGATTGATTAGATTCCATATGGTGATGACTACCAACTCATCACATATGAGATGATTTGGGACAGTATATTTCATAACGCTAGAGAAGAGATCCTTGGAGATCTAGACTTCGTCTTGCCTCTTGAAGGCAACATTTTTGTAGCCCAATATCAGCATATACTCTGCACCTATCCTAAGTGGAGAGGAGGACAGCATGGGGTAGGCTATTTTGTCTACCAAGATCATATTTTCAGCCCACCTACATTGCAGGAGCTAAAGGTGGAAGATGATTGTCAAGAGTTGCCATGTTGGAGGGTAACTCATTTTGTATGGATCATTGCTTGGGGGATGGAGTATCTACATGAGGAAGGTATTCCTCAACATATTTCAGACTCCATGACTTGGGTGGAGATTCCTCAGTCCTATCCTTCCAGTTGCTTGAGGACAAGCAACATTTGGGAGGGGAGGACTGTAATGTTACCATTTTAGCACATCGCTAGATGGAACATTCTAATTTTTATTTTATCATAGAGTAGCTAAATAAATGGATAAGGAGACCGATGATTATGAAAAACATCAATAAAATCCCTCACATTATGAAAGAGGAGCATCATTGGAGCTTGTTTGCACACCCCATGTGTGAAAAGGGTTAATTGCAAAGAGGGCTTGGTCATGTTGACCAAGTCAAACTGCACAATAGATGGAGGTGTGGCTTGCTTGGGAAGCCTACGAAATTGCATGAGGAGGAGGAAACCTTAATGTGTGGGGTCCATGGCTAAGAAGCCTTCATTTGCATAAAAGGAAGGGAAAGCAACCATTTTAAGCTAGCTTGGATATTTCGAATTGCTTTCCATAGTTGCACAATGTGATAGTTGTGCTGCTCAGCACAAGGGATTTCTTGTTCAAGAATTCCCTCCCTTCTTGAGAAGCTCTTGAAGGTTTTATCTTCATCTTCTCCACATCTTGGCTCAAGGCCAAAGCTATTCTTTTCGGTGTAGTGATTCTTGTAGCAAGAGCCATTGTGTTGTTGGGGTTGCAGTGGAGGTTCCCACATCATCATTCCAGAGCTCAGATTTCAGAGGAAGAAGCTCTTATGCATCCAGGAGATCAATAGGGGAGATATAATTTCCATTTCTCATATCTTGGCATGAGACCAATCTCTTCCCAACATCTACAGCGCAGTTCCTCTCCTTGATTTCACAGTTCTTAAGTGCAATTGCAGTGAGGGATTGCACCACCATTTTGGAGGGTGAGATCTTTGGTGAAAGGATCAACCTTTCACTATAGATTTCCATTGGAGGAGGTATACACATTGATGTAGAATTATTCAGCCATTTCCTTCATGTTCTCATTTTAGAATTGCAGATACTCCAGCAACTCCGACATTTCTGCAGATTTTCCATTTTGTATGTATTGTAGCCAATCCCTTTAGGGATTGTTTATTATAGTTTCCAGGGGTTGAGATCCATCTCCCCCTTCTTATTTGAGCTTATTATTGCCATATCTTCATTGTATCATCATTTTGCAGCAATCTTCCTCCAGTGACTGCACAGTCATAGTTGGGCACAATAAATGTAGCAGTGTATTTCATGTTCATTATACTTGTGTCTTTAGAGAAGTATTTGCTTCAGCTTGAGTGATCATTCCTCAAGATCTTGTACACATTTCTGCTACCATATTATCAATGAGAATTCTATGAGGGTTTATTTCATTTCTAAAGTTTTATACATTCACTGCTATTTTCCAGCTCATGTTTATGTATTGTTGTAGCTCATCCTTTGAGCAAGATCTTCCTGAGGAAGAAATATTTGCATAGCTATAGGTAGAGTCTGAGGAAGGGCCAGATAGCCTCTAGTTCTCATCCTCTCTTTAGAGGTGAAATAACTAGTAAAATCCCTCTCAGTCAATCTCTGACATAGCCTTGTTCATATTTCTGACAAAACAACATTTCAGCGGTGAAAAAGCTGTTGATTTCCATTTTTGGATATTACAGTTTTTGCTAATTTTCTTATGTTTCATTTTATTTTATTTTAGTTTTCTTCCATTTCACATTTTTTGTAGTTATGATTTTGTATATCATGGTGTAGTAGCATATAAACTCCAAAATCTTTGATTCAAAGCCTCCCTCTCTCACCTCTTTCATTGGATCTTGAGGAGGGCAGATCTTCGCCATAGGTCAAAAATTTATCTTCAGTTATGTTTTCTTGGAAATGATAAATATTTTTTTGTATTTTTAACGAATATATTGATAATACTAAGTTATATCTCTATTTGAATGCATCATCAGGTTTACTTATCAAATTCAACTCACATTTTCCATCTTCTTTATCATAGATTTTTCAGTGTTTATTGCATGAACATGCAATTTTCTTCCAAGTTTGAGTAGAGAAGTAGAGGAGGACTCCACCAACATCCCTAGCTCCACTTCTCACCCTTCATTAGCATCCTTTCAGCAAAATCTCCTCCAACCCTGTGTTTGAGATATTCACTCCAACACCATGAGCAACCCTAGAAGTGAAAGACAATATTTTCAAGAAGTTATGAGCTTTTCCAAGGTGTTGTACAGCTTCCATCCATCTAGGTCAATATTTAATTCACTTTCTGTACCCTTTTCCCCATCATTTTTCACCTCAAAACACTCTCAGTCTATTTCCTGTAGCATTTCAGGACTTTACTGTAGCACTACATGAAACCTATATTAGATCCTGTAGAAGCACCAGTTAGCCTCTCCTTCACCCCAGAAACCATATTCCACCTCACCTATACCTGCCATAACCTCCAAGACACTTCCGACTCTGAATCCATGAGTCCAAGACCTTCCTAAGCTACCTTAGCACCTCCTTCTTTTGCCGAAAAACATAGTATTTACAAGCATAGTTAGGTCATGACTAGATGCATAGATAAAGCATAGTAGTTAAGCATGAATTAGTTAGAGTTAATTTATCCATTTGGCCCAACAATGTGTGATTAGAGTAGTCTTCCTTTCTGCAATTTCAATTCAGCAATTTAGCTCATGAATGTTTCTTAGTTTACTTCTATTTCTTGCAATAGACTAAATGGAAGATTTCCTTCCTTAAAAAATAGATAGATTTACCTTATTTCCTTAGAATATTCTCTTGATTTCTCATAGAGTAATAGTCTTGAGTCATTTTCATTTCTAGGTCTAATTCAAAAATGTGACAGACTTCGTTCAGAAACCCTAGCAATAGCACCCTTTTGTAGGACTTAGAAGAGGATGGCATGAGTACAATGCATCTACTGTGTATATAACATGAAGTCTATCACACTTCTGAATTATACCTAGGGTTGATAAAGTAAAGAAGAGTAGCCTCCGTGGGTTTATAAAGTAAATTAGAGTAGCCTCTGGGAGTTGCAGCACTCTTGGTGCAATACTAGGGCTCACGAGAAGGTTTGAAGGAAGGTTTGACAAATTTTCTACAAGAAATGATTCCTAATGGTGAAAAGGTATTAGATGAACTCATGATGAGAACAAAATAAATGTTAATCATGATTTCATAGACTCTAATTTTGGATTTAATACCCACCATATTCCAAAGATCCATAAGAAGAATTTTGATGGCAAGGATCTCATAACATGGATGCTACAGATGGAGCAATAGTTTGATATTCATAATGTGTAAAACACGCAAAAGGTACACATTGAAAATTTATATTTAGAACCTAATACATTTGAATGGTATCAATCAATTTTCTCTTGTAAACAAATTTCCACTTGGTCAATTTTTATGGAGGAAATGATAGCACATTATGAGGATACAAAGAGCAGCACCTGCTTTAGCCAATTGATAAATCTAAAAAAAAGGGTTCAATGGTGGAGCACATTGAGGACTTCCAAAAATTGAATATAAGGGTAAAGTATATTCCATAGGAGCACATGATTGATGTCTTCATAGGGACTTTAAAGAATAACATCCAACATGAGGTTCACCTTCGGGAACATGATTCATTGGAGAAGGCATTCAAGCTGGCATGAAAAATTGAAAGAAAAATTATGGTGATAAGGAAGCTTACCACCTAAAACTATAAAGATGAAAGTGTTGCTACTCCCATTAGGGGAATTTTGAGGTCTAAAATGGGCCTCATAAGGTAATGATAAAATAATAGTGGAAATAATAAAACAAGATTAGATTACATCATCAAATTTTAAAGGGAAAAAAAGAAAAAACCACTTTTTCAACTTATCTATCTATGCGTTTTCTCAAATTTTGAGCGGGAACACTCATTGGATGCAGAATTTGATTCCGCATCAAAGGAGTACCCATGTTGGATACTTTTGATGAACCTTGCTACACAGAAAAAGACAAATACATGAAAAATTTGATTGCAATCATGATTTTTCATGTATTTCTCATTTTTCGTGTAGCAGGGTCCATCAAAAGTATGCAACATGGGTAATCCTTGGATGATGAATCAAATTTTGCATCCAACGAGTACTCCCACTCGAAATTTGAGTAAAACCATAGGGAAATAAGTTGAAAATACAAGTTGAAAAAGAAGTTTTATTATTTTATTATTTTTTAATCCTTTTACTTTTTTACCCCTAAAATGGTGAATCATCCCCCATGGTTAACCTCGTCATATTGAATCCTGTTGGTTCTTATAAAGTTAATTTTGGTTGTACATTTTTCTTAGGAGGCCCATTTTAGACCTAAAAATTTCTCTAATGTAGACTTACACAACCTACAATGATGACACCACAACAATTGGAAGAAAAAAGAGAAAAATGGATTTGTTATACTTGTGATAGAAAATACACTAAGGGTCATAAGTGTGCTGAGAAGAAATTATTTTACATATATTGTGAAGAGGAGGAAGAAAAGGAACAGGAACTTCAAAGGAAGAGGATATACACCAGGGACAAACCCTAAAGGAAGAAGAAATGAATCTAACCATATCATGTAATGCTTGGCAAGAATTACCACTCCTAAAATAATAAATATAGAAGGACATATCAAGAAGAAAAATGTGGTAATTTTGATTTATTTGAGTAGTACCCATAATTTTATTGATTGTAAGGTAGTGAAGAAATTGAATTTCTTCCTATACACAACACCAGAGTCTCAAGTGATGGTTTCAAATGGAGGAATTATAAATTGCTCTGGAAAGTGCCATAATATCAAGCTAAAAATGGGAGAATATGTATTGAATAGTCCAATGCTATCCATTCAAATGGGTGGTGCTGATGTTGTACTAGGACTACAATGGTTACAACCTTTGGGGATGGTAGCTTTTAATTTTCAATAACTTTCCTTGATTTTTTTTTGGAATGTAAGGAAGTTTAATTACGAGGTATCGTAGGGAAGCTGGGAAAGATAATCAATTCTAATGTCATGAAAAAGCTTCTAAAGAAATAACAACAAGGCGTAATTGAAAAATTATGCTCAATAGAGGTTTAAACATAAAAATCATCTATTTCTCAAGATCTCCAAAATTTATTCGACAATCATTCCAAGGATTTTGAGACTCCCAAAGGACTCCCACCTATTCGTGATCATGATCATGCTATTAATTTGATTCCAGGAATTTTTCCTCCAAACATCATGCCTTACAGATATCCTTATGATCAAGAGAGTAAGATTGAATGTATGGTTTCAGAAATGCTAGAGGCTAGTGTAATTCAACCTATTCAAAGTTATTTCTCTGCTCAAGTAGTATTCGTGCACAAGAAGGATGGATCATGGCGTATGTGTCTGGGTTATAAGGAGCTCAACAAGCTCATTATTAAATATAAATTTCCCATCCCCTTCATTTATGAATTATTGGATGAATTAAATGCAACAATTTACTTCATTGAGATGGATCTTCATTCTGGATATCATCAACTTAGAATGAAGATTGAAGACATTTCGGAAAAAACATTTGAGAGTCATTACGGTCATTATGAATTTATGTTCATGCCTTTTGCCTTACTAATGCACCTTCCATAATTAAAGGTTTGATGAATTTCATTTCCAAAGCCTTCCTTAGAGAAATTTTATTAGTATTTTTTGATGATATACTAATCTACAACAAGTCTTGGAAGGATCATGTTCAACATGTTGACATGGTGCTCAAACTGTTGGAGGAGAAACAATTATATGAAAAAACCTCCAAATGTTTCTTTGGAGTTGAATCAAACACTATGTGTAGCAAGATTATAGATAAAGCACATACACCTCAATAGATGTCATTAGCAACACATCTTTTGTGGGGTAATTGCTTGTACAGTAGTCTGATCACACAAGAAATAGTTCTTTATGATAAGATACCTCTGCACTTCCTGAAAGATGAAACGAAATGCTAACAAAATAGTTCATTAACATTCATTAATAGAACAGATAATAAAATGAACATCATTGATACAACACGGATAGCCATAACGTATAAACGATGTCATGCAAAGAGCAGCTTCATTAATCATAGGATATTCTGAAACTGTTGAAGGAAATACACAAAGTGTTTATACAGCAAAACACATCATAACCATAGGGTATTTTAACAAGATTCTATATTCATATGCTCAAGTGTCAGATCTTTAAATACAATGCTTGTAGCTCCTGAGTTTTCCAAAAAGAAAAGCCCTTTTTACAATGTCCCGCAGGAGTATTTATAATGCCAAAAATTGTCCGTTGGGTTTCCTTGACTGTTCGCCTTCTTGACCTTTGGGTTACCTCGCGACCCACTCCATCTGCGACCTGGGCAGGTGATGTGACCTGCGACCTAGGTAGGAGATGCGACCTGCGACCTGTCCTGTTGGTGCGACTTGCGACCTGGTTCTACTTGCTGCTCAGGACTTGCTGCTGCCGGGACGCGAAATGTTAATGCCAAGGATGTCAACCTGTTGTTCTCTGAGGAAATCCTGCCATGCCTGGTATTCTGCTGCTATGGGAGACACCAGAGGTACCTCCTCCTTCAGCCTATGCACACATTCCAAAGCGTTTGGTACTAAGGTCTCCCTTTTCTGTCCGATATGATTTGAGAGCGACGCAAGCTTGGTATAAATCCGCGCTGGAGCGGCGATGAATTGACTGAGATGCTCTTGAGATGCGGAGGGCTCTGGATCAGCTGCGGCCTGCTTGATAGGTTGCAAGAATGTTTGAATATCCTGGTTTACTTGTTCCCAGGTTTTCTCCTCTTCTAATGGTCCAAGCGATGGGATGTGGTGCAGCGTATGCATTGAGTCGATACCACTAATCAGGTGGTCGTACGAGGACATCACTTTGTCCAGGTCTTTAGACAATTTGTCCCCGGACTGCATTGCTATGCGGAGTTGAACTTTTGCATCCTGCGTGTGGATACAGTCTCTCTTAGGCAAATTTTCAGGTGCCTGAGGGTACTGTATGGTCCAACCCATCATCCTGTCCAAAGCCTGTGAAGCCTCTTTGAGCTGATCTTGTCTTTGCCTGGTTTCCATTCGTGCTCTTGCCAGAGGAGCGACCGTTTGTTTGATGGTGAACATCTCACCATATACCTGTCTCATAGTCATTTCTAACACCTCCCACTCCTTGAAAATGGCAAGCGAGACTTCGTTTGCTGGTAGAGCTTGGTTTCGAAGTCGCTGGACTTCTGCTTGCAATTCTGCTTTCTCCTGCTCTGCTATCTTTTCGCGCTGTTCCGCCGCGTGCAGTCTGTTTTGTAGAGATACTATTTCTCTACTCATACGGGTTACATTCTCCTCGTTCTGCTGATCCAAAAGCGGCCTAGTGCTATCATACCGAGGATTAGTTCTGGTATCCCGAAGACTATATTTATACTGATATATAGGATGATGCCAGAAGGACTTTCTTAACGACCTCCTCTTCTGCAAAGCGGATTTTGAACGCGCCCAGTCAAATGTGGTCACGTCGGTGTTCCCCATCTTCTTCCGTGCGGGGCGATCTAACATCGAGAGAGTTTTGTACGACGGTGTCGAAGGAGTTACCTCGAATCATCCAGCATGTCATCGCTCTTTCTTGTATTCTTCTCTTCTTCATCCTTCCTCGGTAGTTACGGCTTATAACTGCTTCTGTTCGACCCTCTTCTTGTTCGAGTACAGCCCGACACCTTACGGCTTTCTTTTGGCGTTCGGCCTACTATCGCTGCTTCTATTCGACCTTTTATGTATTCGGTACGTGACACCCTCGGCTGCGGCGTTCGGCCTGCGCATGTCCGGCTACGCGCCAAGCGCCTGTTCCGCTGCAGCTTGCGCCTCTTTGTCTTCCTTTTCTTTCCTGGCCTCTTTGTCCAGCTTCTTCTTTTGCGTTGCTGTTGCACTCTTTTGGTGCGCCTCCTCATCTTCTTTTAGCTTTTTCTCCCTTTCTTGCTGGGCTTTTGCCTCTGCCTCCTTTTGTTTGATAGATGGAGTTGGCCCTGTGTTGATTTGGGATTTCTGGAGTATGGATGAAGGAAAGGGAACCTCCCTAGCGCGTCTTCGCCCCCAGTTGTGATCATGCGGGTCTTTCGGACCCGTCCAATCCCGAGGACGAGTTCTGTCTTTCGACGTGCTGGTTCTTCCTCTCATCTTCCGCCTTGGGCTAAGTACGGTAAGTCCCGCAAGGTTGGCTCTCGGCAGTGTTCGGGGACTAATCTCTCTGGGATTGCCTGGTTTCGATGTTCCAAGTGCCCCCGGATGATAACTTCTCATTTCTTCTGCCTCTGCTAGCACTTCCTTGAAGTCTTTAACTGTGAATGCACCAATGGTGAGGGGCAGAGTGGGCCACGGTTTCTTTTTGCCCTTAGACAGGATGTTGGAGAATCCGTGTGACATTTGAAAGCATACTTCCTGAATCAGCATTTTGTCCGTCACGAAGCAAGGCATAGCATGTGGTGCCTTGTAACTGCCAAAGACTCGGATGAAGGTGTACCCAGGGAAAGAACAACACTTTAACGGAGAGTCTCCTTCGACGCCGCGACATACGAGCGTCTTGGCCAAATAAATGTATATACGAGAGAAAGAACAAATACTTGAAGTCTGATCCATATCTGTTTGTATTTGGACTCCCAAAAAATACCTTTAGTTGTAGATGTATTGCGCGCGTGTTCTCGGGTCCCGGTTGTGCTCATCATCGACATCTATAGGGCGCAAACGCGTCTAGTGAGTATGAAGCCATCGAAGTGGCCGAGGCATTCCTTGTTGGGGCCAATGTTTGAGTTCAAGTTGGTGCCGCATCGACGTCATCGATGTGTCGGCCCCCGGTCAGCGGGTACCCTATGTATAAGGTTGAACAAAAGCTGGCCCAACAGTTCGAGGTGGGCCGTCGACGCCGGTAAAAGCACATAACGAGCATGGTAGCAACTGAGCCCCGCCCCGGCCTTCTTCGACTCGCTCTTGGGTATTCCTGGTTCTTTTTTACCTTGAACTTCTCAGGCTCCTCCCACCATTGTTTAATAGTATCAACTATTGGGACGGCGTGAGCAGCAGCCCATTCTGGAGAGAAATGCTGGTTTGGGCGAGGCAGTGAATAATAAATGTGTGCATCCGAGCCTACCCGGCGTGGTGGCTGCGCGCTTCCTCGATGGTCACAGAATTTCTCGGGATGCACCTTCGCAGTCCGATGCAACGGTCTCCCGGACGCTGAGATAATGGTGGATGCGCCTGCCAGGATGTGGTTTTGGACCTCTTCAGCATCGAAGTACCTTTCTCGGTACGGAGATGTTCTGGAAATTCTTCTTCTGGTGTGGTGAACTCATGATAAATTTTGTACCATCTCATGCTGTCGTCTTTTGTAAAAGTACATAGTGTATCTTGGTATATTGGGGGTGGGGACACCACCTCCAGCTCATCAATCTCTTCCACTACTTTCTTGTCCTTCCTCCGAGATAACGGGGGTGCCATGTCACTAGAATCCGATAACACAGGTATGCACTCTATGTCTTCTTGAATTTCACCTGTCAAATTCATAAAGGAATCCCACGATAAGAACGACATGGCGATAAAAACCAGTTACAATTTAGTGATAAAATTTAACTGTCACATGCAAAACTGGGCTACTGGGTCGCTGGGTCGCGGATTGCGAAAACAGAGTCCGGGCGCGACCTTGCGACACCGGCGACCTCGGTCGGCCCCGGGTCGTGAGTCGCGATGCGGCGGTCGAAGGTGCGACCTGAGCCGCGTCGAGGTCTGCGGGTCGCGGTCGTCCCAAAACGGAAGAATGCGGCCTGCGACCTCGCCGGCCACGGTCGCTGGAGTGAGTCGCGGTGGCATAAAAGGGGTTTGGTGCGCGCGGCCTTGAACTTTTTTGCCCCCTTTCTCTTGGGAATTTGCAAGGTTTCTGGGCCTAGGGGGAGTTGTGGCATGATTTTACAAGTAAAGGGATGATGCCATGGGGCGAAACAGCAAACAGTGAGGTTTTGGGCAATTTATGCAATATATAATTTGCAAAACCTCAGAAAACATTAAAGCATGGTCAAAAGACAATTTAAAGGCTACAGGGGAGATGGGTTTAGTAAGAGAATCATTAAAACGGAAACAGCAGGAAGTAATGGAAACTTACCCGGGAAAAACTCGTCAGTTGAGCTGTCAGAGGCGTTTTCCTTACAAATCGCTGAATGTAAAAAATGCGACCTGCGACCTCCTATTTATAGAAAGTCGCACGTGCGGGCCATTAATGCGGGTCGCTGGGTCGCAGTTTCGTCAAACTTTGAGTTTTGCACCACCGTGAGCCTTGCGACACAGCGACACAGGGTCGGCTGGGTGAGGTTGAAATCAGCATTTTACCGAAAAAGGACAAGTGCGACACAGCGACTGGCCGACACCGAGGACACAGGTCGCTAGGTCGCAAGGTAACGTACAATCGATTTAGGGGATATGCGACTGTGGGCCTGGGCACAGAGTGCTCAGTGTGGTATGACAACTGTGCATGTTTACTTTTGCGACTTATTGACTTAGCAATTTCTCTTTAGCTCTAAGGGGCTCCAAAAATTTTGAAATGGTAGTCTTTTTCTTTTTGGAGGGTGTTGTAAAGGCTACAACAAATGGCGATTCACTGGACGAACTCAGAGTCTCTGCTGATGGTTAGTCTTTGCGGGGGGAGGGAGGGGCTTATGCTACCTGTCCTCTTTTACCTTGTGGTTGCCATTTACTAGCCTTCGGCATCTGGGCACAGGGTTCCTCCTTTGCCTAGTACGGTTGGGCGCCATTCGAGCAAATTCTTTCTTGGGTCTCTAGTGAGTTGAGCGTCGGTGGCCTGGGGGTGCCGGTACGATTCTTCTGTCTCATCGCCGCCTCCGTGTGGTGACCTCTCCGGTCCGGCGAGGTCAGCACACCGATAAGTGAACGTTGCTCGGCCCGCGGCGAGCAGTGATCTCGGCGAGGTCGTTACATCCTCTTTGCGCAGAAAACCTTTCTCAATCCTTTACCCTTTGTTGTACGTACTATTGCTGTTTGAATGTGCAGGCACTTATTTGAATGAGCTATGCTTGCATATTTGAAATAGCAATTTTGCAGGCGGATGAGGGTTCTGAGCTTATTTGCTTATGAAGGGTTGTTCTGATACAGTGAGGACTTTGGTTTGAATGCCTGTCGTAGCATAGAGTACTTCTTTCCCCTCCCGGCCCGGTTGACATTTACACTGCATTTTCTTTTGTGGCCACCCTCTCGGACTGGCGAGGTAAGCTTTCCTGCTTGATGACTCGAGCTCGGTGATGTGCTACCTTTAGGTGCGGAGAACAAGTAAGCTTTTGCCGCCTTTGAATTTATTGGGAAAGGCTTTCCATCAGCACAAAACCTGTTGCAGTATGCCAATATGTGTGGCTCTAACAAATCCTTCCTGAGGCTTTTATTTCGTTTTATTTTATTTTTTATTTTTATTTTTATTTTATTTAACAAAGAAAAGACAAGGAACTATGGTACAAAGCGAGACAGCCCTCGAAGGCTGCTAAGTGAAATAGTGTTTGAGGTCATGCCCGTTTACCGGGAGGACCTCGACTCGCCCATCAAGGGTTTGCAATCTGAATGTGTGTGATCCTATCTTTTCATTAATTTGGAATGGGCCTGTCCAGAGTGCTTGGAACTTGGTATGCTTCCCCTTTTCCTCATGGGCTTTATCCCATTTAAGAACCAGGTCTCCTACCTCAAAAGTTTTGTTTCCCGCGGACTTTTTATCAAACCATCTTTTGATTCGGCTCTGATGGATGGCAAACTTTTCCCGGGTCTTTTGCCTTTCTTCCTCCAATTTCAGCAAGGTGTCGATTCGGTTCTGCAAGGTGGGACACGGGGTGCCATGACATTCTTGGGACAGCTGGAGGGCCGGGAGAGATAGATGAGAAGGTAAAACAGCTTCTTTTCCATACACGAGGAAAAATGGGGAGGTGCCTAAAGAGGACTTGGGAGTAATACGGTCAGCCCATAGTGCGTTGTGGAGAGCATTGTGCCAGTTGCGCTGGTGGGATAGGAGAGTCTTCTTAATAATACGGATAAGGTTCTTGTTAGTGGACTCAGCTAATCCGTTTCCCTGGGGGTAGTAATTTGCAGAATGTTTCAGAATAATTCCATTTTCTAGCGCAAAATCATATAACTTAAAAGATGAGAAATAAGTCGCATTATCAAAAACTAAAGAAGTCGGAACGCCAAACCTGGTCATGATGAAATGCGTGAGGAATTCTATTACCTCTTGATCGTTGATTCGGCGTAATGGTATTGCCTCAACCCACCTGGTGAAGTAATCAGTAGCCGTAAGGATATACCGATGTTGTTTAGAAGAGTGAGGTATGATTTCCCCGATTACATCCAAACCCCATTGTTGGAAAGGTTCCTCCACTGCTACTGAGAGTAGTGGTGCGGCTGGCCGTGCTTCTCGGTTGGCGAACTTCTGGCACTGAATGCATTTCCGAACATATGCATGCGCGTCTCTGAAAAGAGTAGGCCAATAATATCCTGCGCGCATTATCTTATGGGCAGTGGTATCTCCCGAAAAATGACCTCCAGCTGGTCCGTCATGCAACTCAGTTAAGATTTTCTGTGCTTCGTCAGTTTCCAAGCAGCGTAACAGGACCCCATCGTGGTGTTTCTTGAATAACTTACCTTGGATCAGTTGGTGAGATGCGGCTTTTAGTCTTATTGCGCGTTTCTGTTGGGCAGTAAGAGCAGGGTCCATCGTGCCTTGGGCCAAATATCTTGAAATGTCGAAATACCAAGAAGGGCTATTTTGCTGAGGCACATGGTCGCTCTGATACATGTCGATCTCTTGTTCCCAACATTCTTCTTCAATCTCACGAGCACTTGCAGCCTCTGCGGCCATTTGACATAAGCCCTGTCCTTTAACGGTATGTGCTGGTTTGAACTCTAAATCATATTCTTGTAAACATGCCATCCAGTTGCCCCGCCTTTCGCCTAGTTCTTGCTGTACGAAGAGTGAGCGGACTGCTGGGTGCGGTACAAAAACTGTGACGTGACTTTTCAAGATGTAGGGCCTAAAATGTTTTACGGCCTTGTAAACCGCATAGGCTTGCTTGTCAATTTCTGGATAGTTTAATTCAGCACCCTGTAGACCGGTGCTCATAAAAGAAATGGGCCGTTCATCATTGTTATTATCTTTCTGCGTGAGGACAGCCGCAAGCGAGGAATCTGAAGCGAAAGTGTATAGGATGAAACCTTTATCAAAATCTGGACTTTGGAGGGAAGGGGTTTCAGCTATAGCCTTTTTGATTTTGTCGAAAGCCTCTTTCTCTGGGAGATTCCATTGGAATGCAGCATTCTTTTTAATCATTCCCTGTAGTGGCCTGACTATTTGCGCGAAATCTGAAATGAATTTACGGACGAAATTAATCTTCCCCAGGAAGGATTGCATTGCTTTCTTGTTGTTTGGGGGCGGAATCTGAGCTATGGCTTTAGCACGTTCCGGATCAACCACAATGCCCTGTTTAGTGATAATGTGGCCTAGCAAATTTCCCTCTGCCACAGCAAAAACGCTCTTTTTAGGGTTGAGCGATATTCCATACCTCCTGCACCTCTCGAAGATTTGCTTGAGGTGGCGTAAATGATCGCCCCTGCGTTTTGAAAATACGGTAACATCGTCCAAATAAACCACCACACTCTGCCCTATTAGACCGCGGAAGGCTATGTCCATAGCTCGTTGGAAGGTGGCTCCTGCATTGATCAATCCAAAGGGCATGCGCCTGAAAGCGAAGGTTCCCCATTTTGTCCGGAATGTGGTTTTCAATCTGTCCGGTTCAGCTACCAGTACTTGGTTATAGCCGGAGAAGCCGTCCAATAGGGAGAACATCTCAGATCCAGACACAGCTTGTAATATCTGCTCCATGGGGGGCGCCGGGTAGTTGTCTTTGTTTGAGGACCGATTCAGATTGCGGAAATCTACACACAAGCGAATCTCACCAGACTTCTTTCGCACAGGTACCAGATTTGACACCCACGTGGAGTAACGGACTTTGAAAATGATGCGAGCATCTAAAAGCTTCTTAAGTTCTTTTAGAATCATTGGCTCCAAAGCTGGATGTATTTTTCTGAGTTTCTGTTGGAAGGGTTTAACGCCTTCCCTCATGGGTATTATATGTTGAATGATGCGAGTATCATATGTACGTAGGTCTTCATATGTCCAGGAAAATACATCACGATACTTCCGGAATAACTGGGTGAAAGCCCGTGCCTCTTCGTCACTGCAGTCTTTGCCAAGGTTAACGAACTTAGGGTTCTCATCTGACCCCAAATTTACTTGCCGATGTGCCAATATGGAACTTTGCACTTTGGTGTTCGGAGGCCTGCGGAATCGGTTTTGCAGATCAAACATCTTTTCTAGTGATACCACCCCCTTGGGCATAATGTTCTCTTTGCGTTCATCATTCTTTTTCTGTAACGTATGCTCATGTTCTTCCTCATCGATTGCCGCGTCCTTGAATACTTCAGTATTGCACATAAAGTCCAAAATCTGTTGATCATCGTTAAAAACGCGTAAATTAGAAATATTGTCTGGCACAGAGGGTCTATACACAATTTCAATAGAAAAGCCGTCCCTCAAAGGGGTGAATCTAGCAGCAGCATTGGCCAGAGTATCTGCTGCTGCGTTGTGCATCCTAAGGACAGATTTAATTCCAAATGCATCAAAACCAGAAATCAAACACCATACCTCTTGTTGATACGCCTTTAAATGTGGAGATAAACAGTGAATAGTGTTGCGTACCTGGCGGGTGATGATCTCGGAATCTCCAATGACCTGCAAACATTTTACCTTCAAGTCCAGTGCCTTTTTAAGTCCGAGGATTAATGCCTCGTACTCAGCAGAGTTGTTGGTGCACTGGAACTCTAGCCGACATGAGATCAAGTATTTATTCTTGTGCGGGTCAAGCAATATGCAACCAGCACCAGCTCCGTCATTAGTCTTGGATCCATCATAATACAAGGTCCATAGGTCACTTTCTGGCTTCTTCAGGGCACTAGGTTGTGAAGGGGTCTCTGCTGGTGGTAAGACAGGAGTTACTTGCTCTTCGGTGACAAAGGCTACCTCAGCTTGAACCTCGGGGCCTATAGGAGATTGCGGGGGTTGGTAGCATCCAAACATTTCTTCCAGAAAGCACATGCCGAGCTCTTCTTGCGAAAAGCTGATGGGTTCATTAAAGGCATCTAGATCAGTGACGGTGTGTTTCATATAGGGTTCACTCTCTACTCTGATCTGATTATTCCGCCCCTTGTAAGGAAGCCACAAGTGGGACCAATCGGTGGCGAAGTAGCCTTGTAACTTGCTGGACCAATCTCTACTGAGCAATAGGCCGTATGCTTCCGGAATATCGACCACCACAATGTCGATGCACTGGTGGACCCTAGAGTCTGATGACAAGCGGATAATGACATTGTTCAATTCTCCTATGGCGGGTACTTGTGATCTATCGAGCTGTATGATTTTTGCATCAGTCTTCTCCGGGCGGATGTTGAGTTTCTTACAAACGGATAAAGGCATGACATTTGTAGAGGCACCGGAGTCGACTAGACATTTGTGGACATTGAAGTTAAAAATCTCGAAGGACAACAGGAAGGGAGGTGTGGATCCTCTTGAGTTTGTATTGATGGCGTTTACTATGGATTGTACCTCTGGTCCGGCTTGCGCAGACGTGTTGCTTACAGTCTTCGTAGCTGAAGTGTTTGCGAAAGCCTTAAGAATGAGCTCCTTTTGGTTAGTAATACGGGCTAGCTCATAGAGAGAAATGTTTGCTCTTGTTTTCTTCATATCTTCAACAATGTTATAGCTGGGCTCTGGTTGAGGGCTAGGCTCGGCAGAAGTATTACAGGATTCTGACGGAAGTTTATTCTTTTGACTCACTCGGGTAGTGTTATTTGGGTGTTTCTCCGTGGCAGATTGTTTTCCGTTACCCGGGGGCAGGATTTTCCTTAGAAAGGCCCTTTTCTTGTCTTCATAAGACTGTTCGGGAACATGTCCTTTGCTTCTGAGGCTATAATTCCGTACGGGCTGATCTTTGGGAACATCTGCCATGTAGATATCAATGGGGGTAAGGTTCTCTCCACCTCGGATTATGTCAAAAGCAAGGATAGAAGATCCTGGTTCTTCGTTAGAGGGTGGATCCTCATCATGATCTGAAACATCATCCTCCGTGACATCTCCTGGGGTTTGGTCATCTAAAAGTTGATTAACTACTGCTGTCATGCTGCCAATCCATTGAGGGCACGTTTTTTCAGAGTGGGCAGCTTGGTGAAATGAGCAGAAGTTGTCTTTCCCGATATCCTCCACATTGAGAGCGGCATTTGTGTTTGACGGAGGTTTGTTAGTGTTGGGATTACTTTTTCTGAAAAAAGGCTTGGGTGGTCTAGTGCTAGTTGTAGCTTTTGTGCCTTTTCTCCTTAGGTCAGTAACTTCGTTTGTTAAATTCTTTAGCGTTTTGGCCATGCTTTCAAAATCAAAAGCATCTCTGTCCCTATCAGTAGTCTTAGGAGTGGAGGACTGACCTCTTTTTGTTTTAGGCTTGTGGTCATCTCTCCCTTCATGATCGATGGCTCCTATCGAAAGCATGTCTTTCTCCACGGCTAGAGCAGCCTCATAATTAGCCGTGAGAGTAGCACGGGCTTCACGTTTAACGAACACAGCAATGTCTCTAGGTAGGGCTTTGGTATAGTAGTCAATAGTGATTGAGTCATCCAATGCTAGGTTCGGAGGAAATTTCTGTAGTATAGTGGCGAAGCGTTGGTTGAAGTCCTTCACTTTTTCCTTTTTATGACACTTGATGGTGCTCAATTCAGTGAGAAGCATTGAAGGAGTTTTATCTTCTGAAAACTTATGCAGGAACGCGCGACGGAATTGTTCCCATGAAGTGATAGAGGCACTGGGGAGGGAGCGGTACCATGTGGCTGCTTTGTTTTCGAGGGTATGGGGAAACAGTCGACATGCGACATCATCGGACTGGACTCTCATGATTTGCAAAGACAAATAGAAGCTGCTAATATGATCTTCAGCTAGGGTACCTTTTTCAGGGTCGAACTTTGGTAGATGTTTCTCCGGATGCCTAGGCAAATCTTGGAGGGGCCCCTGAAGATTTAAAGGGGATTGAGCCATCCAAGCTAGGGGTTGCACTCGCCTAGCTCGTTGGTGTTGCCTAAACTCATGTTCAGATTCGTCTCCCGAACCTGAGACAGATGCTTCTGACTCATGACGGGAATTTTCGTCTTGGTGTCTCCCACAGTGCAGAAAATCTCTAAGATATCCCAAGTTGTGTACAGGTGGCCTTATCGGGTTTGGTTGACGATTGTGAGCTTGATTTCCTTGACCGCGGCCTCTATCCCCTCTGCCTCCGGCCCCCCGACCTCTATTCCTATCTCCTTCATTTCTACGAGCCCTATTCCCCCTGTCTACATTTACCCGGCCTCTGCCACCCTCACCATCCCCGGGTAGGGGGTGTGCCTGGTTGTTGTTTTGTCGATTCTGGTTAGGCTGGGAGTCGGGGAAAGGCCCGGTCAGCAAACTCTTCACCCTCTTGGAGAACAGGATCATTTTCCTCAACAGCATTTGCGAGGTCTTCCAGCATGAGATTTACGAGCTCGGGTATAGTACTTGCAATGGCACCGTTACGGGTGATGTTCTCGGGCGGGGTCCTAGTATGGGCAAGGTATTCCATGATTGGAGTGAACCGTAACTGGTTGATAAGATCTCGGGCAGTTGGGCGTAAGGCTCTCAGCTGCTCCCTAGTGATTTCATAATACCGAAGCTCCCTTCCTGGAATATCTTCTGAAAGAGGAGGGTTAGTTTCGTTGTTTGTGACCTCCCCTTGGGGAGTTTGTGATGGGATGTTTGTTGTGTGCTGGGAGGCTGCCATTCAGGCCCTCCTTCTAGCGCCAATTTTGTTGACGGGAAAATTTGTCTGGCCAACAGTAGGGGATCTCCCCGGTAGAAAGTCCCAATTAGACCTTAAACCGTTTGGAGTAGGGATCCCGTCCGGAGTGTGGGTCCGGCTACCACTTAAGATGACTTCTCTTCGGTCTCAAAAGAACCTGCTTGAACCTGCAAACATACACTTATTCACCTGATATAGAATACGAGATTAACGTGTTAAACATGAATCAAACACTATGTGTAGCAAGATTATAGATAAAGCACATACACCTCAAGAGATGTCATTAGCAACACATCTTTTGTGGGGTAATGCTTGTACGGTAGTCTGATCACAAAAGAAATAGTTCTTTATGATAAGATACCTCTTCACTTCCTGAAAGATGAAACGAAATGCTAACAAAATAGTTCATTAACATTCATTAATAGAACAGATAATAAAATGAACATCATTGATACAACACGGATAGCCATGACGCATAAACGATGACATGAAAAGTGCAGCTTCATTAACCACAGGATATTCTGAAACTGTACAAGGAATACACAAAGTGTTCATACAGCAAAACACATCATAACCATAGGGTATTTTAACAAGACTATATATTCATATGCTCAAGTGTAGAATCTTTCAATACAATTGCATGTAACTCTTGAGTTTTCCAAAAAAAGAAAAGCCCTTTTACAATGTCCCGTAGGAGTATTTATAATGCCAAAATTGTCCGTTGGGTTTCCTTGACTGTTCGCCTTCTTGACCTTTGGGTTACCTTGCGACCCACTCCTTCTGCGACCTGGGCAGGTGATGCGACCTGCGACCTACGTAGGAGATGCGACCTGTGACCTAGGTAGGAGATGTGACCTGCGACCTGTCCTGTTGGTGCGATTTGCGACCTGGTTCTACTTGCTGCTCAGGACTTGCTGCTGCCGGGACGCGAAATGTTAATGTCAGGTATGTCAACCTATTGCTCTCTGAGGAAATCCTGCCATGCCTGGTGTTCTGCCACTATGGGGGACACCAGAGGTACCTCCTCCTTCAACCTATGCACACATTCCAAAGCGTTTGGTACTAAGGTCTCCCTTTTCTGTCTGATCTGATTTGAAAGCGACGCAAGCTTGGTATAAATCCGCGCTGGAGCGGCGATGAATTGACTAAGATGCTCTTGAGATGCGGAGGGATCTGGATCAGCTGCGGCCTGCTTGATAGGTTGCAAGAATGATTGAATGTCCTGGTTTACTTGTTCCCAGGTTTTATCCTCTTCTAATGCCCCAAGCGATGGGATGTGATGCAGCGTATGCATGGAGTCGATGCCACTAATCAGGTGGTTGTACGAGGACATCACTTTGTCAAGGTCTTTAGACAATTTGTCTCCAGATTGCATCGCCATGCGGAGTTGAACTTTTGCATCCTGCGTCTGGATCCAGTCCCTCTTAGGCAAATTTTCAGGTGCCTGAGGGTACTGTATTGTCCAACCCATCATCCTGTCCAAAGCCTGTGAAGCCTCTTTGAGCTGATCTTGTCTTTGCCTGGTTTCCATTCGTGCTCTTGCCAGGGGAGCGACTGTTTGTTTGATGGTGAGCATTTCACCATATACCTGTCTCATAGTCATTTCCAACACCTCACACTCCTTGAAAATGGCAAGCGAGACTTCATTTGCTGGTAGAGCTTGGTTTCGAAGTTGCTGGACTTCTGCTTGCAATGCTGCTTTCTCCTGCTCTGCCATCTTTTCGCGTTGCTCAGCTGCGTGCAGTATGTTTTGTAGAGATACTATTTCTCTACTCATCCAGGTTACATTCTCTTCCATAGCCGCAGCGAAGGCAGTACCTGCTGACGCTATCATTACCGGATTGGTCCTGGTATCCAAAACTATATCCTTGCCTGTGGATACTGCAGATGATGCAGAGGGACTATGTGCCAACGACCTCCTCTTCTCTTGACGGATTTTGAACGAAAACTGATCAAATGTGAGTCTGGTCAGGTCGAACACATCTTCTTCCTGTCTCTGGGGCGATCTAACATCAGAGAGTTTTGTACGGCCCAGAGGTATGTCGAGAGGAGTTACCTCAAGATCATCTAGCATGTCATCCGCTCTTTCCTCTGTATTCTTCTCTTCTTCTTCCTTCCTTCGCCGTTCAGCTTCTGCTGCTGCTTCTATTTCGGCCCTCTTCTTCTGTTCAGCTGCAGCGGCCTGCTCGGCTTTCTTTTGGCGTTCAGCCTCTGCTGCTGCTTTTATTTCAGCCCTTTTCTTCTGTTCAGCTGCAGCAGCCTGCTCGGCTTTCTTTTGGCGTTCGGCCTCGGCTTTGTCCAGCTCTGCCTTAAGCGCCTGTTCTGCTGCAGCTTGCGCCTCTTTGTCTTCCTTTTCTTTCCTGGCCTCTTTGTCCAGCTTCTTCTTTTGTGTTGCTGTTGCACTCTTTTGGCGCGCCTCCTCATCTTCTTTTAGCTTTTTCTCCCTTTCTTGCTGGGCTTTTGCCTCTGCCTCCTTTTGTTTGATAGATGGAGTTGGCCCTGTGTTGATTTGGGATTTCTGGAGTATGGATGAAGAGGAACCTCCTAACTGACGTCTTCTTTCTTCTAAGTTCTGATCATCTGAGTCTTTCTGGACCACGTCAATTCCCGGAGCAACCTCAAGATCATCTAGCATGTCATCCGCTCTTTCCTCTGTATTCTTCTCTTCTTCTTCCTTCCTCCGCCGTTCAGCTTCTGCTGCTGCTTCGATTTCGGCCTTCTTCTTCAGTTGAGCTGCAGCAGCCTGCTCGGCTTTCTTTTGGAATCCAGCCTCTGCTGCTGCTTCTATTTTGGCCCTCTTCTTCTGTTCAGCTGCAGCAGCCTGCTCGGCTTTCTTTTGGCGTTCAGCCTCTGCCTTGTCCAGCTCTGCCTTAAGCGCCTGTTCCGCTGCAGCTTGCGCCTCTTTGTCTTCCCTTTCTTCCCTAGCCTCTTTGGCCAACTTCTTCTTTTGTGTTGCTGATGCACTCTTTTGGCGCGCCTCCTCATCTTCTTTTAGCTTTTTCTCCCTTTCCTGCTGGGCTTTTGCCTCTACTTCCTTTTGTTTGATGGATGGGGTTGGCCCTGTGTTGAGTCGAGATTTCTTGAGTATGGATGAAGAGGCACCTCCTAACTGACGTCTTCTGTCTTCTAAGTTCTGATCATTTGAGTCTTCCTGGACCACGTCAATTCCTGGAGCAAGTTGTCTTTCAGCATTATACCAGTTTCTTCTCTCATCTTCCGCTGGGCGCTCAAGATGCTGATAAGTCCACTTGAGGTTGGCTCTCCGGCAGTGTTCAGGGACTATTCTCTCTGGGTCATATGTCCGGTGTTCAAGTGCCCCCAGCTGATAACTTCTCATTGCTTCTGCCTCTGCTAGTACTTCCTTGAAGTCTTTAACTGTGAATGCACCAATAGTGAGGGGAAGAGTGGGCCATGGCTTCTTTTTGCCCTTAGATAGGATGTTGGAGAATCCGTGTGACATCTGAAAGCACACCTCCTGCATCAGCATTTTGTCTGTCACGAAGCGAGGCATAGCATGTGGTGCTTTGTAAGTTCCAAAGACTCGGATGAAGGTGTACCCAGGGAAAGGGAACCAGTGCGCCACTTTAACCAGAGTCTCCTTGGCCCGCCATGACATGCAAGGGGCGTCTTGGCCAAATAAATGTCTGTACAGAGAGGGAACAAATATTTGGGAGATCTGATCTATATCCTGT
>CM076581.1:1671131601-1671333409 GCA_034641835.2 Pinus albicaulis
TAGATTTTTTTTTGTATTTTTAATATAAAATTAAAAGGATTTGTAGATGATCCACAACACATAACATCTTTCAACAAGAATGGATTACCGGACTCCCTCTCAAAGGTAATGGTCCCAATGCCGGTCGCACTGTATCGGCCATCGTTTCCCATCTCTATTTCATTTGAATGTCCTTCTCCTCCAAGTCACTAAACAAATCCTTGTCTCCCATCATATGGGAAGACGCACCACTATCAAGATACCACACCGATCCCATATAGCTTGAAACCAAGCATGAGATCAAAGAGAAATCAAGTTCAAATTGTGAGGCTGAGGCCTCTCCAGCTATAGCTACAACAACCTTCTTGTTCTTCTTCTTCTGTGGGCAGTTAGTGGCGAAATTCCTATGTACGTGACAGTGAAAACACTTCACCTTGGACAAATCCTGCTTCTTGCCTTTAACATCAGATTTTGAAGGAAATTTATTCCCCTTCCCTTTCCTTGCTTTGGCAGCCAAAGCGCAATTCTCTTCATCTTCATTCTTCGATGAAGATCCATCCCTGGTACCTCGCCTTATCTCTTCCTGCACAAGATCTGACCAAAGTCGCTCCCATCCTGGCAGTTTATCCCGTCCATTGACAGAGTCTTCGTAGCTATGCCAACTCTTCGAAAGCCCAAGGAAAGCCAAGCTCACCAAGTCTTCATCATCAACAGTAATCCCCCCACTTCCCAGTTCATCCCTACAATGGAAAAACTTCGTGAGATATTTTGGAATACTGTCGCCCTTCTCCATTTTTATTTTTCTGAGCTTATCTTTCAGCGCAAACTTCCTTTGGTCGCTGCTGCTTTGGAACAAATCTGTCAAATCCTTCCACATCAATAATGTAGTGGCTTTCCCATAAAGGTTGGACACAATATGGTCCTTCACACCTTCCAGCAGAATTATTCTTGTCTTCGCTACCTTCTTTTGCAATGTGTCAAGTAATGCAGCATCGCTAAATCCCAGCTTAGGAATATTGCTATCGATGAACTCCTTCAGTCCATTATCCTCCAGCACTGCCTCCATCCTATCCTTCCAGGCTATGTAATTCAAGCTCCCCTCAAGGGTATACTCCAATCGCAACCCATTGAAATACATTTCAATGTATACTCAACTGTCGCACCAAGAATTTTATGCAGCAAATTCGAATTGTCCACCTGCACAAACTCAGCAATTCTTCACAATTGCAATCTTCAAGAATTAACACTGCTCTGATACGATGTAGAAATTATATACAAGATGCATGTATATATCCATATTCTCCTGATCTAACAATATTTTATCTTCTTGCTAAATACAGAATCCTTCCACTATTAATCTTTTGCATAAATTAAACATTCAATTGCAAACACATGAAGCAATAAAAACAATCGCACATAACGCAGTTGTTTAATGGGAAAGCCTGAAGCTGAAAACCCCAACTATCATATATTATGTATCATGAAGATCATGTAAAAATATCATACAAAGCTTAGTACATCAAGCTCTCAGTACAATCAATCGTCACACACTAATCAGAAGAAATCTGCAAATCCATGCACTGATTTCTTGTCACCTGCTAGCTTGCCTCCACTACGCAATCCCTGCTGAAGAATACCTCTGAATGAATTCGAATTACATTTGCCTTGACTACAAAATCCTCATTGGCAACTCCAATGTGTGTGTGATGCAATCAATGCATCACTATAGTCACAATAGATAGTCCATCTTACCCTTTCACCTATCTCCCCACTGGGTCTCCACTGGAACTGACATGCACTGTAGTTAACTGTTGTATTGTTCAGTTGATTAATGAGTTATTATTTTTGAATTAATTCACTCCACTCTCACTAGTGTATCATTCCATTAGACTAGATACAAATATCTCAACTGAGTTTAACTCCATTAACTGAGTTAAACTGAATAACAACTCCATGAAATACTCTTCCAACTTTGTCATAACTTTGCCACTTCAGTTCTAACTGAGCCCTTCATGCATGAACCACCAGTAAACCCTAGGAATTGCGTAATTCCTTCAGCCCACTGATTTTCCAAATCTGTGCACTGAAATTAAGTGCTCCAAGAGAATAAGTTTATGTTTATTGTCGGATTATTATTAAGAGCTAATAATAATCGACACTTCTATTTTTAGATTGACGATCTATAAATAGAATTCACCCAATATTCTAAAAAATATAATTTCATCTATTTTTCCAACTTGACCAACCATCCACAAATAGCATCCTGCAACTTCTGAAATATGATCACCATGCCTAAAAATAGACTTGCGCCAAAAATAGCCTGTGGGCCCACTTAGTGAAGGCGACTCTTTTCGCTAAGCTCATCATCTTGTTGAATCTCAACATCTTCTTCTTATTTATTGGGTTTTATTTGACCTTTCATTATTTTATGTTAAGTCCTTCTTTGATTAAACAATATATTAATAATAATATTTTTTGTTTATTCATTATTTCTAGCCATTAGGTCATTATTTGATTAAAACAATATATTATTATTAATATTTTTTATTTATTCATATTAACCATTTCTTTATTTAAAAAAATATATATAATCATGAGAAAATGGTCATAGATGAATGGTTTGCTTAGAAATGGTCATAGATGAATGACTTACTTAACGGAGTTGAAACCCAAAAATTAATATCTAATACAATGCACTGTGAAAACCCCTCTATACTTAAATTATATTAATTCTTCAGTCAAAACTAGTCTTTATATTCTAAGTGCTAGTAAACATTTATCTTCATCTATTTAATTTGATGCCAAGATGTGGTTCCTCGTCTTGCCTTGAAGATGAACCACTCTAGTTGGTTAGAAAGACGGTCTAATAAAAGTCTCTTATGTGATTTTTATTGAAAGATCTCTCAATTTTCATGGATCACAGAAGTCTAAATCCTGATACTTTAAAAAAGCATTATGAAACAAATTTAAATCTATTAACAATGAATTTTACAAGGTCAACGAGTAATTTTTCGTGATTTTTATTGAAATATCTCTCAATATTTATGGATCATAGAAGTCTAAATCCTAATACTTAAAAATGCATTATGTGTAGAAATTTATATAACTGATATGTTATACATCCGAGATTCTCCTGATCACACACTATTTGACTTCATGCACAATACAGAATCTCTTCTACCATTGATCATTAATTGCAGAAATAAAAACAATCGCACGCGCACATTAAAACCATAAACATTCACACATATGAACACAGTATTTATGGGAAAGATTAAAGCTGAAAACCCCCAAATATATGTATATTATATGTCATAGAGATCATGTAACAATCATTATACAAAGCTCCTCACAAGATCTCAGTACAATCTCCAATTGCTACACACTAATCAGGTCTGATCTAGCAAAACACATGCTCCAATCTCTGCCACCTGCTAGCCTGCCTCTACTGCGCAATCACTGCTGAAGAATGGCTCTGAATGAACTCAAACTGGTCCAGCCTTTCTCACGCAATCCTCATTGGCATCTCCAACCACTTTGTGTTGCAAATCATGCAACACTATAGTCACAACTGATAGTCACACTGCTCTTTCACCTACCTCTTCACTGGTCTCCACTGAAACTATCCATGCACTGTAGTTAACTGATGTATTCTTTAGTTGATTAATGAGTTAATAATTAGTGAATTAATTAACAATTAATTCACACCACTCTCACTAGTGTATCAATCAGTTAGACTAGATACAACTAGCTCAACTATGTTTAACTCAGTTAAACTGAACACAACTCCACCAACTACCTCAATAACTCCACCAAACTCTGTCACATGAGTTCTAATTGAAGTATCCATGCAATAGCTCCACTTAACCCTCAGGAATAGCGTAATTCCTTCTGTCAGCTCCTGTGCCACATCTGTGCACTTAACTGAAGTGCTCCAAGAGAATAAGATAATGTTTACAGTCCAAATATTATTAAGAGCTAATAATATTCGACATATCTATTTTTAGACTGGTAATCTAAAAATAGATTCTGCACAATATGTCTAAAAATGGAAGTCCATCTATTTTTCCAACTTGACCAACCATCCACAAATAGCATCCTACAACTCATAGAATATGATCGACATGTCTAAAAATAGACATAGTCTAAAAATAGACTTGCGCCAAAATAGCCTGTGGGCCCACTTAGTGAAGGTGACTTCTTTCCAATAAGCTCATCATCTTGTTGCATTATCAACATTATGAAACAAATTTAAATCTATTAACAATGAATTTTACAAGGTCAACGAGTACATTATCTCTGAAATGAACTAGGAGAAAAATTAAGTGATTCCAACAGCTTAAAAAGTTGGGAGATTACACATTCTTAATTTTATTTAAATATAAATTTATGAAGACTCATTGTAATTAAATAGAAATTTTAATGTTACTCTATAATTAATTTACTAAATAATGTAGTTTTTATTTTAACAGTAATCCCCACACTTCCCAGTTCATCCCTACAGTGGAAAAACTTCGTGAGATATTTTGGAATACTGTCGCCCTTCTCCATTTTTATTTTCCTGAGCTTATCTTTCAGCGCAAACTTCCTCTGGTCGCTTATGCTTTGGAAAAAATCTGTCAAAGCCTTCCACATTGCAAATGGAGTGGCTTTCCTGTGAAGGTTGGACACAATATGGTCCTTCACACCTTCCAACAGAATTCTTCTTGTCTTCTCTACCTTCTTTTTCCATGCGTCAAGTAATGCAACATTGCTAGATCCCGACTTAGGAACATCGCTATCGATGAAATCGTTTAGTCCATTATCTCCCAACACCACCTCCATCCTATCCTTCCAAGCTATGTAATTCGAGCTTCCATCAAGGGCATACTCCAATCACAACCCATTGAAAGACATTTCAATGTATACTCAACTTCTGCACCAAGAATTTTCTGTAGCAAATTCAAATTGTCCACCAGCACAAACTCAACAATTCTTCACAATTGCAATCTTCAAGAATTAACACTGCTCTGATACCATGTAGGAATTATATAAAATAAGCATGCATATATCCATATTCCCTTGATCTAAAAATATTTAAACTTCTTGCTAAATACATAATCATTCCACTATTAATCTTTTGCGGAAAATTAAACATTCAATTGCAAACACATGAAGAAATAAAAACAATCGCACATAACACAGTTGTTTAACGGGAAAGCCTGAAGCTGAAAACCCCAAATATCATATATTATGTATCATGGAGATCATGTAATAATCTCATACAAAGCTTAGTACATCAAGCTCTCAGTACAATACAATCGTCACACACTAATAAGAAGAAATCTGCAAATCCATGCACCGATTTCTTGCCACCCCGTTTAGCCTCGCTCCACCGCACAACTCGCCAAGAATACCTCCTGATCCACCACTATTCTGCTCGATCACATCCTCATTGGCAACTCCAATGTGTGTGTGATGCAATCAATGCATCACTATAGTCACAACAGATAGTCCATCTTTCCCTTTCACCTATCTCCCCACTGGGTCTCCACTGGAACTGACATGCACTGTAGTTAATTGTTGTATTGTTTAGTTGATTAATGAGTTATTATTTGTGAATTAATTAACTAATTAATTCACTCCACTCTCACTAGTGTATCATTCAGTTAGACTAGATACAACTATCTCAACTGAGTTTAACTCCATTAACTGAGTTAAACTGAATAACAACTCCATAAACTAATCTTCCAACTTTGTCATAACTTTTCCACTTCAGTTATAACTAAGCCCTTCATGCATGAACCACCAGTAAACCCTAGGAATTGCATAATTCCTTCAGCCCACTGATTTTCCAAATCTGTGCACTAAAATTAAGTGCTCCAAGAGAATAAGTTGATGTTTATTGTCGGATTATTATTAAGAGCTAATAATAGTCGACACTTCTATTTTTAGATTGGCGATCTATAAATAGACTTCGCCCAATATTCTAAAAATAGAATTTCATATATTTTTCCAAATTGACCAACCATCCACAAATAGCATCCTGCAACTTTTGAAATATGATCACCATGTCTAAAAATAGACATAGTCTAAAAATAGACTTGCGCCAAAAGTAGCCTACGGGCCCACTTAGTGAAGGTGACACTTTTCACTAAGCTCATCATCTGGTTGAATTTCAACATCTTCTTCTTATTTATTGGGTTTTATTTGACCTTTTATTATTTTATGTTAAGTCCTTCTTTGATTAAAACCATATATTAATAATAATATTTTTTATTTATTCATTATTTCTAGCCATTAGGTCATTATTTGATTAAAACAATATATTATTATTAATATTTTTTATTTATTCATATTAACCATTTCTTTATTTAAAAAAATATATATAATCATGAGAAAATGGTCATAGATGAATGGTTTACTTAGAAATGGTCATAGATGAATGATTTACTTAACGAAGTTGAAACCCAAAAATTTATATCTAATATAATGCACTGTGAAAACCCCTCTATCCTTAAATTATAATAATTCTTCAGTCAAAACTAGTCTTTATATTCTAAGTGCTAGTAAACATTTATCTTCATCTATTTAATTTGATGCCAAGATGTGGTTCCTCGTCTTGTCTTGAAGATGAACCACTCTAGTTGGTTAGAAAGACGTCTAATAAAAGTTTCTTACAAATTGGTATGAAGGAAATTTTTCGTATCTCTTGTGTTCTCTTTGTTGAATGACCTTTAGAGCCTATGGCTTAAGATTTATTTGGAGTTTCTGAAGAATCTGATATTTAAGAATTTCATATTTAAACTTAAGTAATAAACATATAAAAACTTCATCTTTACTATATATTATTGATCTATTTTATGGAAATCATATGTGTAACTATATCTATATTATCAATGTTCTAATAAAATTAAAAATAAAATCAATGTTTTAATAAAATTGAAAATAATATATAAAAAGATGTGAAATTTATATATAATTATCTCGATATTGGTGGTTTATGTGGGAATAAGATTTTCAAAATTTCCATTATTTAAAAAGTAAAAATGCATAAATAATCTAGATTTAGTAACTTGAGAATATTCTTCTTTCTATCCACAATTTAACATATGAAATCAAGGGTTTTCAAACTATCTTTCCATCTCAGAACTTATGTTGTGTCTTTGCTAGTTCTAGAAACAATGATATTATGTATGTAGTTACAAACTGTATGTACGTGCAAACTATTACAACTAAGTAATTAAAGGTAAATTTTGTGTTATTTAAGAAATGAGAATTATGAACATTCATCATTATTGATCAAGATAAATCATTTCATGTGAAATAATTTAATAAACTATATTCCTCATGAATACCATGGGTTGTTTTATACACCTAAAATCAATCTAACTTATTAAAAAGAAAAAAAAAACTAACATTATAAAAAAAAATATAAAACTATTTACTTGTGGATCTAATGGCCTAAAACATTTCAATCGTCTAGCATTTGATTCAATGGCTCAGACATGGACACATTGGCAGCTAGGGAAGTTTTCAAATAAGGTCAATACCATGGACTGTTTTTATAGTTTATTATTATTTTTGTTTTTTATTTCATTTACTTTTATTTTTATTTTTGTGTAATTTGACATAGTCAACATGTTAAACATGGCATTACAACATTTTTATTATACACCTAGAATCAATCTAACTTATTATTTAAAAAAAAAAAAAAAACTAACATTATAAAAAATATATATATATAACTATTTACCTATGGATCTAAAATAGTTGATAAATTAGATTACAGGAGTGTTTTGATAACTACTTGTTTGATTAGCCATTTAATTTATATGGTTGTGCTAAAATAAATATTACTACTAATAATAATATTATTATCATTTTGAAAATCAATTTTGTAGAAGTACAAACCATTTTTTAAGTTTTGCATTCAAAAATAAGTTTATATCTTAATAAATTTCGAAAATTAGCAGATACATAATTAAGATGGATATCTAAAAATATAATTTAATAGTAAACATTAGTAACATATCAAAATTTCAGATGAACTCACCATCCATCATCAAAAACATACACAAAATTCAAATTGATATTAAACACTATTAACATTGCAAAACATTAAAATAAAATATAAATGAATTAATAATATATATCAATACATTTAAAAATAAATAAATAAATAATATCCTTAAAATATAATTTAATGATAAATTCTATCATTAAAAGTAACCTATCAAAATTAATAAAACTATAACATATGAATATCATTAAAATTAAAATATCAAATATCATAAAATTAAAGTAAAAAGTAAATAAACCAGAACCATGACAATGAATTAGAAAAATCAAATGTTCTTACCATTCAATTATTCAATGTTATTGTAAAAAAAAAAACAAAAAAAAAATTATCTTGAAATTTAATAATAAAAGATACAGTAAGTGATAATATAGTAACTCATAATAATCTGAAAATACTGATCAAAGGAATTGAAATACAGGCCCCAAAAAACCCAACAGATTACCATATTGATAAATGATAAGTCAAATCCTGTACGACTAACAAATTACTAATGAACCAACCTCATGTTTGTTTCTATGATATTCCTAAAAAAAAAAAATCAATGTAAGCTAGCAAGGTATCCCACCAATTTGCATAACTCATCAATAGGAATGGC
This sequence comes from Pinus albicaulis, assembly GCA_034641835.2. Classification (NCBI taxonomy): domain Eukaryota; kingdom Viridiplantae; phylum Streptophyta; class Pinopsida; order Pinales; family Pinaceae; genus Pinus; species Pinus albicaulis. Next base: position 1,671,140,238 of record CM076581.1, read on the forward strand.
CATCGCAGTTGCAATTTCGTTCATTCTTTCCCTGTTCAAATCAAGAAAAGACTCAATCAAATCCCCATCCAGAAACATTTTAGCCTTTCTTGTGTTGTCATTACCTAATGAGTACCTCCACTGCTCATGGCTTAAGCCCCCTACTCCTCTATTTACCTTCACAAGTTGCATTTGCAGCTTTTGAAGAACTTGGTATTGCTCCTCTGGAAGTGATGCGATGAGACCAATCATACCATTAGTTGTTCCAAATATGACTGTAGGAATGGTATTGCCAAAGAAGGGCAAGGGCTGAGCTAAAGATGCACGCCTGAACTGGTTAACAAGAGCTCCAAGATGGTACTCACCTTCAACTTCCAATTTTCCTTCCTCAATGGCAACATTATTTTTCTTCACCACAAAAATGTTGAAATCATTCTCTCATTTCCATACAGATATCATCATCTATAAATTTTTATTAACAGTCATGCAATTTGCACGATAATCACGAGCCCTCTCTTCTAATATGCCTCCCCACTCACCCTCAATATTATGCTTATATACCAACAGATACATAGATTGCACATAATCACCAACTAAGATCAAATCTTCCCTGGTTTTAACACAGATTGCTAGTACGTGACTAGGATGTCCACACTCATACTCCAGCTCCCTGGAAATTACATCATCATCACGGACCATCCATTTGTACAACTCAATATTTTCGTTGATTCCTGCAACCAATTTTCCAGATTTGAAACCTCCACAAGTCTCAGTTTTAAACAAATTTCCTGAAGGATTTGATCCTGAAATCGCCTATCAACTGAGAGAAAGATATCCTTTAACTTTAGAAGATATGCAGAAAGGAGCCTTAGCTGTGGAATTGAATTTGATTGAGAAAAGAGCAAGGATGAGGAATGAAAAGAAAGTATCATTTAGGGAGGAAAATTCACCTTCCACATCTAGTTCAAAAATGGAGAGAATGATGGAGGACATGATGAAAAAGATGAGCATACTTGAGAGAGCTCAAGCTAGAGAAAACCAATCAGCTCCCCAAAACAGAAATCAATCTCAAAATCAAAATCAGAACTTTAAAATAAATCAACCTCAAAACAGAATAAGAGAGGATGATCAACAGATCAGACCTCCTTTCCAAGAAAACTATGTAAGTGAGGTTGAAGAAACGATTGAACAAACAGAGGAAGATGACATAAATATGTTGGAAGTAGGTAGTGACCACTTTGATGTTCCTATTAATAGAAAACAAGGTCTATACACACCCTATGATGATAAAAGAGCAGATGATGAATTTTATTATCAAGAGCTGGAAAATGTCATCATAGAGACCCCAAAAGAATATGACCTTAGGAGTAAAAATAATCAGGAAACTCCCAAAACTAAGACCTCTGAAAATTCTACAAAATATAGCCTTGTGAGAAAACCCAAGAACATTAAACAAAAAGATAAAATAGTGGTTGTAAAGTCTGATCAAAACAAAGAGAAAGCCACTCAAATTAATGAAAAACAGAGTGCAGATCTTAGCAGCGTTAGTACTTCTGCTAGTGCTCCTATTAAAACAATTTTGACCAATGTAAATAGAGGAAATCAGCAATCTGATTTTGCTGATAGAGTGGTGATTAACAAGGCTGAAACAAACATTGTAAAAAATTAGCTGCCTTTCAGTTTGGAACAAGAAATTGCCAAAATTAAAATCTATGTTCCCCTCACTGAATTAATCACCCAAGATGTATATAGATCACAAATTTTGAAAGCTTTCAACATTGCAGAAAATAATGACACTGTAAACCTCAATGATGACCAACCAGAGCTCTTATTTGGTCCAAATATTGAGGGAAGATACCAAAAAGGGCCAGTTCCTCCATTTTATGTTAGTTTGAAAATTCATGACAAATTTTTACAGAATGCTATGCATGACTCAGGGGCCTCTCACAACTTAATGCCAAAAGCAATAATGGAGAGTCTAGGCCTTGAAATCACCAAACCATACAAATATCTATACTCCTTTGACTCCAATAGAGTGAAATGTTTAGGTTTGATCAAAGACCTTTGTGTAAACTTAGCTCAAATTCCAGCCAAGTTTTTAGTGATGTATATTGTAGTGGCTGATGTACCCCCCAAGTATGGTATGCTTTTATCAAGATCATGGGGAGCTAAGTTACAAGGAACAATGCAAATGGATATGACATATGCTATCATCCTTGTTTTTAATCAAACTAGAAGAATTTATAGGGAATCTCATATGCAATACATGGTCAGTAGCCAAGATAGACTGCAAAACTCCCCTCTTTATTCTGTACATACAGGCCTTGACTCATTTATTCTCTTCAATCATGAAACATTTAATGAGCAATAAACCTCAACTGATTTAGTGGCCACCCCTCACTGTAACATAGTGGTAGATACAGAAAAGGAGGAACATAAGACAAAAGAATCAAAACAGTTTTCCAAATCAGAAAATCATAGTAAACAAATCACAGGTCTGGAGCTACAAAACACTCATCCATCGTTTTTCAACCTTGAGAGTCAAGAGAAGAATCCTCAACATAATGAAGAACATGAGGAACTAAACCCAATTAAACATAGTGCTGACTTACAAGAACAATCTAAAAGCACACAAGATAAAGAGGATAGTAGCTAAACTAGTAATTCTGAAACTAGTCCTCTTTGGAGTGTGAATTTTGATGGGTCTTGCACTAAGAATAATTCCGGAGCAGGTATATGGATACACAACACTGAAAACAATCATGCTGAAGGGCATTCTTACGGTGAATTTTTCAATGTTCAAATGACATAGCTGAGTACGAAGCCCTCCTTTTAGGGCTACACTTATTGAAGAAATTAGGGGCCAAAAGGATAAAAGTTCATGGGGATTCAAAGTTGATTATTAGGCAAGTGAATGGGGAATATAGTGCCAAACACCCTAGACTTAGAGCCTATAGAAATGATTTCATTGAATTATTAAAAACATTTGATGAATTCCAACTTATCTTTGTCCCAAGAAACCAAAATGTCCTTGCCAATGGTTTAGCCTTTGCTGCTAGAACTTGTCTAACACCTTATGGAACCAAGCAGTGCACCACCCAAATCAAATTTAGACCAGTTGTCCCAGAAAATGAAAAATATTGGCAAGTGTTTGAGGGAGATAAACAAATATAAGACTTCTTACAGTCCAGAAATGAATTTGAGCTACCAAGATTCAGAGTATGACCTAGACTATCCTATTGAAGAAAACTCACTTGATAAAGAAGTAAAGTCTCCAAAGGTTGCTGATATAAATCTGTTATCTAATAAACTTGAACATACCAAAGAAATTAGTGCAGATTTAGAAAAATAAGACTTAGAAATGCTGCAATCTAACACTCAAAGTTTTCCAAAATGCCTGGTCCCATTAGAAGAATTGTTTGATTTCAATGATGTTGCCAAAAAACCAAAACTGGAACCTATGGAAGCTAAAGTAGAATAATGTAACATAGATAGTGATCAAAAGCCAAAAATGATTAAATTGTCTAAAACATTGCCAACTCACATCAAACTGAAATATATTGAGCTGTTTAAGGAATTTTCTAATGTATTTGCATGGAGTTATGAGGATCTAAAATCCTGTGACATAGAGATAATTCAGCATAAGATACCCCTCAAAGAAAACCAGAAGCTCTATAGACAAAAATTGCGCAGAATAAACCCTGTTCAATTACCCCTGGTTGAGAAAGAAATTAAGAAAATGTATGATGCTGGAATTATAGTCCCTGTTAGATATTCAGATTGGGTGTCTAATCTTGTGTCAGTTAGGAAAAATACAGGAGAAATAAGTCTTTGTATTGATTTTAGGAACTTAAACAGAGCCTCATTAAAGGACAACTACCCTTTGCCCAAGATGGATCACGTTTTACAAAAGGTAATTGGTTCTTAAAGGATTTCTTTGCTAGATGGCTTCTTAGGTTACAATCAAATTCTGGTACATCCTGATGATCAAATCAAAACAACCTTTACTACACCATGGGGTACTTTCATGTATGTGAAAATTCCCTTTGGTTTAATGAATGCTGGTGCCATATTTCAGAGAGCCATGGATATTGCATTCTCAGAAGAATTAGGCTTCTTCATCATTATTTACCTTGATGATATCACTATTTTTTCCAAAACAGATGAGGAACACCTAGAACACTTAAGAAAAGTCTTTGAGAAATGCAGAAAATATGGGTTATCTTTAAATCCAAAGAAAACAATGTTTGGTCTCCAAGAAGGCAAACTACTTGGACACATCATATCAGAAGAAGGAATAAAGATAGACCCAAAGAGGATTGAGGGTATATTGCAAATCAACCATCCTAGAAACGTCAAGGAACTTCAATATTTCATTGGGAAGATTAATTTCTTGAGAAGGTTCATACCCAATTTAGCTGAACTCCTTAGAAACATAACAAATATGCTCAAAAAGGAAGGAGTTAAATGGACCTTAGAAGCAAAGAAATCATTTGAACTAGTAAAACAAGCATTAACCAAAACTCTAGTTCTCATTAGTCCTGATTTTACAAAGAATTTCTTCATTTTTTCATTTGCATCAGAACACACTATAGCTATTGTCCTATTATAGAAAAACTTGAAGGGACAAGAGCAACCAATTGCATTCTTTAGTAAGGCATTAAGAGATGCACCTATGAAGTACAATATCATGGAAAAACAAGCCTTTTCCCTAGTCAAAGCCTTAAAAGACTTCAGAGTTTACATTTTACATTCCCACATAATTGCATTTGTGCCAAATTCAGTTGTAAAAGTCATTTTAACGCAAGATTCAGATGGCAAAAGAGGAAAGTGGATTGCAGTGATACTTGAATATGATTTAGAAATCAAGCCCACTAAGCTCATAAAAGGCCAAGGACTAACAAGATTAATGGCTGAGTCTAATTTTGAAGCTCTTGATATAAACATGTTAGATGCTTTAAATGAACAGGAGGAGTTGTCAACTCCAACTATTGAAGATCATTTTCTAAATTCATCTTGGTATACTGATATTTTATATGTGTTGCTCAATCTGAATACACCTCCTGGTTTGTCTAAAACAAAGGCAAGATTTTTAAAGTTGAAAGTTGTTAATTACTGCATTTCGGATAAATGTCTATACTGGAAAAATGCTAGTGGATTATTGCTTAAATATTTTCCTGAGAATGATGCAGATAAGATCAAGCATGAGTTCCATGAAGGAGAATGTGGAGGCCACCTCTATTGGAAGACAACTGCCAATAAAATCCTTAGAGCTGGTTACTATTGGCCCACCCTCTTTCAAGATGTCCACAAAATGATTATTGCCTGTCACAAATGCCAACTCTTTGAAGGAAAAAGAAAATTGCTTCCCTTACCCTTGCATCCAATCACTGTTGAAGCTCCTTTTCAACAGTGGGGTCTAGACTTCATTGGGGAAATCCATCCAGCCTCATTTTCCCAACATACATGGATCCTCACTACAAGAGACTACTTTACCAAATGGATAGAAGCCATCCCTTCTAGGCAAGCCAATGACTCTGTCATCATAAAATTCCTTGAAAATCATATCCTATCTAGATTTGGTTGTCCTAGAATGATTATCACTGACAATTTTGTTACTTTCGGATCCAAAAATATGGTTGAATTCTATCACAAATATCAGATTACATTGGGCCATTCTACTGCTTATTACCCTCAAGGTAATGGGTTAGGAGAATCCTCAAACAAGAGTTTGGTGAATATAATCAAAAAGTTGTTGGAAGACAATAAGAAATCATGGCACACAAAACTAGTACATGCACTATGGGCTGACGATTAACACTTAAGAAATCAATTGGAATGTTACCCTACCAGCTAGCTTATGGAACAGATGCAATTTTTCCAACCAGTATAGGAGTGCCAGCCATGAAGCTGATCCAAGAGGTACAGTCTGAAGAAAATGATATGACAAGAAGGATCAATCAGAATATACATCTTCTACAAACCAGGGAGGAAGTCTACAATAGAGAACTACACAAGCAAGAAAACATCAAGAAGCTATTTGATAAAAGGAAAAAGGCCAGTGATTTCAGTATTGGTGACAAAGTTTTGAAGTGGGATTCCAGGAGAGAGGATAAGGGAAAACATGGAAAATTTGATAACTTATGGTTAGGCCCTTATCTCATTCATTCTACTGCTGGTAACAATGCTTATTTCTTGCAGGAAGTGAATGGAACTGAACTTTTTGGAGGTCCTGTCAATGGCAGGATGCTCAAACATTATTTTTCTTGACTATACCAGTTTGAAGCTTTTTTATTTTTTGTTTGCCTATTGTAAATATCATATATTTCACTGTTTTCAAAGTTATAAAAGGAAAAAATACAAAAACAATAAAAAATAAAAGAGGGCAGATTGTAAAAACAAGAAAGGTACAGCCCCATACCAAAAAAGAGAGACAAAATCTGAAAGTGTGCAAGCTCAAATGCCACTCCTAAAAAACACACTTCTAGTTAGTCATACATCCTAATCATGACTAATTAGTTTTTTAATTTACTGCTGATAAGTTAATGAATTAGATCTGCCAAACAGTCCAAAATTGGCTTATCAGTAAGGTAGATTAGGATAGAAAAACAAAGGTTCAAACAAGCTCAAATCCTGAACCTATGAGATTGATGAATAACTGGTTCCAATATGCTCAAAACTTGAACCAGATGAGAAATGAAAACAGCTCAAAAAATCCTAAAAACAGAGCTGAAGAAATAATGAAGGATGTTTTAGTTTTCAGATCTTAAGCCTTCACCATTTTGCTTTAATTTTCTGCAAATAAAAATCTATGTGCATCTTGTTTTTATGCCATAGATCTACAGCAAGTCAAACTGTTCAATTCTGGCTTGGCTACTTTTAAATTTCCTGTTTTAGAATTTAGAGAATAAAGTTTTGTCAGACATTCTAATCCTGACAGATAGTAGTTAGGTAGAGAAGTTTATGAACTCAACTGTTTAAACTGAGTTCATGGACAAATAAGAGTAGAAATAGATTAGTTTCCTGTTTTCAAAATAATAAAATGATTGATAAAGAGAGTTTGCTAGTCCAAATGCACTCTCAAAGAAGAAAAAATGTTAGGATTATTAGGAATGGGTAAGTAGAGATGTTGTTTCGATAGAATTCCATTGTTTCCCATTGTTTCAAATTGTTTCAAAGATTGTCAAATCAAAGAAGGTCAGCCAAAGAAAAGAAAAGTTGATGCCCAATGGATAAGGCACTGGTCAGCTTCCAGAGAAATTATCTGCAGTTCTTGACATCTTCAAGAAGATGCCATCCCCATGGGGAGCCACTGTTAGCCACCTATAAAATTTGTCATAACAAATGGTGGCTAGATCTCCTTTAGCCTTTAAGAAACAATTCATGACCAAATTTTTAGTTCTTAAAAGTCTTATGAAGATCTTTACCCTTTGAGTTAATCTTCACTGTTGTTTCCCTCTTTATCCTAAAGAACCTGTTGTTTGCCACTGCTTAAAAACCCCATTTTCCCATCTTTTTCACTCTTCCTTTACTCATAAATAAACCCCATTTTCATTCTTATTTCCCTTCGTAAAATCCATCCATAACCCTTCATTTAACCTTCAAAATAATCAAAACACCCCTTCAAACCTTATATTCCCCTTTTATCTGGTTTAAAAGTGCCTCCTTTTACCTACCGAAACCCCTAGTTTGCCTTTAAAAAAAACACTATTTTTTGGGCCTAACAGCACTCTTCTGAAATACAATAGGTCTTAAGCCCCTGAGGGCTTAATTCCTTTAGCCCCTTTCCTCATGTGACCTACAGCCCCGCAATCGGGCACTAAAGGCCTAAAACCCTCTTCCCAACCCTTACTTCCCTTCTATTCTTCCACCCCGACATATAAATTTTTAAACAGATCTGGACCGATCAACGACCATCAGGCCTTATCTTTCCACCCGATCCCCGGCCTTACCATTTCTCCCATTCAAAACCTCCACCTCCTCTTTTAATCGCGATCGTCCGTCAGATAAATCCGACGATCGGGATTTAAACCGATGGCCTATCGCGCCCATCCACTATGCGACAAGATATCCCACGTCACCATGGACCCCACTCATCTTCCTCCGCGCAGCTTGCCCTCCATCACACTCAACCCGTGCCGTTAGATCTGTTGCCCCTCATCTGACGGCCGAAAACCCATATCGCGTAATTTTTATGCCGAAAAAAAACGCGAAATGGGTGGTTTTGTAAATCCACGTGTCGTGCAATGAATGGAATTACGTTTTTTTTGGGAAAACCACTCCCCCCCCCAGAGCCCGCGCGAAAACCATTAATGGTTTTCCTCCAAACCACTGTCCTCCGCAATGTTATTTTCACTTTTAATCTCGGTCGTTGATCTCTGAGATCGAACAGCTCTCATTGTATTTCACCTCCGTTCGTTTGCCCTCTATCTATTCTCACAAATGCTCCATTGTGAGTTCTTCGCCATCGATCTTTGAGATCAGATGGTCCCGATTTAATTTCACCTCCATTGCATTTGCCCACCATCTAACCTCCCAAATGAACCCACCAATTAATCTCGACCATTGGCTATTCTAATCCAACGGCTCTGATTCGCCCTCACGCCCAAAAACCTCCAAAGCAATTTAAACCTATTTTTCGCAAGATTTTCATAATTTTGTTTGTTTTGTGTAGGTTATATATGGGTTTTCCCAGAGTTTTAAAAATAGCACGAAGGTCAAGAATGACAATTCCTAACCTTCAATACAGGAAGGGATCCAAGGGGTCTTTCATTAAAACAAACCCCTCCACCTGTGTAAACCTTCTGCGCGCCTGCAAAACAACAAAAACATAGTAAACATCAATTATACAAAGAGTATCAGTGTCAAAGGTGAAGATCAGAGCATAAGTGAAGAATTAAAGATTTTTTATCAGAGTTTAAAGGGATTAAGGCACAAACTCAGGAATCAAAGGCCTAATCCACAGATATAAACAGTGTTAAAAGATGAAGACCCGAAGAAATGAAGATCAAGGCCTAATTAAGCCTAAACACAGACCAAAAGCAAATTAAAGATGTTTTAAGGAAAAACAAAGAGAAATATCAGTCTGAAAGGCCTCCACTGCCACATCAGAGGCTAATTGAATCCTTTTTAGCTACCAAAGAGCCACCTGCAGCCTCAATAAATCAAATGAAGGCATTGTTATCTCAGTCAGAAGATATTTGCCTAAGAAGACTGCTTACAGTTATTACAAACAAAAGAAAAAATTTTAAACTGTCAGTAAAGTTATTGTGAAGATAAAAAAGAGCCTTAAAGTCAATCTTCTCATCCACTGAGCCTAAAAAATAGGAAACAGAGTTATGAGACAGAGTTCTAAATTGGATGCTTTCCTGCCTTATGCCTTGCATGGTTTTCAAGGCAAGGAATTACATTAAGTGTAGACTTAATGATACTTAACCCTAGAAATTCTTCCACCTCCTCATTTTCTTATAAAATCTCCTTGAGGAGCACATTGTAAAGGGTTGGTTGTTGGATTTCTGATGTAATAGTTGATGTATCGAATCATTGTTGAATGTAAATAAAGTCCTGAAGCTCTGAAGCTCTGTTAAGTTATTGAAGAAGTTAGGCTGAGAAGAGAAGTTGTTGCTGTACTAAAACATTGGACTTGAAGTATGTAACTGGACTGACAATCAATATACAAGCTTATTCTTGGGATCCTGGTCTATATCATTGGTGAAGTACCTCTTACTATTATTGTTTTCCTTTCATGTATGCCATTTTTTTCACTTTTCTCTGATAAAGAACAGCAAGCATAGAGCTAGGATTTACTGTTAAAAGTACCCTACTCTCACTGATAAGCTTTATCTATATGTTTTCTGCTAATTGTGATATTTTGGAATGACTTAAATTAAGTGTAAACATTATCAAAGAATGTTGGTTAGTCCATGTCTTGATGTGCAAAGCTTGAAAGGAAGTTCTTGAATGATATTTTCATTACATGCTAAGTAGAGTTAAACTAGGAAAGTTCATGGTTTGCCCTGTCTTCTAGTTCTTTCTCCAAAGGTTGTTTGAAATTTTCCCTAAGAGTATGCTAAAGCAGACCATGATTGTAATACATATGACCTGATCTTAAGCTGCACTTTGTTTTCTTATCTGTTTTCATCTCTTCTGAAAGTAGTCTAGTGAGATTACTGGATTGTTGTCTGATAAGTTAGCTTTAATACAAACTTGTCCAAAGAAGTTTATGGTTAGCCCTATTCTTTGGTTGGTTTCAAACAGTTGCTTAAAAAGGCTTTTCTTGTATGGAAAGTTGATAAATCCTTGTCGAAATTATTGACTTTTTCCACTTTCTCAACACTTTAATGTTCCACTCCATCATTTAATCTAAAGGATCTTTTGATATAGATGACTTGCCCCTTGGACCACTCTTGAAATTGTTGTACAATTAAACCCTTTTGTGACTCCATTGCCCAATGGTTTAAAGCTGCTTCATGCAAATCCTATCTGCTGAACACTTCTCAATATACTTGCATCTTCACCTCTTTTGAACTCTTTCATTTTGTGATATTCCATCCAATTAAAGATCATACCTGACCAACCAAACAAACCAAAAAACCCTTGTTCTTAATAAGTAGCCTAATATCATACTAAAAGCCTTAAAGATAAATCAATCTTTGCACTTATAGAGAGATCCCTCTCTGGATTTAGGAGGGCTAGATCCTAGAATCCCAAAGTGGTTTTTGATGTAGTCTCTGCAGCGTTTAGTCTTGTCACTCTGCTAAATTACAGAGACATAACACAAACAAACAAACAAATGTAAGCTAGCAAGGTATTCCACCATTTTGCATAACTCATCAATATGAATGGCCATGGAAATTACAATTATGTGCATCATTTTCTTGTGAAATCCAAAAAAGACAATCAAATTGGTATGGAGGAACTTTTTGGTATCTCTTGTGTTCTCTTTGTTGAATGACCTTCACAGCCTATGGTTTAAGATTTATTTGGAGTTTCTGAAGAATCTGATATTTAAGAATTTTATATTTAAACTTAAGTAATAGACATATTAAAACTTCATATTTACTATATATTATTGATCTATCTTATGGATATCATATATGTAACTATATCTATATTATCAATGTATTAATAAAATTAAAAATAATATATAAAAATATGTGAAATGTAGTGGTCTATGTGGGAATAGGATTTTCAAAATTTCCATTATTTAAAAAGTAAAAATGCATAAATAATCTAGATTTAGTAACTTGAGAATATTCTTCTTTCTCTCCACAATTTAACATATGAAATCAAGGGTTTTCAAACCATCTTTCCATCTGAGAACTTATGTTGTGTCTTTTCTAGTTCTACTCTCTCTTGGTATTATAAATTCTCAATGTTATATAAACTAGCAATTGCACCACATGTTGCAAAAGAAACGTTGTAAGGAAATAGCATAGGAAAGAATAGCCTAGAAGAAATAAGTGGTTGCAGAGAAGGAGCCATTGTGAAGGAATGAAAGGCATTTTTTTCTTCCATGGAAGCAGGTCGTGGAGGTTTCAAAGATATTGATGATAAGAGTTATCAACCAGAAAATTTTGTTATATATAAAACATATATATAAGCCAATATATAAACCCACATAATATAGATATTGAAATAGGCAATTGTGGGTGAAACATATATATAAATCAACATAATATGTTCACATATATATAAATTTTGTTATAGATATTGAAATAAGAAATTGGGGGTGAAAATCCTTTAGTGATTAATAATCCTCTAAAACAAGTATGAAATGAGCATGTAACTCAAATAAGATATTTTAAATACATTCAAGTACAATCTATCTAGCATATATGTAAATAAAGAGAATTTTTATTAACAGAAATAAATTTTACTCCAAGTTCATCTACATTTTCTAATAAATTTTATATTTTATATGAATAACAATAGTCTTGGTATACAAGAAAGTGAATGCCATTTTAATATGGAGACATTTTTGGAAGGAGATATTGTTCTTTATGTTATGGTTTATTTTCTTAACTCCAAACTTGGTTTATTCTTTCTCTATATACATAAGAAACAAAAAATACAAAGTAATTTCACAATTTTAAGTTACAGTTTTATATTTTATAATTACAAATCTAGTTTCTTATTAAACTATTTTACACACATCTATTTATTCAAATAAATTATATTATGATTATGTTTTCTCCTATTATTTGATTAAAAAATTATTGTACTCCCTACTAATTAAAACAACTATAATAAAGAATTGAATGCCAAAGAAATAATTTTTTGATGTATAAATTATTTGTTTTATATGTTGTTGAACTTCCATTACCTATTATCTTCAAACCCCATGGGGAGGTGTTGAACAGGAGAGCCAACTTTGGGTAAATAAACATTCACATTGTCAACTTCAAAAAAAAAATTATAATCCTAAAATTCTCTTGCCTAATCATATTTTTAAATATATAATTGAGTTCCATTTATTAAAAATAAAGGCAATATTAAGAACCTCCTAGAGTTATAAAAGGTAATTGACATGAAAAATAAAAACTCTCCTCGTGACAACATACAAATGTTAATCTTAATTGAATCATTAAAAAACTAAAAAGTGATAATATAAAGTATCACAATTTTCTTATGAGAACTAAATGCTCCTATATGAAACAATGATTGCTTTCATTAGTTCAAGAGTAGTAAAAACAAGTTTATTAAGAAAGCAATGCGAGAGATTTTTTTAATAGAAGAAATTTGATATTTATTAACAAAAAAAAATCGGATAGATTATGTATGTAGTTACAAACTGTTATGTAGGTGCAAACTATTACAACTAAGTAATTAAAGGTAAATTTAGTGTTATTTAAGAAATTAGAATTATGAACATTCATCATTATTGATCAAGATAAATCATTTCCTATGAAATAATTTAATAAACTATATTCCTCATGAATACCATGGGTTGTTTTATACACCTCTAACATTATAAAAATATATATAAAACTATTTACTTGTGGATCTAATGGCCTAAAACATTTCAATCATCTAGCATTTGATCCAATGGCTCAGACATGGACATATTGGCAGCTAGGGAAGTTGTTTTCAAATAAGGTCAATACCATGGGCTGCTTTTATAGTTTATTATTATTTTTGTTTTTTATTTAATTTACTTTTATTTTTATTTTTGTGTAATTTGAAATATTCAACATGTTAAACATGACATTGCAACATTTCTATTATATACCTAAAATCAATCTAACTTATTATTAAAAAAAAAAAACTAACATTATAAAAAAATAAACATAAAACTATTTACCTGTGGATTTACTGGCCTAAAACATTTCAATTGTCTAACATTTGATCCAATGACTCACACATGGACACATTGGCAGCTAGGGAAATTGTTTTCAAATAAGAACGCCATAAATTAAATAGTTGATAAATTAGATTACTGGAGTGTTTTGATAACTACTTGTCTTGATTAGCCATTTAATTTATATGGTTGTGCTAAAATAATTATTACTATTAATAATATTATTATTATCATTTTGAAAATCAATTTTGTAGAAATACAAACCATTTTTTAAGTTTTGCATTCAAAAATAAGTTTATACCTTAATAAATTTCCAAAATTAGCAGATATATAATTAAGATGGATATCTAAAAATATAATTTAATAGTAAACATTATTAACATATCAAAATTTCGGATAAACTCACCATCCATGATCAAAAACATACACAAAATATAATTTGATATTAAACACTATTAACATTGCAAAACATTAAAATAAAATATAAATCAATTAATAATATATATCAATACATATAAAAAAATAAATAAATAAATAAATAATATCCTTAAAATATAATTTAATGATAAATTCTATCATTAAAAGTAATCTATCAAAATTAATAAAACTATAACATATGAAGATCATTAAAATTAAAATTAAAATATCAAATATCATAAAATTAGAGTAAAAAGTAAATAAACCAGAACCATGACAATGAATTAGAAAAATCAAATGTTCTTACCATTCAATTATTCAATGTTATTGTTAAAAAAACGAAAATAAAATTATCTTAAAATTTAATAATAAAAGATACAGTAAGTGATAATATAGTAACCCATAATAATCTGAAAATACAGATCAAAGGAATTGAAATACAGGCCCCCAAAAAACCAACAGATTACCATATTGATAAATGGTAAGTCAAATCCTGTACGACTAACAAATTACTAATGAACCAACCTCATGTTTGTTTCTATGATATTCCTAAAATAAATATCAATATAAGCTAGCAAGGTATCCCACCAGTTTGCATAACTCATCAATAGGAATGGCCATCGCAGTTGCAATTTCGTTCATTCTTTCCCTGTTGAGATCAAGAAAAGACTCGATCAAATCCCCATCCAGCAACTTTTTAGCATTTCTTGTGTTGTCATTACCTAATGAGTACCTCCACTGCTCATGGCTTAAGCCCCCTACTCCTCTGTTTACCTTCACAAGTTGCATTTGCAGCTTTTGAAGAACTTGGTATTGCTCCTCTGGAAGTGATGCCATAAGACCAATCATACCATTAGTTGTTCCAAATATGACTGTAGGAATGGTATTGCCAAAGAAGGGCAAGGGCTGAGCTAAAGATGCACGCCTGAACTGGTTAACAAGAGCTCCAAGATGGTACTCACCTTCAACTTCCAATTTTCCTTCTTCAATGGCAACATCGTTATTTTTCTTCACCACAAAAATGTTGAAATCATTCTCTGCACCCACATACATATCATCATCCAGAAATTCTACAGCAGTCATGCAATTTGCACGATAATCACGAGCCCTCTCTTCTAATATGCCTCCCCACTCACCCTCAATATTATGCTTATATACCAACAAATACATAGATTGCACATAATCACCAACTAAGATCAAATCTCCCCTGGTTTTAACACAGAGTGCTAATACGTGACCAGGATGTCCACACTCATACTCCAGCTCCCTGGAAATTACATCATCATCACGGACCATCCATTTGTACAACTCAATCATTTCGTTGATTCCTGCAACTAATTTTCCATTAAAAGCATTGAGATTGTATACAGCACCCTTTGTCTCTTTCTCAGCAACCAGACACAATTGCCTGTCTTCAACTGAAAACACCAAAATTCTTCCCTTGTTACATATATTTTCCTGATCAGGATACCGATAAGCTGTCCCAACACAACAATAGACACTGTTGTTATCATCTCTGAATGAGCAACTGATAATGGAACATCCTTGTTCATACATATCTAGTGGATATGATGAAATATTCTCAAATGTCCTTTCATCTAAGAGACGAATGAAGTGTTTTTCCATTTCATCATAACGATACTTCATGCTGCAAATGGCAAATGTTCCAGACTTGTGTTGATGGCAAATACGATATGGGTGTTCCTCAAGATGAACTGATGAGATGTAAATATTCTGAATATTATCGATTGTGCCAAAAGAAAGTTTGTCTTCCTTTACAACCACAACGCTGTCAGGGAAAGATTTTGAATGGAAAGAACACATATGATTAACTTCTCCCACATTCACATTGCTATATGCCAACCTCAGATTACTATTGAAAATAACTGTGGCTCTGTCACATACAGCTAACACATATGTTGCATTCTTATGACGAAAAGTCCTCAGATTTATTCCTTTGGTACCCAAGGAAATCTTTTTCTTTTGCCCATCAGAAAGCTCCCCACTGCTCATATTCAATGTTAGGTTATATAAGTGCCCATCACCAAGGCCACATAGCAAGTATGAAATCCCTTCAAATTTACAAAATAAAACAGACCGGGTAACAATATTCTCTGCAAATTGGAAACTTCTAAGGACTGCTAGATCAGGAAGAGAATAGATTCTGATACTTTGATCTTTCCATAGTCCAACAGCTGCCAATTCACTCCGGTTAGGATCCTGACCAATAGGATTTATGTCCATGCAAGATACATCATACTCAATCTCCTTATGCCCCTTTAGCGTTAGGGACCCCTCTCCAATTTCTAAGTAGACAAGATTACACCTTCGAGTGGCCAATAAAACCTGGGTAGCATTACCTGTGGCTACTGTAATAGACAATCCGGTGGCAGTGGGGACTCTCCATTCACACAATAGCTGTCCAGAAGATGCACTCACTAATCTCACAGAATCTGCTGTTACCTGAACAAGCTGGTCATGAATAGCATCTTGACAGAACAAGGAAGGAGCATGAAGCTCAAATCCTTGTATTTCATGTGTTTCTTCTAGCTCATCATTTGAGTTAATGGCAAGTACACGAGTCTCACCATGAAAGCTCAGCACCAAATAAGTGTCGAAATCCTCAAGATCAGTCGAAGAAGATGATCGTAATGGCCACATTCCCTTTACACCTGCAAACTCTGCAGCTGCATGCTCGTTGATTCGTATGCCACTCCTGAGAATCCGAAGGGAACCATCCTTGAATCCTCCAGAACAACTCACAACGTGTTCCTGACCACCATGATCAACAACACAAAAGTCCACTATTGGACCAAGGTTAACATATGTTTCCACAACTGAAACTCCAACTCCAACTCCACCTCCATCCAGGGGAAGACGCAGTTTGACAAGTTGTGAATCTCCTTCAGCAGACCCAATATACACAAATCCATTGTTTAAATAACAAATTGTTGAAGCAACAGATGTGTCACCTAGCAGATCTATAGTCAGACCAGTAACCCTTCCCTTTTCATGAATGATGGAAAGCAAATGAAGGTTGCCCATGTGGTCACCAAGCAGAAATTGAGAATCCTGGAATTTGGCATAAGCCTGAATGTTAGTCATTGAGTTGGGTGTGGGAACAACTTTAAATACTTCAGAGGGAGAGGGACTGAAATAAGCAATTGTCTGCTGACCAATAATAATAACACCTCCAAAAGGCATGGGAACAGGTATTAACAAACGGGCACCATGGTCTAAATTGGGCAGAGACCAGGGCATCTCCTTAAAATCCCTGCCCTTTACATCCACCTCGTATGTTCTTACATGAAGATCATCTCCATTCATACAATTGAGTTGGTGTTGGTATAACACAGCAATTGTAGGCTTTGAACAACCATATAAGAACTTGATATCCACAACTTCAACAGTTATGTCCAGCATGATATTGAAAGAGTGTGTAAATACTCCTGCAACACCATCAAATGCTATAATTTTAAATACACCATCATAGAAGTGGAGTCCTATGACTCGAGAATCCGGATCAACCATACCAATCTCATATCCATTCTTTACAGGGCTCCCAGCAATATCTGAGACATCTGTCATAGCCCTGGTAATAAGCTCACCGCCCTCGTTATTATTGGACCACTGAACAACACACAATTTGTCTGCTTCGGTGGAAATAACAAGAGAATCCTGCTGCTGCCCATCAGGTCGGAACAGTTCAAGCGCTGAGATTCGGCCATAGATTGGTACTTGTAGAATCTTTTGTAAACCCTGAGAGGAGAGAGAATGGATCTCAATCCAAGTACTTTTTGCAATGATGAGATTAATGTCATGAGGACCAGTAAAGTTTCCCACGCAAGAATGAGTCACAGCAGTGGGGTCATGGACACTTACAACGTAGTTCCACGTACCCATCTTCTTCCCCTCGAAAAGCGCTAGCCTTGGGTTAACAACAACAACTGTTTGTGCTCTCCTTCGCCGTAGAGACAATGCAGTGAAACTCCAGAAAGAAATTTCTCCTCAGGCAACAACAGCAACAAACCAGTGAATCTCAAAAGAAAATTCTCCTTCGGCACTTCAAGAACCACCTTCGCTCTAGTGTATTCTATTTCGTTCTTTACATTTGCACGCACAAACCCTTTATATATATACTATATTTTCTAAGGAAATGTACAGGGCGAACCTTATTTCCTGGGTTATATGTTATTAAATGGGGTGGGGCATATATCTGTTAGATTACAATCTTTTTTACGGAAATGCTTCCAGGTTATATGTTATTAAATGGGGTGGGGCATATACCTGTTAGATTACAATCTTTTTTAAGGAAATGCTTCTTTTGTTATATGTTATTAAATGGGATGGGGCATATACCCGTTAGATTACAATCTTTTTTTATGGAAATGCTTCTTGGGTTATATGTTATTAAATGGGGTGGGGCATATATCCGTTAGATTACAATCTTTTTTATGGAAATGTTTCTTGGGTTATATGTTATTAAATGGGGTAGGGCATATACCTGTTAGATTACAATCTTTTTTATGGAAATGCCCATAGCGAGCTTTATTTCTTGGGTTATACGTTATTAAATGGGGTGGGGCATATACCATTAGATTTAATGGAGTGGGACATATACAGTTAGATTTAATGGGGTGGGGTATATACGGTTAGATTTAAATGAATTTAATAACATATAGCTCAGAAAATAAATTTTGCCATATTTGAGGGGTTCCACCGAAGATTCAATTAATTGAGTAATAAAAGAAGTGGGATCCTAAATATTTCTTAGTTAGATGGAGTTGTTAAGATGGGGTGGTGGTTTGCCAGCTCATTTACTTAGGGTTAAGTTTGGTGATATGACTCTTATATTAAAGAGGTTATGTTTGGTGGCATGACTCTTATATTAAAGATAGGCATTCTATTGGAGTATGATATTCCGGTTTTTAGACTTAACTATGAGTTTATGATATTGAATTCCATATTTGTAGTTTGTTAAATATATCTGGAGAGGTTGCTAATTTCCCATTTAAATTATCTTAAAAAATAAAAGAAATAAAAAAACTCAAATGTTAATTTTTTTTTAAAATAAATTGATAATCTGAATTTTTAAAAGCATTAATTAAATAATTATATATTTTTTATTTTTAATAATTTTTTAAAATTATATTTTTTAATTTTTACTATAATTAATTGGTTTAAATTATGTAATTAATTTAAATTTAAAAACTTTCCAAAATAAATTATAAACCATAAACCACTTGAGGTGGTCCATTTAATAACTATTTGTGCATTAAAATGTATTTAAATATAAAGTTAGTTAATTAGTGGACAAATTCAATGACTTATTATTTAAGATTCTCTTTGATTAGATACAAATTTTGTCATATTTTCTCATCGTTTATGAGAACTTTGACTATAAACTTTGACTTATGGTTTCGTGAGAACTTTGACTTTGGAGGTTTTTTTGGGTTACTTTTTATTAAAGATTGATTTTGTCTGTTTATTAAGTCATTACATAATATAATTTTAAATTTAAGTGTATATTAAAATGTGGATTGAGCACTAATCTCTTCTCCTATAAATGAGTAATGTATTTTTATGTTGAAGTTTACTGATTAAAATTTTGCACATTAAAAGAAAAATATTCAATTTAAAATTTGATTGTCTACTTATTAAGACACTACATAATATAATTTTAAATTTAAGTGTGTATTAGAATGTGGATTGAGCACTAATCTCCTCTTCCATAAACAAGTAATGTATTTCTATGTTGAAGTTTACTAATTAAAATCAGCAGGGGGACTGGGACTACGTGACCCATATGTTTTAAACCAAGTTATGGGGGCTAAATTGTGGTGGAGATGGATTCAAGGAGGGCAAGATCTATGGAAGAATATATGGGAAAAAAAATATGGTATGCCACAATCCATAACACGTAAACTAAAAGCAGATATAGTACCGAAAGGGTCTTCACTTTGGAATCTTGCAGCAATCAACAGGAATTTAATTCAACATCGTAGCTTTTGGGAAGTGAGGGAAGGCAGAACGGCACTCTTTTGAGAAGATTCATGGCAACAAAGAGAAAAATTATTTAGTAGGCTTGATTTAGGAGAAATCTTCCTATTCAAAAATACTCCAAATTCCATATTAACTAACAATTATTGGTGCCAACATCAAAATAGCCATTGGAGAATATGGAAAGAGAAAACCCGCTGGCCAGAAGCACCAGAAACGCAACAATGGATTAACCTTGAAAAAGAATTGAAAACAAGGAAAATCACTAATGCAATAGGAAGTGATATTCTAAGATGGGGTTATCAAAGTAAAGGAATGTTCACTATACAGGAGGGATATCATATCCAGTCTCAGAATATCATAAATAATGAAAGATCGATATGGAGGAAAATCTAGGCATTAAAACATTGGCCAAAAGTAGAATATTTCCTCTAGCTATTCAGCCATCAGAAAATTATTACATGGGACAACCTGTAGAAGCAAGGAATTTATGGACCATCCATTTGTTACATGTGCATAACATCAAATGAATCAATAGAACACCTTCTAAACACTTGCCCAAATGCGGAGTTTCTTTGAAACAGTATTGCAAGGACTTTCTGACAAACAGACAGAGATAACACAAATATAAATGAAACTATTAATAATTGGCGAAAAGGAGGTTTCAAATGTGAAGTATTGAATATAGCATGTAAGTTATCTATTGGATTTATTTTATGGGGCATATGGAAAGAAAGGAATCACCGTATATTCAAAGGAGAAGAACAAACAAATAACCAAATATAAAAAAAGACGATTGCGAATATAAGAGAAACAATTTTAGTGGAAAGTTGGACAGAGGATGATTGGAAGACGGAAGGTATAGAGACTCAAATGCTTGCAAGTTTAGATTTGAAACCAGAATGTTATATCAAAATCTTTGGAAATATAAACCTCCATCTCAAAATATAGAAGATAGGTGGAAGGTACCACATAATGGTTTTATTAAGCTTAATTATGATGGTGCATCAAAACGAAATCCAGGACAAGCAGGAGCAGGAGGGATCTTTAGAAATTCTCATGGAGAAGTTTGTCGAGTCTATGCTCTGGATCTGGGTTATGCAACAATGAAGCAGAATTGACAGCAGCAAAACAAGGATTATTGATAGCAAAAAGAGATAATTATCAGCGAATTATTGTAGAAGGAGACTCTGCAATGGTCACTGGAATTTTACGTAAATTACAACAAGGCTCAGCTTGGGAAAATATAAGTAAAAGTTGGAGAACGGCGAATCTTATTTAGGAAATAAGCTTATTGATCAAAGGAATCCAGTATTTGATACCAATGCATGTTCGCAGAAAAGTTAATGAGGCGACAGACTATTTAGCAAATTGGGACTGTAGTAATAATGAGCGACATTTGGATGTCATGCCAAGAGCTAGAATCTGGAATATTGAATTACACTCTCTCCAGCTCATTCTAGACAGAGATTTAAGTGGCAGTGAAGATCCTCGATCGGGGTGCCACTGAACAGGAGACGGCAGCATAACGACGCCACGTGGTGGGCGTGTCAGCTGACCACTTAGTGCAACATTTAAATCAGCATGGTGGTACCAACCTTGCACGCCCCTACCTTATCATCACAATGAAACTCGGTTCATACCATAAATGCATGGCAGAGACCGTGATGGGCCGTCGGACGCGGGATAGGAGATTGAAAAGGTTCGCTTGCTCTTGCAAAACGGTAATTCAGACAGGAGCCGGATCATGGACAAGAGCAGCGATAGGAGTTCTGAAAGAGCAGGAGTTTCAGCATAAGGGGCGGAGGTTTTCTGGGTATGTTCTGGTTCTCATCACTTTAGTCTCAATCTTAAGTTTTCATGTTCGTCTATTGTCAATGAACTCTGAAATTCTTACCGGCCATGCAGAGCTGTTGTCGAGTCCGGCCTGTCTTTTTGTTTTTCACGGTTTGCATGTAATGATAGAGGGGGTTCACTTCAAAATTCCACCCTGTTTTCGCAGCCCTAATATTCATCCCTATCTTTATCTCAGTATTGTCATAAGGTATGGGTTTAGTTGATGCTTTTGTAAAGATTTGGATAGTCAGGTCCCTGGTAATCTG
The DNA here is from genome assembly GCA_034641835.2 of Pinus albicaulis. Classification (NCBI taxonomy): domain Eukaryota; kingdom Viridiplantae; phylum Streptophyta; class Pinopsida; order Pinales; family Pinaceae; genus Pinus; species Pinus albicaulis. The sequence continues at coordinate 1,671,162,036 of CM076581.1, forward strand.
CTTAGTTTGTTTCTCCTGCACCTCAGTCATGTCCGGGAATATAGGGTAAATCTGTGCTTCGCAAAGAATTTTGAAGGTCTGTTCTGGAATTTGGCTTACTTTGTTCTGAAAGGTCTGGTTAAGCCTGGTCTCTTTATTCAAAAGCTTGAATTTCATAGACATGTTTGGTTCCTTTGTGTTTTCCGCCTTTTCAGTTTTCACCCTAAGTTCAAAAGGAAATCCAACTGCATTTCGTTTTCTTGCTATTATAAATCCTTCCCCTGCGTGGGTAAAGAGAAGCCCCTTCAAATTTTTTTTTCTTACTGTTATAAATCCCTCCCCTGCGTGGACAAAGAAAAGCCCCTTCAAATTTTGTTTTCTTGATGTTATAAATCCCTCCCCTACGTGGGTAAAATGATGGCCAAGAATCATCACTATCTTAATTCTCATTTCCTTGGCGTCAATCAAAACTCAAGTCGTTTTGCGAATACAGTTTTTAATATCTAGAAAACCATTATATTGTTCATTCAACAGAGGAAGTATTCTAGCAGAGAGAAGGGACAGTATGTTTCCGAATGATCGAAAAGCGCAAACCATGCCCCACTGTTCGGGTAAATCAGAAACTTTTAGAATTTATTATTGATCCTAAGTTTTATACTATTGCTATTGTTTTATATATAGGGTTCCTATCAATTATAAGTTCAGATAGTATCATTCAGGACAGAATGACAAAATGCAAAGGAAGGAAGTTACAGCCACCCTAGGTAGCTGGTCCAAGCAAAAGAGGAAGAAAGAGTCATCAGCAGACTCTAGAAAATATAGAAAATATTTATGAAACAGGGATTCCAAAGCATATTCGTAAAACTATACAGGGTTGGGAAAGGGATAGTGATGATGATGATATTCAGGAACAAAAGGAAAAGCTAGATTTTATCTCTGACCCAGGTAATACCAGAGGAAGAGTTTCTTTATTCCAACAATCTATCAAGACATATTGGAAAATTAAATGTGATTTAGCAAAGGCAATGTCGAGCATTTCAGAAAAGCAAGTCAATCCTTCAATGCTTTTCAAGCTTCAGCAGATTAAACAGGATATGACCAAGGCGCAAATTCAAGCAAATGCGCGAATAGGAAGGAATTGAACAGCAACTCCTGAACATGCAACAAGTTGAGAAGCTAGCGTCAAATGCGAAAGACCCGACACCTGTAGATTCTTCAGATGGTTAACACTTCGTTAAATTTAGTTTTGTATGTATTTTTAAGACATTAATTATAGCCTCTGTTTTATTTGTAGTTTTTATGGACATAGCAAAGGGATATTAGCTGATAGTAGAAGGAAAAAACAATACCAATTTCGGTTGGCTTTTAACTCTCTGAGGTGGCCAATAGACCTGGTTTCCTTCGAGCAGGTTGACGCTACCATTAACTGTGAAATTTGTATAGCAACTTGCTCTTTACAAAATAGAAAATAGAAAGGTCTTACGAAATTTACAAAAAAAAAGTTTACTACTTAAAATTTTGCATTTATTAAAAAAAAAAAACATTCAACTTAAAATCGGATTTTGTCCACTTATTAAGTCACTACATAATATACTTTTAAATTTAAGTGTGCATTAGAATGTGGATTAAGCACTAATGTCCTCTCCCATAAACAAGTAATGTATTATGTTGAAGTTTACTAATTAAAATTTTGCATTCATTAAAATAAAGAAACATTCAACTTAAAATTTATTTTATCCACTTATTAAGTCACTCCACAAGGTAAGCAACACAACCATATAAATTAAATTTTCGTTAAATGCTAAATTCATCAATCCATAAAAAAAATAGTAAATAAATTAAATATATATACATTTTAAAAAACATGTAACACTATTACCAACCTAGATCCATCTTAACTCCACATCTACCAAGCCCAAGGGTGGGATCGAATCTCTTGTCACTTTGATTTGATCCCTCGGGGCTTCGTAGATGGAAGTTAAGATGGATATAAGTTAGTTTATTTTCATCATTTAAATAGGTTATATTTAACATGAATACCATGGGTCAATACCATGTACTCTTAGTACCATGGGTCAGTTTTATTTTTATTATTATTTTATTTTTATAGGGTTTTTTTTTTAAATAAATACCATGGGTCAATACCATGTGCTCTTTTTTCCACGGGAAAAATCATAACTTCCATTATATATAATAAAAGTTACATGTTGTATATGCAATTTATCATATTCATATCAGCTAGGTAGTTGCAAAGAAAATAACAATTCTATTAACAGTCCATGATTAACGTAAGGAGTTCCATAGGTAGTTCTAACAAGCAGTTGTTATTATGTACATAAAATAACCCATAGTCAAAAATATATGTGTATAAATAACCAAAAATAAACGAGAAGATGATGTTTTTTTGTTGCGTTGTGTTCACCTAGCCCTTTGTAATGGTCCATCAAAACGTCAGTGAAAAAACTAATAGTAATTGTGGTCATTCTGCTCCTGAATCTCCCATTGATCTCTTAATAGGTGTGCTGCCTCCTTGGATAGGAGATCGAAACCACATTCCTCTCCCTGTAAATGTGTTGACATGAGATGAGATCAAAATGTGTTTTGAGTTGTAGAACTTCATCCAAGATGCGTTGCAGTGTGTGTGCGTGACATGCAGAGTGTGGGTTGAACCAATCAATGGTCATTTTGGAGTCCCCAAAAATACGTAGTTTGTTGCAGTTTTTTGTGATGGAAAATTATAGGAGAGAAAGGAGACAAGATAGTTCCACATAATTGTTTGTGCCACGGTCGAGACCAATCTTGATTTTGAAGGAGTGCTAAATGGATAGGTGAAGTAAGAACCCTACCCCACATCCATCAAACTGTGTCGATCTGTCGAAGTATGCCCAGGGATAGGAGTGATCAATGTTCTCAGGGGTGATGTTTCGGGGGGTAGGTGGTGGAGGATCATTCGGGATCAATTGATAGATAGAGGTGATGTGGGCAGTAGAAGAGATCCAGGAGGGTGGGGTGTTTTGGAAGATGGCATGATTGCGTGCAATCCAAATACCCCAGCAGACTAATGAGGGGAGGTTGCGGAGTTTGTGGGGATTGGATGTAAGCCACAAGTTATCTCAGGCTGAAAGAATAGTAGGTCCCTCCCATATTAAGTTGAGATTGAGAGAAGATAGGATAAGGCTATAGAGTTTGTGGGTGGCTGGGCAAGAGAGAAATAGGTGCTCTGTGTCCTTGGAAGCCGAGGCATAGAGTGCACATCTGTTGGGAGCAATGAGTGAAGCAAATTGCAAGTTTTCCCCGGTGGGAATTTTCTCGGAGAGTATGCACCACATAAGTAGCCTGGCTTTAGCTGGGCATTTGAGTTTCCAAAGAGTGTGCCACCAAGAGTGCATGACCAAGGGCCGATGAGGGTCGTAGATGTGTAAATAGCCTTCTTTTGGGGAGTATCTGCCATTCTTGGAGATCATCCAAATAATTTCGTCTTCTCTGTCAATGATTCTAACATGTGTTTCAAATAGTGCGTTCAGGTAGTGTGTCCAGGCCTCCTCCCATTGGGGATGTAAGTGTAGATCTTAGTGGTTCAGTCATCCTTGGGAGAATATGGTGGTGTGATCCCTGTCAGCCACTTGATGTAGATTATAGATACCTGCTTGATTGAGTAAAAGTATAAGTGCAGGGGGGAGGATATGGGCATTTCCACACCATGACCATGGGTCACAATCAATGTGAACCTTCATGCCAGAACCCACTTTCCATGCAAGTTCATTACTGATGTGTACAATGGATCCTAGATTGGCCCTCCAGATAGTGGATATATTTGTTCTATGACCAGGCATATGCAGGATACTTTTGAGTGACTACCCTAGTCCATAAGTTGTGCTCGGTGAGGATCTGCCAACCAAGATTTTTTTCTAATGCTTGTGAAAATGTGGATAGGTCTTTGATGCCCTAGCCACCCCATCTCTTTGGAAGGGCGATAAGTGCCCATTTGGTCCATGCGAAAGTATGACCCTCCTTTACCCCATTTGAGATAAATCTACGGAAGATTTTCTAAATCTTGTTTAGTATACCTTTAGGAATCCAGGCGAGGGACATCCAATAGACCAGGATGGCCTCCAAAACAAACTTTATGAGAACAAGTCTTCCAGCCCGAGAGAGCCATTGATGGGACCATACATTCAGCCTCGTTTAAATCTTGGTAATCTACCAAGTCTAGTCAGCATTTTTGTAATTGACAAGCTTAAGATGGAAGCCCAAGTATTTCAGACCCGCATCAAATTTGGTAAGATTGAATGGGAACCTTTTTTGTGAAAATAATATTTCATATGGAGAGAAACCATGGCAAGTGATAATGGATTTGTTGTTATTGCAGGACATACCAGTGGCTTTGCAAAATAGAAGAAGAATAGTATTCACCTCTGTGGAGTCACCAATGGACCCATTTAGAAAGATGATGATATCATCTGCAAATAGCAGATGGGTAAGAGTACACTTATCAATGATCTTGATGCCCCTCAATATGCCCCTGTCCCTTTCTTCAATAAGGCATTTGTTGATTCCTTCCATGACTAGAAGGAAAAGTAATGGAGAAAGTGGGCAGCCCTGTTGAAGGCCACTTTCCGCATGAAAAAAATCAGTGGATGCACCATTGATGAGAACACTGTATGAGACAGAGGAGATGAAACACATGATCCAATTGATCACCTGATTAGGGAAGTCGAGATGTGTGAAGAGCATGTGAATATAGAACCAACTATCCCGATCAAATTCTTTCTCAAGATCGATATTTAGAATCATTCCTTTGATTTTCTTGATATGCATGGAATGAAGACCTTCCTGAGCAACACCTATGGCTTCGTGAATCTATCTTTTCTCTAAGAATGAAAATTGTTCAGAAAATATGAAATTAGATAAAATAGTTTTAAGCCGGTTGGCAATGATTTTAGCCATAATTTTTTAAATGCAATTACAGAGAGATATGAGACGGAAATATTTGAAAGAGGAGGGGTGATCGGTCTTGGGGATGAGGGCGATGAAGGTAGATTTGAAAGAATCATAGATATGCATAGATATCCTAGTCTCCTCCACCACCTCCAGAAGATCATGTCCCAGCATATCAAAAAATGCAAAGTAAAATTCAATTGACCATCCGTCAAGTCCAGAACTCTTGTCCTTATTGAGGCATTTGAGGATGGTTTCCAGTTCCTCCAATGTGACCGGTTCAAATAGTTCCACAACAGTATGTTGATCCACAAATCTGAGGAAAAGTGAGGCAACCTTGATGATCTTTGCCAGAGTGGAGTGCTGAGGGGCCTTGTAGAGATTCTTAAAATGAGTGATACCCTTTTGAGCTAGTTGTTCAAATGTGGAAGGAGAGTTGCCATCATCAATCTCAAGCTCTCAAATGGTATTAATGGCCTTTCTTCCTCTAGCAGATCGATGGAAGAATTTTGATTTTTCATCCCCTACTTTGATCGATATGGCACGAATTTTTAACCTCCAAGATTCATCTCTGTCGTGCAGGATTTTTAGTCGATCTTTCTCCGACTTGATGAGGTGATATTTTGTAGAGTCTGATATATATATCCCCCATGGACAGGGTCCCCAAGGCCTTCAATTTCCTTTTCAATATTGGAGAGTGCTTGATCAGTCTGAGTATTTTTATTCTTCGCCCAGGTGATGGTTTTTCTTTTGATGAGATGGAGTTTATGTGTGAAAAGGGAGTAGGCCGAGTGTTCGCCGGGAAGCTGAGAAAGTCTCCAAGTATTTTTACCATGTCAATAAATGCCTCATTTCTTGAAAGAGGAGAATGTCCACAGGGATAGATTCAATAAGGTGCCGAAGGGAAAGGTGCTTGGTTGGGCTAGCCAGCTCTCTACAATTAAAATAAATGCATTTCATCAAGAACCTAGACCCGGGGTGTGTCTTGCTCTAAGAACCCCTTCAATGGAGAGTTTCTTGCCAATGGAGACAAAAATTCCAGCCTAAAGAATGGCCTTGGAGATATTGGAATGACAGCCTCTGGGAAGTTTAGCCTTGGCAGAGGAAAGGCCAAGGGAGGGGCCTAGACCAGCAGGTGCAGAGGAGAGGGGATGAAGGTTATATGGATGGGAGGTGGTGGAATCAGAGGAGTTCACCACCAAAGAAGATGAGGAGGAGGGGAGGTGCTAGGAGAATGGGGGAGAGGGGAGAGGGGAGGAGGGAGGGGGGAGATTGAGGGAAATGATGGTCGTGGGATTGGGGGAGAAAACCAGAGGGGAGGAGATGAGGGGAAAAGTAATCGATGAAACATAAATGCCATCATGTGAGGATACAGTTCACAAATGTGATGCAGTATTAGATATAAGAGATGTAAAAGAGAGAGGACGGAGAGGAGGAGTACCGGATCCCGGAGTGTGCCCAAAGGAAGGTGTCGTTGTCATGGAATGAGTTATCATAGTCATAGCATGAGTAGCATCCTGAGTGGCAGTCCCCATGTGTGCAGTCAAAGGAGTCGAGAGGAAGCAAGTTAACTAATTCTGTCTGAGCAGGGAAACAGAGACAGTGTCCAATGTCTGATTCCTGACTGAAGTATGTGCACTGGAGGCAGGTAAAATCAACGGACAATCCGTATATACATGACCCACCTTATGGCATCGAAGGCACCTAAATGGTACGCCTTCGTAATCAAGTAACTGGATCTGAGTAGTGTTCCGCCATTGAATTCTGAAGGACCCCTCCAATCCCTCCCTAGTATCTAGATGAACAAGAATGTGAGTGAATGTCATCTTTCCCGACTCAATGTAGGTGTGGTCTTAGTCCAGATAGGTCCCCAACATATTGCCAATGTTGGTAAAAATCTCCTCATTTCATATATGTATAGGGAGACCTGGTAAGCGAACCCGTATAGGATCGGCCCCCAATTTTTCACATTCAAGGTCGAATACAGGGCTCCATCTCTTGAGGAGAACTGGAGCCAGCTCAATATGCTAGTGCTGCGATAGGACCCAATCAGTAGGATCCTTTGAAGTAAACTGGAGTGCAAACCATCCTTTGGTAAGGGTCTGGATCGTGGGAAGTTCTTGTACCAAGCCTCCCCATATCTCAGTGACCCGTTGACGCAGTCGCTTAGCACCATAGTTGTGGCCACGGACTCGTCCGACCATAAATTTATCCACAGTGCCTAAAACATTGGCCATATGTATGCCTTATCCGAGTGTGAGAATATTGCTCTGGTTGCAGACCTTGACACACTTTGTAGGCATGGAGGCATGGGGGGGGGCGCCACGGGAGGAGAGGGGGTATGAGGCCTCCGAGGGGAGGGGGGGGAGGAAGCCACAGCAGTGAAGGGAGGGCAGCTTAGGTCGAGGGGAGCGATAGTGAATCAACCTGAGGGTTGACAAGGGGCAGGTTATGAGGTCCGAGGGTTCAGGGACAAAGATGGAGGTGGTTGGGGGGTATTCGAAGGGGTAGGGGCGGAGGTGATGGTGTAAGGCACAGATGATGGGGGAGAGGGATATGGGTTGGAGGGCCAAGGAAACGTTGCCAATTTTTCTGCGAGCTACAAGGAGAAGGTCTGTGAGAGGAAGGATAGGGAGGCAGGGGATGGCAGACGGAGGTCCGGGGAGGATATGATATCGAGGTCAGCAGCATAGAGTATAATAGAGGAACCGGAGGACAGCTTGAGGACAAGGAATGAGTCGAGGGCGAAGAAAGAGCGGTCTAGAGCGAGTGCAAAAGATGAGGACCCAGGCACATAAGAATGAGTAAAAGAGGGATATGTCGAGTGGGTAACATGCATACCTATGGAAAACCGGGTGGTCAACGACCAGATGCCCTCTGAGGTGAAGGAGTCCTCAATATAATCTATGAGTTCCTCATCCAATACCCCTACCATTATCAGCCCCCAAAAATCGTTAAGAGAAACCGGCAAACTATTTGTAGACAGTTGACGCCGCAAGATGAGTGAAACTGTCACTGTGGTCGGTGCTGTCGGTGAGTAATGGGGTCAGGGTTGACCGTGAGCATGAAGAACCATACAGAAAACCCTAAACAGTTAGGTGACTCGAGGTCACGGGTTCGAGCCCACGAGCCCTCTGAAATCGCTACCCGCATTCTCTTCATCAGCTTTAGGAGCAAGTTTATCAATCGACAACCCAATACCATGTGCTCTTAGTACTATGGGATCATTTCTATTTTTATTAATATTTTATTTTTATAGGTTTTTTTTTTTTTACTATGTTTAAGAGCTTACATCACATTAAATTAATTTTTTATTTTATTTTATTTATGTAATTTAACTTAGTCAAAATGTCAAACATTGCTTTACAACATCTCTACCATACTCGGCTAAGCAGAATTCACTTACACTTTATGAGGGAAATCCTTAACTTGTAAATAGTCTTTGTTACAGTACCATGCCTTATCAATACCATATGTCCAATATGACACGTGTTGATAAGACATTTTTTAATTAATTAATTTGAGATAAATTAAATAAAAACAAATAACTAACTTTGAAACCAATCTTTTGATTATTATTAGGAATATTGTGACATATTTCGTGGAGATTAATCTATACCATCCATATAATAATCACTGATAATTAAATTAAAATAAAATTATGGGAAGCCTATTAGCATATTTCTAAATTGAAATCCTCTCAAGAAAGTTTGTTAATTCAAATTTTGTATGCATTTAGAAATACATTCACCTCAAGGTTTATTTTATCAGCTAATTAATTAGTCCCTCCATAAGATAAGATAGCAATCTCGTCTCCCATGAATGAATAACATATTTCTAAATTGAAGTTCTCCCATGAATGAGTGGAAATTTTTTATTTAAAACTCTGCATCCATTTTTAAAAAAGTGTTCACGTGAAAGGTTTACCGTAGTCTAAATACATTGTTTTGAAAATCATTGAAATTCCGATCAGATTTTAAGAAAATCCGACAGGGGATTTTGTAAATCCAAGTTATAGCTATCAAACTTCAATATTTTGGGTGCCCTAAAGGATTTTGATGGTGCTGAATCCATTTCCATCATCAAAAACATGATTCAAACACTACTACTGTAAGATTTCATAGATTTTTTTTGCCCAGATTCTGGCCACTTTTGGCCGTCTGGGCAATTCGTCTGCCTCCGTAGACAACTCCGAAAGGTTTATTTCCTCCACTTATTAATTCACTCCATAAAATAATTATAAATTTAGGTGCATGTTAGAATGTGAATTGAGCCATAATCTCCTCTCATGTAACTAAGTAACATATAACATATTTTTTCAGTTGAAGTTTGTTAATCAAAACATTTTCTCAATTAAAAAAAAAAATCACTTTAAAGGTTGACTTTTTCCACTTATTAAATCACTCCATAAGATAATTATAACTTTAGTTACATATTAAAATGTGAATTGAGGGATAATTTCCTCTCCCATATGTTATCATAATTTTAGTTAATAATTTTAAAGCCCCGATATTTTTCGTGTCGACGTCGATTTGTAATAAACAAGGTTAAAACATTGATAGATAGAATATCAGCATTATTGTAAGTTCTAAAAACTAAAAATGTGCTGACATGCAGAGTAGTTGCGCATATTTGTAAAAATGGTCAGATAAATCTCTAAGAGCTGGAGTATCAGTGGCAAAGGAAAATTTCAAATTTTGTTTTATGTCCAAATAAAGTGCTAATGGAGCACATGTCACCATATGAACAATCATTTATCAAGCAAGCAATAGCAAGTTAGATGGTGATGTGACGTTATGGGTTTCTGAGTTCCACATCAAAGAGGTAATGTTCGGTTAAAAAATCATGATTGCACGTCAAGATTTTTTGTAATCACCTGTCATGTTCATTATATGATGTACCAGTTGCCACACTATGAAATAATTTACTTCATATGGTAAAACCTGTATAATGCATGATTAAGTTGTTGTATATTTTAAGCCAAAAGAGAACAGGTTGTTAATTTATCTTGAAAACCCCAAATCGAATCACAATCATGCTTCTAGTGCTATTGTTTAATGGTGAGAGCTATGGGAAAGAGAAAAAAACTACACATGGGTGAGCCCAAAGTGCCCAACTTGCTTGAAGTTTATCCAAAGATTCGGCAACATTTTCGGGAAGCAGGGTGGGAACAATTCTTCTCTCGTTGTATAGGTTATCATGATGGAGTTTCCAGAGCTTTCGATGGTTAGTAGGTTAGTGTTGGGGGAATATCGTTTCTTGTCACTGAGGAGGTAATTTCACAAGTCACAGGCCTACCTGCAGATGGAGAAAGAGCCTTCAAGAGTCATATTTTGGCCGAAATTAATGTGCCATTTTTCTTGAAGGATGATTTTTAGGAGAGGAGATAGCACTCAAAAATTCAAAGGTCCTGGTTCAAGGACGAGTGGCATTGTCTCATGCATAATACCCAATATTACTTCACATGTGAAGGACGCTAAAATCGGGTGAATATCTACCATTTCTAGTTCATATATCACATAGCAGGTCTGATAAGGATGAACACTCCCTATTTTCTGTTAGAGTGTGAGGCAGATGTATGCTACGGTTAGGGCAATACCAAATGCATATACTCATTTCATATATCATAAAGGTCTAATTAAACTATTGATTGCAATCCATTGGAGAAAGGTGGGGAGGACTTGGGAAAATTTTCCATTTTTGGGGATGGTTTGAACTTCAATACATACAACTAAAAAGGGGTAGAAATAAAGGAAGAAAAAATAAAGCTAAACAACACCAAAACCTAGAACATGGTACCTCATCTGTGCAAACAAGGAGTCAACAAAAACTAGAATTGGTTCCTCCTTTAGTTCCCGAAGTACCAAAGTTTTTGATCAAGGTGGATATTGGTGGTTGTTGGGGTTCCCATGTTTTGGCTAGGTTGGCAAGACCAAAAGATGAGACAACATAGAACCACTTTTAGACCTTAGGATCTAGCCCTCCTAGGTCCAGAGAGGGATCTCTCTATATGAGTCAAAGTCTATGTCTTGGAGGCTCTAAGTTATGATTTTAGGCTAGTTATAGGCTCAGGGTTGTTTGTTTGATGTTTGGTCGCTGGGAATCAGGAAAGGAAGGTTCAATATAAGACAAGGATGAGCATAGAGGGGATTAGGTTAAGACAGATAACTCAGGGACCATCAAGGCCATTGGGCAATGGAGTCAAGAAAGGATTTACTTGTGTTCAATGTGCAAGCTTTCAGTTGGGCTAGTCATCTAGAGCATTTGGATCTTAAAGATGATATTTGGAATGGGACATTAAGGACTGAAAATGAAAGGAGGAGAACCATCCAATTCTGTCTATAGATCAGGCCACAGGTCATTTAACTCCAGACCTACTTGGACAAAATCAGGGGTAATACAAGGGATCTTGGAAAGGCTTAATTGAGATGGAAATATCCTAGTGAGGCAGAGACAAAGTTCTAAACCTCCCAGTGTTCTCAACTCATTCAACTAAATCCTAACAAGAACATCTAAACATAGACTTCATTAATTCATACATCATAGAGCAGGAAATAACATCCACTACACTGGTTAAATCAATTGAAATCAATATTCAGATACAATGTAAGCAGAAAACATAAAAGGTTGGGAGAGCAGCAACATAAGGTACCTATCAAGGGTAAATATTATACCAAACTTCTGATGCAAGCCAGTAGAAATGGAATGAAATGAAATCAAACACAGAGATAAGGAAACATCACCAGCTGCTTTAGATCAGGATCCAAAGAAACATGCTTGTCATATTAAAAACAACACCAATCAGGTACATCATTGCCCACATCTTGAACATTCAGTCTGAATACATCAAATCTCAACCTATCCTACAATATTACACAGAGAGCTTGTCTCAAGAGGAAAATTCTTGCACTTCTCTAATATCTCATCAACAACCTTTACAATAATTTACTTCTGTGCTTTATAGCAGAGGATGAACAAAAGATCGACTGAAGGGGTAGGTGAACACTTAAATGTAACATTAAACACAAAAATGAATGCAGGGCCGAAACCCATTCTGTTTGACTGTTGCGTATTTAATCTCTGTCACCTCCCTTGTGAAAGAGTGATCTTATCCAGATATGATCTTGACATCTTTTGGCCGTAGTACTCCTGGTGCTTTGAACAAAAATAAAATAAACTACTGAGAAGTGTATCATATAAATGCTCTGGCGGTTTTGAACTGTTGTTAGAGTGGAAATTCCTTCAGGGACATTGTGCATAATAAAAGCTGTATGGGCGCTCTGTACTTGCTGAAGAAAAACATTCTGCTGATGAATAAACCTTGATGTTAACTTTTACTTGCGCTCAGGATCCTCTGATCGATCCTCGGGGTCTTCAAACTGATCCTTTGCCTTCTAAACCACTGATTTAAGGCTCAGGGTCTTCATTAAGACGCCTCAATCTCCTTTGCTTTGTATTGAACCACTTTGCCGCTCCATTTTTGCTTCTGACAGGTTAGCTCGGGCTTTTAATGATGCTGGAAGGTTTTCAGTGTTGAACTCTGGCCTTCTTTAATGCAAGACCTGTCTTCAACTTCCCGGGTTGCTCTTTTTATAAATTATGCCTCCGTAGATGATCTTCTTTGATTTAACTGTCACTATAACAGAGGCGTGCATCATGGCGGTTTTTTTGCTTCTTTGAAACCCTGCAAAACACGAAAACAGTGAAGAAACGATGGATGGGGTGGCGGATGATGTGGAGGTAGAGAAAGGTAGTGCAGACAGTGACATGGCGGAGAAAAATGTAGAGGAACAATGGAAGTCTGCTTTGGTGGAGGTGGCGGTCTGCAGAGCGAAAAATGAATGAAAAAACGTTAAAAAACACGAAACGAACCAATTATATGCAATGGAAAGGGAGTATGTACGGAGGATGCACGTGGAGATGACATGGCGGGACCGAGAGACAGTGGAAAAGTCAGCGGCGAGTGAACAAATCTGGACCGTTGATCGTGGTGGAGATCAACGGTGGAGGACGACGGACGGCGGGCCATAACATGGGTTATCGCGTGTGCAACTTCGAGGGACGATAGCCGTCGGATGGGGGCTGACAGATCGGACGGGTATTACACATATCGCTCCGCAGCTTGGTCCGAAGGATAATGCACGATGGGATGGCAGTTTTGCCATCGTACAGGGGACACGCGGCGCGCGATGAGTGGAATCGCTGGGCATTGGAGAAAAACCGCCTACCGCGCATAAGCGGTGCGATGGAAACCGGTGGGTTTGAAACAGTGCACGGGCGGGGACCACCGGCGGGGGGACTGTGGACCGTTGATCTGATGGGGAAACGAACGGCGATCGCGCGATAAGACAATGGATGGGAGGAAAATGGAGGGCGTCAGGATGCACGCTCATCGTCCGATCAACCAAGATCGACGGATGGAATTTCGCCCGATATAACTCAGTGGAAAGGCGCCTTTTGCTTCAGCGGGTGGTTCGAGCACTAGATGAAGTGGAGGGAAAAAGCGTGGGTGCATACGCCGAAAGGGGCTAGGGCCCGATATACAAAGTATATGATTTTTGCACATTTTTAATGCATTTTTAGGGCCACAAAGGTTTAATGATAAGGGAATAATGGGGGGAATTTGGCCAAACAACGGGTGATGGTGGGATTTAAAGGGGATTTTGGAGGGGTGTAGAGGGTTAATAGGGGAAATAGAGGAGAGCGAAGGCACTTTGGCAGAAGGAGGAAAAAGGGGGAAAAGTGACATTTTGCAGGGGTACAAGGGGTAAATGCAGGCCTTAGGGAAAGGAACCAGCAGAGGGGACTTGCATAAGGCAAAGCACAGAGAGACCTCAAGGATGATGTGTCTATAGGGGAGATGCATTCCTTGAAGGTCTCCAAAATGACATAGCCCCCAGCTTGCTTGTCAAGAATCTCATAGGGGGGCTAACAGTGGCTCCACATGGGGATGGCTTCTTCTTGAAGGAGGCAAGAAACCAGAAACGATATTTGGAGTAGGCCAGATGCCTGCTGCCATAAGCCATATTTCTTCTTTGATTTTCTGCTGCCACCATATGAATGTGTTACATCAACAGAAACATTTTTCCCAATCAAACTACCTACCCAAACTACAGTCCTCGCATTTTTTCTTCTTCTAGGGTGCATTTAAGCTAGCAGACCCCTTACATCATTTTATTTTGCAAACAGAAAAGAAGCCTATTCTAAAACTACCCTTATTTCTCCATGAGACCAGATTAGACTGTTGGTCTCATTTGATTCTCTACCTAATCTACTACCTGCTGGGATTAAACTGTCCAACAGGTTTCTTCACTATATTCTAAAATAGGAAATTGAAAAACAACCAAGCCAGGATTAGTCTGTCTGACTTGCTGGAGTGAAGACTTGTAGAAAACTGAAAACAAAACTATGAAGGCATGAAATATGCAGTTTTGAAACATCCTTCTTTCTCTGTGACTCAGGTTTTGAGCATATTAGAGTCACTTCTTTTTCTTTGACTCAGCTCTGGTTTTGGGCACATTAGAGCTGATTTTCTTTCTTTGCTGGCCCAGACTTTGAGCATGTTAGGACCAACTATCTCTCTTTTCCTTTCTCTCTTTTTTAGAACATCTTTCTTTGTTTTCTTGAAAGTAAAACTGCAATGGTATGTACAATGAAATGGAAACTGGAAATGAAAATCAGCAGAAGTAGTGTTTAAGCATTATGCCATTGACAGGACCTCCAAACAGCTCTGCACCATCAAGCTCTTGTAGAAAAAACGCATTGGGACCCACAGTGGCCTGGATGATGTATGGACCCTACCACAAACTATCAAAATTTCCATGTTTACCTTTGTCCTCTCTTCTTGAGTCCCACTTCAGAACCTTGTCACCAATTTTGAAATCAAAGGCTTTGGTTCTTTTTTCAAATAATTTCTTTATATTCTCCTGAACTCTGACAGATTTGTTATACACCTCCTCCCTTGTTTGCTGAAGATGAATTGTCTGATTTATTCTTCTTATCATGCTTTCTTCCTCTGTCTGGATCTCTTGGACAAGTTTGATTACTGGAACCCCAAGGCTGGTAAGAAAGACTGCTTTTGCTCCATAGACCAGCTAGAATGGTGACATGCCAATGGACTTTTTTGTTGTAAGCCTGTCAGCGCACAAAGCGTGTACCAATTTGTTATGCCAAGACTTTTTGTTCTCTTCCAGCAGCTTCTTGATGATTGTAACCAGGCTTTTATTTGATGATTCAGCTAAGCCATTACCCTAGGGGTAATAGGCAGTTGAATGACCAAGTGCTATTCTGTACCTGTGACAGAAATCAACCATTCTCTTGGATCCGAAAGCAGCAGCATTGTCAGTGATTATTTTCCTTGGACAGCCAAACCGAGATAGGATGAAATCTTCTAGGAACCTAATGATGATAGAATCAATGGCATTCCTAGTGGGTATGGCTTCTATCCATTTAGTGAAGTAATCTGTAGCAGTTAGGATCCATTTATGTTGTCCAGAGGAAGCAGGATGAATTTCTCCTATAAAGTCTAGGCCCCATTGCATGAAGGGACCTTCTACAGTGATGGGTTGTAACGGGAGGGGGAGAATCTTTCTTCTACCTTCAAAGATCTGGAATTTGTGGCAGGCAAGAATCATTTTATGGACATCATTGAAGAGTGTAGGCCAATAGTAACCAACCCTGAGTATTTTATTTGCAGTGGCTTTCTAACTCAGGTGGCCTCCACACTCCCCGGCATGAAATTCTTGTTTGATTCCTTCAGCTTCAGTTTCAGACAAACATTTCAACAATAGGCTCTTTGGATTTTTCCAATATAGGTTTTCATCCAAAATGCAGTAGTTTCTGGCTTTAAGTTTCAGGAATCTGGCCTTAGTCTTGGATAGTTCTGGAGGAGAATTGAGATTGGTGAGCACATAAAGGATATCAGAATACCAAGGAGAATTCTGAAACTTCTCCTCAACAGTTGGGTCAGGCAATCCTTCCTGCTCATCCAAGGCAGCTATCATGTTAATGTCAAGGGCTTGTAGATTTGATTCAGCCATTAATTGGGCCAGGCCTTGACCTTTGATCAGTTTGGTGGGCTTTATCTCAAGGTCATACTCTAAGATAGTAGCAATCCATTTGCCCCTTTTCCCATCAGGGTCTTGGGACAAGATATCTTTAACCACTGTATTTGGGACATAGGCTATGGTGTGAGAATGTAGAATGTATACCCTAAAGTCTTTTAAGGCCTTTACCAGGGCATAGGCCTTCTTTTCCATAATTTTGTACTTCAAGGGTGCGTCCCTTAAGGCTCTGCTGAAGAAGGCAATTGGCTGTTCCATTTCCTCTGAATTTTTATGCAGTAAAACCGCAGCCATTGTATGCTGTGAGGCTAATGAAAAGATTAGGAAATCCTTTGAGAAGTCTGGGCTGATGAGGACAGGGGCTTGAGTGAGTGCAAGCTTTACTGACTCAAAGGATTTTTTGGCTTCAACAATCCACTTAATTCCTGCACCTTTCTTCAACATGTCAGTCATTTTCTTGAGATGCTACGCAAGATTGGGAATGAATCTCCTAAGGAAGTTGATCTTCCCAATGAAGGACTGTAACTCCTTGATGTTTCTTGGGTGTGTGATTTGAAGTATTCCCTCAAATCGTTGTGGGTCTATCCTAATCCCCTTCTCCGATATAATGTGACCAAGAAGTTTGCCTTCTTGCAGCCCAAACACAGTTTTCTTAGGATTTAAGGACAGACCGTACCTTCTACATTTTTCAAAAACTTTTCTCAGATGTTTCAGGTGTTCTCCCTCAGTTTTAGAAACGACAGTCAAGTCATTCAAGTAGATAACTATGAAGTGTCCTATCTCATCCGAGAAAGCTATATCCATCACTCTCTGGAAGGTAGCCCCAGCATTCATCAGTCCGAAAGGCATCTTCACATACATGAAGGTGCCCCAAGGAGTGGTAAAAGCTATTTTGAGTTGATCTTCTGGGAGCACAAGA
Organism: Pinus albicaulis; assembly: GCA_034641835.2. Taxonomy (NCBI): domain Eukaryota; kingdom Viridiplantae; phylum Streptophyta; class Pinopsida; order Pinales; family Pinaceae; genus Pinus; species Pinus albicaulis. The sequence goes on from CM076581.1 coordinate 1,671,178,935, forward strand.
ACTTGACTGTATCCTGAAAAACCATCAAGAAGGGAGATTCTCTTAGAGCCCACTACCTTCTGTAGGATATGTTTCATTCTAGGCAAAGGGTAGTTGTCTTTCAGGGAGGCTCTGTTGAGGTTTTTGAAGTCTATGCATAGTCTGATCTCCCCTGTTTTCTTTCTCATAGCCACTAAGTTTGACACCCAATCAGAAAACCTTACAGGGACTATTATGCCTGCATCGTACATCTTCTTGATCTCTTTCTCTACTGCAGGCAATTGTTTTGGGTTTATTCTACGGAGTTTTTGTCTAAAAGGCTTCTGATTTTATTTCAGGGGTATTTTGTGCTGAATGATATTTGTGTCATAGGCCTTTAAGTCTTCATAGCTCCAAGCAAACACATCAATAAATTCTTTGAAAATTTCAATGTATTTCTTCTTCATGTTCGCAGGTATAGACTTAGCTAGCTTAATCATTTTAGGCTTATCTTCAGTGCCTATGTTGCATTCTTCTACATCTGAGTCTGCATGTTCTATAGTGGGATTTTTTGCTACGTTATCAAAGTCAAAAAGGTCCTCTAGGGATGCTAGGCCTCTGGGTATGTTCTTATCTTTGGCCTGCAACACCTCCATTTCCTCATTTTCCGCATTTTCACATCTTATGGTTGAACTTCCAGTTTCCTCAGAAAAGGTGTTTATTTCTATGTTACAAGGTGGGGATTCTTCATCAGGGGATTCCTCACTAAGGCAGTTGTCTTTATCTTTAGAGTCTGAACTAGAAAATTCAAACTCATTACTGCCTGTCAAGAAGTCCTCAATCTGTTTATCACCTTCAAATACCTGCCAATATTTTTTGTTATCTGGCACTGCAGGTCTGAATTTGGTCTAAATGATGACTTGTTGGTCGGCTGGAGTCTTAGGATATGAACTAGCCAGGCAAGCCAATCCATTTGCGATAACATTTTGACCCCTAGGGACAAACACCAGCTCATATTCCATAAATGTTTTCAGTATATCCATGGCATTGTTCCTGTATGCCCTGAGCCTGGGGTGTTTTGCTGAATACTCACCATTTACTTGTTTTATGACTAACTCTGAGTCTCCTTGTACAGCTATCCTATGGGCTCCCAATTTTTTTAATAGATTCAGGCCAAGGATAAGAGCTTCGTATTCTGCAATATTATTTGTACATTTGAAGTGTATATTTACAGCATGGCTCTCAGCGTGGTCACTCTCTGTGTTACGTATCCACACCCCTGCCCCATCATCTTTCCTAGTACAAGACCCATCGAAACTCATCTCCCACAGGGGTTCGCCATTATGTTGCACTATAGGGTCTGTACTAGGCTGTGGGTTGTTTTGTTCTTCATAACATGTTTGAATTTCAGAGAGTTGGGTATCTTGTTGTTTACGTTTTGTTTCTGGCTCACTCAGAGTTTCATTTTCAGCACCCTGCCCATGGTTTTCTTCATCGTATTCTTCTAGAGTAGCCATTATGTTAAAGTCCATGGGCTCTATGTTATCATTTGTATTTCTGTCTGCTGACACTGGCTCTCCTAAGGGTGGGTCGTTATAAAGAATGAAAGAATCTAGGTCTGTGTGTACAGATTATAATGGTGAATTTTTAGGTTTCTCGGGGCTACTGACTAGGAATTTCATCTAGGACTCTCTATACAGTCTTCTAAGTTGGCCAAATATAGGGATAGTATCATATGAGCCATCCATCTGCATTGTTCCTTGCAGCTTGGCTCCCCATGATCTAGATAGCAGCATGCCATACTTGGGTGGCACATCTTCCACCACAACATCCATGACCATACATTTGGAAGGAATCTGGGTCAAGCTCACACATAAGTCTTTGATTAGGCCTAGGCATTTTACTCTGCTAGATTCAAATGAATATAAGTCTTTGTAGGGTCTGGTGATTTCTAGGCCTAACTTTTCCATCATTACCTTAGGCATCAAGTTGTGGGATGCTCCAGAATCATGCATTGCATTGTGTAGGATCTTATCATGGATGTTGAGACTAATATAGAAAGGTGGTACTACTCCTTCCTGAAACTTTCCCTCAATATTTGGACCAAAGAGTAGGGCAAGTTGATAATCATTCAGATTTACAGTGTCGTTGTTTTCCCCTAAATTTAAGGCTTTCAAAATTTGGCCTTTATATACATCCTGAGTGGCCAGCTCAGATAATGGTACAAAGATTTTGATCTTCGCAATCTCACTCTCCAAATTGAAGGTGGGCCGACTCTTGGAAATGGTTAACTCTGTTTTATTAGCCACCTTGGTGACCGAATCAGTTTGTAATTTCTCACTATGTACAGGGTTAGGAACAATTGTATCTGGAGTACTAACTGAAGTGCTAGTACTGCTAGCGGACTTACCTCTTTTTTCATTCTTGTGTTGGTTGTCTTTTTCTTTGTTTTTCCCAGAACTTTCAGCTGTTGTTTTGTCACCCTCAGCAGTTGCTTTAGAAGTTTTCTCAAGTCTTTTCTTGATGGTAACCTCAAGAGCCTTTAGTTTGGAAGTTTCTTGGTTCTTTTTGCTCCTAAGTTCATATTGTTCTCTGACCTGCATGATAGCATTTTCAAATCCAAGTCTGTAGACTTCAGATTCTAATCCTTCCTCATCCCAGTAAGAGGATAAGGGTGGATCTTCTTCTGAATCATATTTTTGGATTGAATCTTCTGTTTCGAACATTTTTATTGTATTCCCTTCAGACTCTTCTATGATTCCCTCATCTTCATCTAAAAATTTTTGGAAAGGGGGAATAACTTGTTGATCTGATTCTTTCTGTCTGTTGGGAGTGGTATTGTTTCTTCTAAAGTTTTGGTTCGGGTTTCTGTTCTGATTACTAACTGTAACAACCATTTTTCCCATCATTTGTTGCAACTTATCCATGTTTTTGGATAATCTATCATAGTTTTGGTCTGAAGTGGAAGCTACAATGTCATCCCTATATGTTACCCTCTTCTCAGATCTCATTCTTGCTCTCTTTTCAATCAGGTTTGCCTCTATGTTCACTGCTCCTTTCTGCATGTCCTCCAGTGTGGTGTACTCTTTATCCCTAATCTCATAGGCCATGTTAGCATCAAACCCATCAGGGTATTTGGCCAGGGCCATACCTTGTGGAGGTTTCATGTGTGGAGGAAGAGCATTGTAAATGTTGTTGAATCTAGTGGTGTAATCATGGACACTCTCTCCCACATTCCTCTTAAGGGTCATGTAGTTTGCTAGAAGCTGGCAAGGGTTTGCCCTAACTTCCCATTTGTTTATGAATGTCTGATATAAAGCTGGGAGGTCATTAATGCTGCCCGAAGGTAGGCCTTTAAACCATTTCTTTACATCACCCCCTAAGCTTTGGGCAAAGATTCTCATTTTGATTGTTTCATCATCAATTTCCATATAGTCAAAAGAATCCTCCATCTTATCTACATGTTGTTGAGCTATGATTGATTCTTTAGCAGTGAAGTGTGGGATTTTTGACTGATAATCATTGGGTAAGGGTAGCATGGGTTGAGGTAAAACCAGAGGTGCGTACCAGGCTGCCATGATAATGTTCTGATGAGGTATAGGGTTGGCTTGAGCAACTGGTATACGAATGACAGGGATATTAGGACCAGCAGAAGTCTGTTTAGAAGACCTAGGGTGGGAGAGCTCCAAATTTTGAATGAAATGAATATCAGGCGACGTATATGGAGGAGTTCCTCTGTCCCTAGTGTGTTGACCACTATGAGATGGTGAACTGTGAAGCTCAGGGTCTGGCTGGTCTAGATGATTGAATGACCTAGTTCTTGGTAGTCTATCGGGTATGTCTAGGTTAGAGAGAAAATGTGATAGAGCTACTAGTTCTTTTGGTGCGGAGTTAGCTCTATAAATGTGACTGGAAATAGTTAGTCTTCTAGGTGTAGGAGCTCCCTTGAGGATACTCTCCAGATTGTTAACTATTTCAGGTGGGTTAGGATTAGGGAAAGCTCTTATGTGAATGGTCCTGAAATCCAGAATGTTATATTTCTACCTAAGTAGCTTAACCCTACCTGTTACTTCTGTTGTGGTTGATGTTGTTACGGAGGCAGGTCTCCCAGTGGGGTCTTATGTGAAACCAAGATAACCAGCATGCCTACTGATCACCAGTGGAGTCTTTGATCTTTTAGGAACTATGGAGTCGCCAGGTGGAAGGTTAGGGTATGTCTAAGGGGTCACACTGTCCACCACAGTGCTCAGGCACTATCACCTTTCGAAGATAACCTCAGAACACAACAAACTCTAACCAGAGATTGACTGGGAGGGCATTTACTAGATGTGTCACCTCCCAAAGAGGATGAGATCCAGAGGCTACCTGGCCCTGTCTAGGCTCTGTCTAAGAGTGCAATAGAACACAACAAATGACACTGAGGCTATCCGAGAGGAGGTGTGACTAACTGCCAACCTAACCAGATATTGTGGGTTTTGAATGCCTAGGGATGTTTAAATGGTAATGCACTCAATGTCCCCAGCAGAGTCGCCATTATGTTGGGGTTCCCATGTTTTGGCCAGGTTGACAAGACCAAAAGATGAGATAACATAAAACCACTTTCAGACCTTAGGATCTAGCCCTCCTAGGTCCAGAGAGGGATCTCTCTATATGAGTCAACGTGTATGTCTTGGAGGCTCTAAGTTATGATTTTAGGCTAGTTATAGGCTCAAGGTTGTTTGTTTGATTGTTTGATGTTTGGTGGCTGGGAATAAGGAAAGGAAGGTCCAATATAAGACAAGGATGAGCATAGAGGGGATTAGGTTAAGACAGATAACTCAGGGAACATCAAGGCCATTGGGCAATGGAGTCAAGAAAGGATTTACTTGTGTTCAATGTGCAAGATTTCAGTTGGGCTAGTCATCTAGAGCATTTGGATCTTAAAGATGATATTTGGAATGGGACATTAAGGACTGAAAATGAAAGGAGGAGAACCATCCAATTCTGTCTATAGATCAAGCCAGAGGTCGTTTAACTCCAGACCTACTTGGACAAAATCAGGGGAAATACAAGGGATCTTGGAAAGGCTTAATTGAGATGGAAAGATCCTAGTGAGGCAGAGACAAAGTTCTAAACCTCCCATTGTTCTCAACTCAGTCAACTAAATCCTAACAAGAACATCTAAACATAGACTTCATTAATTCATACATCAGAGAGTAGGCAATAACATCCACTACACTGGTTAAATCAATTGAAATCAATATTCAGATACACATGTAAGCAGAAAACATAAAAGGCTGGGAGAGCAGCAACATAAGGTACCTATCAAGTGTAAATCTTATGCCAAACTTCTGATGCGAGCCAGTAGAAATGGAATGAAATGAAATCAAACACAGAGATAAGGAAACATCACCAGCTGCTTTAGATCAGGATCCAAATAAACAAGTTTGTCATATTAAAAACAACACCAATCAGGTACATCATTGCCCACAGCTTGAACATTCAGTCTGAATACATCAAATCTCAACCTATCCTACAATATTACACAGAGAACTTGTCTCAAGAGGAAAATTCTTGCACTTCTCTAATATCTCATCAACAACCTTTACAATAATTTACTTCTGTGCTTTATAGCATAGGATGAACAGAGGATCGACTGAAGGGGTAGGTGAACACTTAAATGTAACATTAAACACAAAAATTAATGCAAGGCCGAAACCCATTCTGTTTGACTGCTGCGTATTTAATCTCTGTCACCTCCCTTGTGAAAGAGTGATCTTATCTAGATATGATCTTGACATCTTTTGGCCGTAGTACTCCTGGTGCTTTGAACAAAAATAAAATAAACTACTGAGAAGTGTGTCATATAAATGCTCTGGTGGTTTTGAACTGCTGTTAGGGTGGAAATTCCTTCAGGGACATTGTGCATAATAAAAGTTGTATGGGCGCTCTGTACTTGCTGAAGAAAAACATTCTGCTGATGAATAAACCCTGATGTTACCTTTTACTTGAGCTCAGGATCTTCTGATCGATCCTCGGGGTCTTCAAACTGATGCTTTGCCTTCTAAACCACTGATTTAAGGCTCAGGGTCTTCATTAGCGCGCCTCAATCTCCTTTTCTTTGTACTGAACCACTTTGCGGCTCCATTTTTGCTTCTGACAGGTTAGCTCGGGCTTTTAATGATGCTGGAAGGTTTTCAGTGTTGAACTCTGGCCTTCTTTAATGCAAGACCTGTCTTCACCTTCCCGAGTCGCTCTTTTTATAAATTTTGCCTCCGTAGATGATCTTCTTTGATTTCACTGTCACTGTAATAGAGGCATGCATCATGGCGGTTTTTTTGCTTCTTTGAAACCCTGCAAAACACAAAAATAGTGAAGAAACGATGGATGGGGTGGCGGATGATGTGGAGGTGGAGAAAGGTAGTGTAGACGGTGACATGGCGGAGAAAAATGCAGAGGAACAATGGAAATCTACTCTAGTGGAGGTGGCAGTCTGCAGAGCAAAAAACGAACGAAAAAACGTTAAAAAACACGAAACGAACCAATTATATGCAATGGAAAGGGAGTATGTACGGAGGATGCACGTGGAGATGACGTGGCGGGACCGGGAGACAGTGGAAAAGTCAGCGGCGGGCAAACAAATCTGGACCGTTGATCGTGGCAGAGATCAATGGTGGAGGACGACGGAGGACGGGCCATAACATGGGTTATCGCGTGTGCAACTTCGAGGGACGATAGCCGTCGGATGGGGGCTGACAGATCAGACGGGTATTACACATATCGCTCCGCAGCTTGGTCCGAAGGATAATGCGTGATGGGATGGCGGTTTTGCCGTCGTACAGGGGACATGCAGCGCGCGATGAGTGGAATCGCTAGGCATTGGAGAAAAACCGCCTACCGCGCATAAGCGGTGCGATGGAAACCGGTGGGTTTGAAACAATGCACGGGCAGAGACCACCGGCGGGGGGACTGTGGACCATTGATCTGATGGGGAAATTAACGGCGATCGCGCGATAAGAAAAAGGACAGGGAGAAAATTGAGGGTGTCGGGATGCACGCTCATCGTCCGATCAACCAAGATCGACGGATGGAATTTCGCCCGATATAACTCAGTGGATAGGCGCCTTTTGCTTCAGCGGATGGTTCGGGCACTGGATCACATGGAGGGAAAATGCGTGGGTGCATACGCCAAAAGGGGCTAGTGCCCAATATACAAATTATATGATTTTTGCACATTTTTAATGCATTTTTAGGGCCACTAAGGTTTAACGATAGGGGAATAATGGGGGGAATTCGGACAAACAACGGGTGATGGTGGGATTTAAAGGGGATTTTGGAGGGGTGTAGAGGGTTAATAGGGGAAATAGAGGGGAGCGAAGGCACTTTGGCAGAAGGAGGAAAAAGGGGGAAAAGTGACATTTTGCAGGGGTACAAGGGGTAAATGCAGGCCTTAGGGAAAGGAACCAGCAGAGGGGACTTGCATAAGGCAAAGCACAGAGAGACCTCAAGGATGATGTGTCTACAGGGGAGATGCATTCCTTGAAGGTCTCCAAAATGACATAGCCCGCAGCTTGCTTGTCAAGAATCTCATAGGGGGGCTAACAGTGGCCACCCGCCTATTCCACTTGGGGCCCCACCATTGTCTCTTTCAGTGTTTTTCACAGCTTACTATTTTTAGTAGTTTTCCGGGTCCTGAACTTTCGGAGCCATTTTGAAGCCCAGAACGGAGATAATATGCCGAAGTTACGTCCTCGGGAAGTTGAAACACAAATTTACCCAAATGGGGCCCATAGTTTTGGCGCTTCATCTCCTAGGGTTAGGTTTTTGGATGTTTAGAGTTCTCCATTGTTTCTCCATAATAAATAGGCCCTCAAGCCTCAGTGTAACATAGTTCAGAGGTTTGTAGTCGCCACATCTCTTCTTATAGATTCGTTGCCAGCACCCTAGCTATTTTATTTCCATCATGTTTGTAAGCATATTTTTGTGATTTGATATTAATGAAATGAAGCCTTATTTCCGTTGTATTTCTATGTTTATGGTTATTTCTATATTCTGTTGCATTCCTGCATAAATCTGGATCAGTGGTATCAGAGTGGTCTGCTTTTTCTCGATCCTTCTTTGCATGTCCCCAACAAGGTTGGGGTATAAGGAGTTAGGGCTCGATTTGGTGGAACCTTTGCAAGATCAGCCTTGCAAACCCTGACGGACGCCCATGGGGGACAAAAAGAAAGATGAGGGAGTAGGAGATCCTATCAAAATATTGCTCAAAGAGGCCCTCAAAAAACAAAGGAATGCGATGATGGATAACTTTGCCCAGATCCTTCAACGACTACCCATCGGCGGCGCATCTACACCCAGTAGCCACTCTGGGGGCGTGACTCCCTTTAAGGTACAAGTAAACTTTGATATTACCATATTTGAGGGTCAAATAGATGTAGATGTCGTAGATAGATGGTTGAATCTATTAGAAGGATATTTCTTGGCTCATGACTTTTCTGGCCAGGAGAAGATTATTTTTGCACTCCTCAAAGCTACCCCCCATGTCGAGGACTGGTGGGAAACCTACTGTGAGAAGAAGGATGAGACAGAACCCTCTCTGTTCTTAGCCGTACCCACTTGGAATTATTTCCGATATGCCATCAAGGAACAATACTATCCTTGAAGAGCTATGAGGACAAGTACATACAATGGACCACGCTGCGGCAACAAAGGGATCAAGATGTGCATGAGCTAACGAATATGTTCCATACCCTATGCACAAATTTGGGCATCAAATATTCAGAGAAACATTTGGTGCTAAAGTATCGTTTTTTTCTGCACAGATAAATTCAGGAGGAAATGGAGTTCCTCGACATCTCCTTGCTTGGTACGGCATACCGGTATGCTGCTAAGATTGAGCAGAAATTCAAACAGAAGAAGCAATACTTTGGATCTATGAATAAAAATCAAGGGAAAGGTGCCCCAAAACTGCAGAACAAAGGACAAAGACAAGGCATGGCAGCCCAAGACAACCTTCCAAAGACACAAGCAAATAACAATACCGTGAAGCCAAAGAAGGACACGGGAAAGTGGTGTGAGTTCCATAAGAGCTCCACTCACAACACAAGTGAGTGTCAGGCCAAGCAGCCACTAGTGGCCGAGATGAGGGCTTCTGAATTAGATGCATGCTTCGACTCTGAATCAGAACCTAACAAGGTGAATGACAAAGGGAAGCAGATTATTGATGTGGATCCCAATGCCACTATTTCCACTACGAAGATCTAGAAGGAGGAACTAGAAGATCCAAAGGAGGCAGAGCATCTCTTCCACTCCCAGATGTGGGTGAAGGATTCCCCACTACGGTTCATTTTTGACAATGGGAGCCGAAAGAACCTCATTTCAGCAGATGTCGTGAAGCGGTTGGGCTTGACGACCACAGCGCACACACAACCATACACGATCAGGTGGCTTCACCAAGGACAGGATCTCCGCGTCAGCCAGCAGTGCCGCCTTCCCTATAGCATTAAGCCCTTCACGGATGAGGTATTGTGTGACATTGCTCCTATTGGTGTTTTTGATGTATTATTAGGCCAACCATACTTGTGGAAGCGACATGCTGTGTATGAGTCCCGGCCTCGTGTTGTTATTGATACTTTGGGAAATAAATTGTACAGGATACCAGAGGTACCACCGCCTCCCACTATCTCTTTGGTTACTGTAAAACAATGCAGTAAGCTCATTTCCCAAACCAAGAAATTTTTTTTCCTGATTATTCGCCCCCTGGGCAAGAAGAAGACTGTGGCCACGACCTCCAAACATGGCTCCTCTGCACAACAACAACAAATGGACAAGGTTGTGGAGGAGTACGGGGACATCTTGACCTCACCCACAGGGGTGCCTCTACACTGTCAGGTCAAGCATCCCATTGACCTGACCTCGGGTGCGCCGCTACCCAATGGACCAATCTATAGGCGCTCTGTTCTGGATAATGATGAAATCAAGAGGCAGATTCAGGAGCTGATGCAGAAAGGTCACATCCAGCCAAGTTCATCGCCCTGTGGGAGCCCGATCATGTTGGTACAGAAGAAGGATGAGACTTGGAGACTCTGTATTGATTATCGGGTGTTGAACAAGATCACTGTCCGGAATAGGTACCCGATCCCACAGATTGATGACCTTATGGACCAACTCAAAGGGGAAAAATATTTCAGCAAGATCGACTTGAAGTCTGGGTATCACCAGGTACCAATTGAACCCTCTAATGTGTGGAATATTGCCTTCAAAGCCAAGGAGGGCCTTTTCAAATGGCTCATCATGCCTTTTAGATTGGAAAATGATCCTACAACCTTCATGAGGTTGATGGATGACATCTTGCATCCATTCACCAACTCATTTGTAGTGGTATACTTGGATGACATTCTGATCTTCAGCCAGACTTGGGAAGAGCACCTCCACCACATTCGAGAAGTCCTCCAAACACTGCGGCAACACAAGTTGTGTGCCAATTTGGATAAGTGCACTTTTGGCATGACCCAGGTTCAATATCTGGGATACATTATTGATGAAAGGGGGGTGCATGTGGATCCAGCCAAGATCCAAGTCATTCGGGATTGGCCAGCCCCAACCACCCTAACAGATCTTCGCATCTTCCTAGGTCTTGCTAATTTCTACCGCAGGTTCATGTTGGGATTCTCTCATATCACTTGGCCCTTGAGTCAAATCACCAAGGGAGGAGCGAAAGAAAAATTCTGTTGGTCAGAATATCAACAGAAGGTGTTCGTAGAATTGAAACATCACCTCTATTCTGCCCCGGTACTCACATTACCAGATATGCAACAACCATTTGAGATCGAGACAGATGCCTCTGACTATGCTGTTGGGGCATTTCTTACTCAACAGGGGCATCCAGTGGCATATCACAGTGAGACATTGTCCAACACAGTTTGAAAGTATCCCACTTATGACAAAGAAATGTATTCCATTATGCAGGCTTGTCGACAATGGAAGCATTACATTTTGGGGAAGGAGACAATCATCCACACAGACCACCAACCCCTGCAGTTCATACAGACACAAGGGAAGTTGCAGAATGATCACCATCAAAAGTGGTCCACATATCTGCAACAATTTAATTTGAACATCAAGTACAAGAAGGGTAGCACCAATAATGTTGCAGACTGCCTCAGCCGACCACTGATCGTGGCCATAACCACTGTTCTCAAATCTTGTGGGCATGATGAGACTTCTGATTGGCTGCTTCTCTATAAGAGCGCTCTAGAATTCAGCTACACATACAAGGCACTCTTGGGGGGCATGCAAGTTCCAAATTTTCACCTCCAAGATGCACTATTATGTCACTTCGGACACCTTTGTGTTACTTCAAGCGAGCGTGCCAAGATGATATGGGAAGCGCACTACAGTCGAGTCGCTGGGCATTTTGGGGTCAAGAAAACAATGGCAGTACTGCAGAAGTATTTCTATTGGCTGAACCTTCGACAGGATGTCGGGAAGTACATCAGATCCTGCACTGCTTGCACCATTTCCAAACCGACCATCAAGAAGCAAGGGCTCTATACTTCACTACCTACCCCTAGTCGACCTTGGGAAACCATCTCCATGGATTACATGTCAGGCCTTCCTTCTACTAAGCATGGAAACGACTATGTTTTCATGGTCGTTGACAGATTCTCAAATATGGCCATTATGGCGGTCTGCAAGAAGAATATCACAGTAGAAGCCACTGCTAAACTCTTCTTTGAATGAGTGTGGGTGAACTTTGGGATCCCATAGTCTATCATATCAGATCGCGAGAGCAGGCTCCTCAGCACATTTTGGTTCAGCCTCTGGTAAATGTTGGACACCAAGCTCACCAAGTCCACAGCTTTCCATCCCCAAACTGATGGCTAGACAGAGGTCATTAACAGAATGATTGTACCCATTCTGTGCATGTACAATTCAAATCATCCACGCACATGGGATGAGAGCCTTCCCTATGTACAACACAGTTATAACCGGGCTCTCCACAGCTCAACCGACCATAGCCCCTTTCAGGTGGGCTTGGGATTCCAGCCACTATGTCTCATTGACGTAGCCATGTCATTTGCAGCTACTCAGGCCGATTCGGCTCATGTCTAGTATGAAGTTGACAAAGCAAAAAACTTCATCGAGCACATTCAACACATCCGCCAACAGGTTCATGACATATTGGACAGAGCCAATGCTAAGTACAATCAATGACATGATCAACACTGGGTGCCACACAACTTCTAGGTGGGCAAAAAAGTGTGGCTACATTTGCAGAAGGAGCGCCTCACTGGACCCCACCACAAGATTCTTCCGCTCCAATATGGGTCGTACACCATCACCAAGGCTATAGGGAACAATTCCTTCGAGCTCAGTGTTACACCATTCCTTGTTCTGCTCCCAGTATTCAATGTAGACGGCCTTCATCCCTACTTCCCACCTCTATTGGACACCTATGACATTGCAGAAGAACTCGCACCAAAAGAGTTAAACCCAGACTACATGGAACAGACCACCACAGACTGTATCATGGACATGCAAATCAAGAACACTCGCTGACAGAAGATCCAACTATATCGGGTTGTCAAAGCTGGCCAACTCCTGCACCAAGGCAAGTGGTTCACCAAGGACCAAGTTCAACAAAATTTTCCTCATCTCATGGAGGAACTCAACACAATGGGGACCATTGCTTCCTAAGGGGGGAGGAATGATCCAGGTGGATATTGGTGGCCACCCGCCTATTCCACTTGGGGCCCCACCATTGTCTCTTTCAATTTTTTTCACAGCTTACTATTTTTAACAATTTTTCGGGTCCTAAACTTTCGAAGCCCCAAACAGAGATAGTATGCCGAAGTTACGTCCCTGGGAAGTTGAAACACCAATTTACCCAAACGGGCCCATAATTTTGGCGCTTTATCTCCTAGGGTTAGGTTTTTGGATGTTTAGAGTTCTCCATTGTTTCTCCATAATAAATAGGCCCTCGAGCCTCATTGTAACACAGTTCAAAGGTATTTAGTCGCCACATCTCTTCTCATAGATTCGCTACCAGCACCCTAGCTATTTTATTTCCATCATGTTTGTAAGCATATTTCTGTGATTTGATATTAATGAAATGAAGCCTTATTTCTGTTGTATCTCTATGTTTATGGTTATTTCTGTATTCTATTGCGTTCCTGCATAAATCCGGATCAGGTTTATACCAAAAAGTGTGATAGGTTGAGAAAAATAAAGGATGCCCCTTCTCCCACTGCACATTTACCTGCAAAAACATAATTCAATAAACAAACAGAGAGGGGCAAGGGAAAAATGATTGAGCCTGAAACAGAGTTGACACAAGTTGACAAAGAACCCACCTTAGCAGAAATGATCAAAGGTGGAAAGATACCATTCACAAGACCGTGGAATAAGCTGAGATTGGAAATCAAGCTGAAGAAAAACCCTAAGTTGGAAAAATAAGTCGTCGATGTAGACAAAACCCCTCAGAAGGACTTAATTATAAATAGGGAGGAGTCCGCAAGCTCAAAGAAACTCAAGAAGACCAAAGGCTCAAGGAAATGGGTTGCTACAGAGGTCCGATGGACTAAGAAACTAAGAAAAACTATTGTAGGCATTCTACTGGAGGTAGCTAACACACTCAACTAGTTATTTTCAAAGCTCAATTTCGATTACTTACTTTTCATATGGAATTTTTATTGAACACCAATAACTAGCATTTCAACGATTTGCAAGGTTAAATTTTGATGAGTGCTAACACTTTAGTGTCAACGTAATTTTGTATCGGTTTTTATAAAAGCACTGACAACTGGCCTGTTAGATATCCTGGCCCTTATCTAGTTTTGAAATATTATGAGTGTATTGGTCATCACTGGTAGATCAGGAAGGAGGAATAGCATAACATATGCCATTTTTAGCATGGGGACGAGTCACAAATTCTAGGAAACTAGGTAGAATATCAGTCAACGAATTTGACCACAGTTTTTATCAAATATTTTAGCAAATTGTTATAGTTTAGCTACATATATTTATGATTTTATGTAGTATACTCATGTATTGGATATGCATGCTTTATGTTTAGCAATTTGTAATTAAGATCATACGAGAAACCTGATTTTTAGTTTGTAATTTTCCTATAAAGACAAGCTCTTTAGAATGTAGAAGGGTTGGTTTTTTATCAAAAGAATTATTGTGCACTGTATATTTCTAAAAGTTTAATGAAGGAGGCATGATTCTGCAACAAATTTTCTTGTGTTGGGAAATTTGGATATGTGTTTTCTTGTTTCCATTTTCTTTTCTGCGTTGTCATATGTATGCTCTTCTATGACTAATAAGAGTGAATGAACAAAATTTATATATATTATGCTTTGTTTATAGTTTTAGTCATCTATATATTTCCGACTTATGTTCTATAGAATATATAATTACGGTGATATTATAAGTATATTGTTACCCTCATATTTTGCATTCCATCTCATCAATTTAAAATCTTAAAGTATTTCAACTACTCTGCCTCTTTGAGTGTTTTGGTTTCTTTTATTGTTAAGCCAAATATTTAACTCCATGCCTAATGAAATTCTATTAAACCCTACCACATTTTTGGAAGCCTTGTTACAACATATCTAGTCATTGTTTTAAGTACATAACCAGTCATATTGACTGAGTTATAGAAGGGATCCCCCTTCAAAATTGAAAGGGCTAGCTTTCAATTCAACAGCGGTTAGAGGTTACCTTAGAAATTTCCCCCATAGCCAAGGTTTTCTCTAAGTGATAACACCATAAATGAGAAACATATTTTGAAGTTGAAGTTTGTTAATTAAAACTTCGCTCTCATTAAAAAAATAGTTCACCTTAAAGGTTGAGTTTGTCCACTTATTATGTCACTCCATAAGATAATTATAAATTTACTTTCATATAGAATGTGAATTGAATTATAATCTCCTCTATCATTAATGAGTAAAATATTTCTAAGTTGAATTTTGTTAATAAAAAAATCATCTCTACTAAAAAACATTCATCTTAAAGGTTTATATTGTCCACATTTAAGTTACTCCATAAGATAATTATAAACTTGGGTGCATATTAGAATCTGGATTAAGTGATAACATCCTCTCCATAAATGAGTAATATATTTAATAAATTGAACTTTGTTAAAAAATTTCCTCAACTAAAAAAATATTCACCTTAAAGATTGATTGTGTCCACTTATTAAGTCACTCCATAAGATAACTACAAATTTTGGTGCAAATTATAATATGAGTTGGGCAATAATCTCTGCTCCCATAATTGAGTAACAGATGCAGTGGAAACCTTGTTTCTCTCCTTGCGGTGCCTTAGCACTTACTTGGTGATCCACGTTCATATATATATTCCACAGGACCTTACACTTTGGGTGACATTGCCTCCGTTAATTGTATATTTTTTTCTAATGAAACGAACGCAAGGAGATCCAATCTAATGGTCCACCACCATCGCGGGACCATTAACGAAGGGGGTTTCACTCTAGAAAATATCATTGTGGTCCATTAGATTGGATCTCCTTGCGTTCGTTTAATTAGGGGAGAAAGGGGGGGGGTATGTGTGTCCATGACCAGACTCCGCCCTCAGCCAAAACTACCAATATATTTCCTCTTCGCTGCACAAAACCACCTTTCATATCCGTTTTGACACTTTCACAGGCGGGGTATTTTAGCTTGCACCCAAATAAGCTTGATTTAAGCCATAAGGAACTTCCTAATCATTTTCGAATTTTCCCTCTCACGATCTCTCAACAGTTCTTCTCGACATTGTTCATTTATGTACAGTTCAATGAAAACATATTTCAATCTTTCTCATTTTTTACAAGAATTAACATAACACATACTAAGACATGCAATAAAACAATAATCACACAAATTACATTTTATTATAATTCATACTGCAGTAAATTACATAAGTAGGGTGAAATTACACAAGCCTGAGAGAGCTCTATAAAAATTATATCTCCCTATATTTTATATCTCTCATACCTAAACAAAAAATATATATCCTCGAGACAAAATGGAATTGTAAGTAACAACCCTCAAAGATTCCTAAAATTTTCCTCACTCTAGAAGACTAAATACAACCTCATTAAAAAATATTGTACATATGTCCCATAAGGACACTTCAACTTAGCAACCTAATGAACACATATTCCTCTATATATCATAACTATAGTAATTACAAAGATAAAATAAATCAACTATGTAGAAACACAAATTTAATTTTCCCTAATGTTCCTAAATTAGACTCCCATAGAACAAAATGGTTTCATGGGATCCTTCCCATGAGTTCTTCAATTGTACTTCCTGCTATTTTTGTAGAATCAGATTTTTTCTAGCCACACAAATTTATGGAGAGGCTAGAATACATGAAATCTCCAGAACTCAGAAATCGTTTATGGAAATTCTGCCTAGAAGTGACTTAATTATATTATTAGACAATTTTTTAATGATTCCTAAGTCTAAACTTAGGAAAAATGGTTAATTAATCAATATTAATTAACTCAAGGCAATAATAATATATAAATTCACATAGATCGATCCAGAGATGATCCTATCCATTGATTAACTTTTAGTCTTAGTCGTTGTTTCTTCAACAAAGGATTATAAGAGGAGATCGATTTGGTGATGTTTTTTTTTCTAAGTAATACTAATTCTATTAGATCATCAAACAAAGTTTACATGTTGCATCCTCAGCCATGGATAAATCCATGTCTGAGGGATAGTTCAGAAAACTGCTGGTCAAAAGTAGAACGCCCCGGGTGGAGAAACCGGCCAATATAGTCCAAACATACCAGACTACCCTTGGCGGGAAACCAGCCTTTAACATTGTACAAAAAGAGACTAAAAATACAAACAAGAGATTCATCCAAATCCTGCAAACTAAGAAGCTCAAAAAAGACCTGCTAGGGAGGGCTTCCATGCTGCTCACTGGATGGATAATCCTCCTCGAGGATGCGGCAGATGTACCCATAATCCAACTGATCAATGTCTTCATGCTGCTTGCGAGGGGAGGGTGGAAGACCGAGCCTTTCTGCGGGAATGTCCGGAGGACCAGCATCTTGCAGAGAAGTAGAAATGTCCAAAGCACCAGCAGCTTGGAGATTTTCCTTGCCTTTCATAGAATCCGATAAACTAAGCCCTGGCATCTGCAAATCCTCATCTGGCCTGAAGTCATTGTCGTCTGAAGAGGGGCTGGAGGCTGGTTGTACTGGAAGACCCTTGAGCTTGCGAGGGAGGAAGGGTGGCTCAGCCGAAAAGGTCGACTGGCAGGCACACTTCTTGCCGTGAGAGCAGGATGGTGCAACCAGAGGAGGCGAAGGAAAACCAGAAGGGATGAGGGGGTCAAAGTGCAGAGCAGGCACGGGGAAGGGAGGAAATAGATTGACGGGGTCCCAAGAGGCCGGGGAATTCAAGTCCAAAGGGATATCCATGGGTAGGGGAGGACGCGAGGGGATTCCTCGTCCCCCTCTATGGCTGGGTTGGTGATGGCAACATGGAATTATGGCCAACACAGATGAAACTCGCGAAGACGGAGGCACAACTGCAAAGGCAGGGGCCCAAAGATGCCACACCAGAGCCAAAGAAGGCTGAAGCAGGAGGAGCGGAAGAATAAAAACTAGGGAGGGATGGAAAGCCAAAGGCATGGCAGGAAGAAAGATCACCATAATAAAGAGAGGAGTAATTATCCAACTTGTTGGGTACATATGAGTTAAGGTGGCGCATGGGAATTTAAGTCCCTGCCCACGCGAAAATTGATAGCAGTGTGCATCCCAAGGGAGGGGCGCATTGGCACGCCATGTGGTGAGCCACATGGCCGCCTCGTGGAGGACAAACAAGCTGTGAACCACCCGTATCCGGGGATCGATTCGGTGATGTTGAAGACACTTCAACAATTTGATTTCTTGGCAGAACGACTTCCAGAGTAGCAACAGTGATTTGCTGGAGAGAGCCATATATTGAAGCAGTTAGAGAGGGGAAGAGACAGTCAGGCTAGAGGAAGCGTTCCAGATCCAATGAGTGCATTTGTAGTGAGGCAAAAGAGCTACAAAGAAGCTGATGCAGGGACTATGCAGTAGCTTCTAGAGGCAAGTACGATGTGTTGAGATGGAAATACATCCTCATTTCCAAAGGTCAGGAAGGAGTCTCAGAGTGTCGGGAAGCACTTTCCCAACTAGAAGAAGTTAGAATGACTTCATCATAGACCAGTCAGAGGATTGATGTCTAGAAGACTATGCAGTGCAACACAGAGGCTGATGCTGAGGGTCAGAGAGTCAATTTTTCTGAAGGAAAGTTATGTTGGGGTTTTCCTATGGAGTCAAGATTTCTAATATTTTTTCCAGTATTTTTCTCTGTAGGATTTCCAGATTTAGGCATCTAGTTGTACTCAGAATTTCTCACTGCTGCATAATAATAAAACCCTTAAATGATGCATTGATTTTCCCACATTGGGTTTTCCGGGGAATTTTGTCCAAAAATAATTGTGTTAATTTTTATCTGTGTGCTAGCATTTCTCAGATTCCAACATTTTATTCTTCCACAATTTTATTTGTGTAGATTGCAGTGTGATTTATTTAGTATTTGTTGTAGCAAACAACAAATAAATTGTTAAATAAAATTAACAATTAGGAGAATAAATTCCAGTTGCTGCAATAGGATTTCAACAGTAAGTTAAAAATTTCCCATGGTATCAAAGTGCAGTTGATCAGCTAGAGAGGTCAAAAACAAAGGAAATGAATTTTGATGCTCAGCAAGAGAAGCATGTTGAAGTTCCCAAGGGCAACGCAGTCAGTTTTCCAGGGGGGTGAGTTGCTTGAGGAAGCTCGATTTTTCTGTGAGAGGAGTAGAAAAATTATATCCTTACAGATCAAGTGATTCCAGAGGCAAAGGGAGTAGCTCAAATTTTTCATTAAGCATATCTCTAGCTGGATGCAAAGGTTTTTGTAGCATCTTGCTAAAGTAGAACTTGAGTCGGGCGAAAGAGAGAAAAGCACACATAGAGGGAAAATTTTTCTCAGGGAACTTCCAGTCTCAAGAAGTTTGAAATTTCCCTGTAGATTGGTAGTAGCTGTGAACATATCTTCTCACTACAGAAGGGAGTACAAGTAGCGGAGCATAAACCGAGCAACAAGAAATAGGAATTTTTCGACAATTCATTGGGATGGACACTGCAGGGCATCATGACCATGACAAGTTGGATGGATCTTCCAACTACGTCATCTGGAAGGCAAGGATGTCCTTCCTACTAGATGAATTTTCCCTGAAATACTACATCAATAATGTAGTGGCGGTTTCCCAAGATGTAGATTAGCTGAAGGAGCACAAAAAGGAGATGGCATGGGTGAAGCAGTTGATCCTAGATAGATTCAAGGATCATATAATTTCATATATAGCTGGAGAATATACTGCCAAGCATATGTGGGATGCTCTTGCCACGTTATATAAGGGTACTTCCAAGCAGCGGAAGATGTACCTCTAGGAGAAGTTGAGGCTCATCTGGATGCAAAAAGGGGAAGGCATAGACCCATACCTCACTAGAATTCAGGAGGTCTGAGACCAATTGTCAGTTGTTGGTGAAATACCTCAACCCATGAAGCTAGTGAGATTGGCACTCAACAGTGTCTCATAGGACAGGAAGATATTTATCCAAAGCATATTGGAAAGAGACAATCTAATAGAGTGGGATAGGATGTGGGCTGACTTGCAACATGAGGAACTGAGACGAGCTATGTTAAAGAGCTCCATCAGTAGAGGAAGTAGCTAGTGAAGGAGGAGGAGAATGTGGCCTTTGCATCAAAGGGTCCCAGTTAGGGATAGGGGGAAAAAAGGAAGAAGAAGAAGGACTTGTCAAAGGTTAAGTGCTTTAGATGTGGTAAGCTCGGTCACTATAGTTCCTAATGTCCTCTCAGGAAGAAGGAAAAGGAGGATAAGCAAGACTAACAAGAAACTTTTGCAGAGATCGATAGGTTTTCCTCCTGGCTATAGGAAGACTTCATTATGTTCGTTGATACATCTCGAGGAGTGAGGTGGGGTGACCTGGTGTTGTAGCTCTAGATAGATACAATTGGGTAGGATCCTTGAGGAGACCACCTCTTGGATCGGTACCTGGCTACGAGGGCCCACAATATTCAGTAACAAGATGGATCAATGGCAGTTGGTGCAGTCAGATTCCAGAGTGACAGTTGCAGACTAGTAGCAGTCATATGTTGTGAAGTGTAGTATAGAGTTGGTAGCAGTGCATTTGGCACAGTGCAGAGTCAACAACAACACAGAGTCTTCAGTAAACAGTGCAGTAGCTAGTAGCAGTCAGAGACTCAGGAGATAGATCCATCATATTGAGCATAATTGGTTCAGTATTTTGGATGTTTTTAAGTTCTAGATGTTGCAGTAGCAGTAGCAACAGAGTTGCAGTGCAGATGCAGTGTTGGAAGAAGTACAATAGGGCCAGCAATAGCACATATGCAACGTGTATCATATTTGTGCAGTGTTTGGTGGGAAACAATAGCCAAACATCATAAATGTGACAGGAGATGCAACAGAGACAGGGTGTTGTGGTAGTAGGTGTAGCACTAGAACACATTCTTCGCTAAGAGGGAGTGTTAATTTTTGTAGCATCGGATGTGTTTTAGCCACAAAACTTTGTGGAGAGGCTAAAATAAATGAGATCTGTAGAACCCAGAAGTTGTTTCTGGAAATTCTTCGTGGAAGTGACTTAATTAGATTATTAACCAAATTTTAATGTTTCCTAAGTCTAAACTTAGGAAAATTGGTTAATTAATCAATATTAAGTAAGCCAATGCGAGAATAATCTAGAAACTCACACAAATAAATCCAGAGATGATCCTACCCATTGATTAAGTTTTAATCTTGTTCGTTGGTGCTCCAACAGAGGATTATAAAAGAAGATCGATGTGGTGATGGAGAAGACACTTTGGTAGTTTGATTTCTTGGCAAATGGACTTCTAGAGTAGCTACAGTCAATTGTCAGAGAGAGCTAGATATCGAAGCAGTGATAGAGGGGCAGAGACAGTGAGGTTGGAGGAAGTATTCCAAATCCAGTGAATGCATTTGTAGAGAGGCAGAAGAGTCACATAGAATATTACACAAGGACTATGTAGTAGCTTCTAGAGGCAAGTTCGATTTGCTAATAGGGCAAGACCTATTCATTTCCAGAGGTTGGAAAGGAGTCCTAGAGTTTAGAGAATCACTTTCCCAACTAGATGAAGGCAGAAGGAATTCATCAGAGACCAATCAAAGGCTTGATGTCTATAATATTGTGTAGTGCAGCGGAAAGGCTGATGCAGAGGGTCAGAGGGCCGAGTTTTCTGAAGGCAAGTTGTGTCGGGTTTTTCCTGTAGAGTGAGGAAAATTCCTCACTATATTTTTGCCAGTATTTTTCTCTATAGGATTTCCATATTTAGGCATCTAGTTGCACTGAGAATTTATCACTGCTGGATAATAATAAAACCCTCAGTTGTTGTACCGGTTTTCCCGCATTTGGTTTTTCCAAGGAATTTTGTCCAAAAATAATTATGTTAATTTTTATGTGTGTGCTAGCATTTCTCAGCTTCCAACATTATATTCTTCCGTAGTTTTATTTGTGTAGATTATAGTGTGATTTATTTAGTATTTTCAGTAGCAAACAACAAATAAATTGTTAAATAAAATTAACAATTAGGAGAATAATTTCCAGTTGTTGTAATAGGATTTCAATAGTAAGTTGAAATTTTCACATTTCCATGATTTTGGATCTCTACAGTACTCATCCAAGTTGAATTTTCGGTAGGGAGGTATTTCCACTTGGCTAAATACTCATAGTAATACTTATTTCTTGTCCTTTTGAATACCTTATGGTCAAGGATCTTTCCCTTTTGCAATTTCTTGGTTGTAGGTAGCTAAGTTTCCCACTGAACATTCTCTTGATCATCATCCTTATCGGCTTTAATTTATTTGTAAGGGTAAAAATTTCCAACATTTAAAGTCAATGAAATCCCAATATTGGGTGGTAGGTCAAGTTCATAAGAATTAGCTGAAAATTTTCTCAGGATCTTGCATGGGACTATCTTCTTTAATTACAATATTCATTCTTAGGAAACCTCTCTTTTTTTAGATGTGCCAAAACCTAGCATCTTCAAAATTAACTTCTCTACCGTTTAGATCCACCCTCTGTTTGTGCCTTTGACTATTGCATTGTAGTTTCTCCTTGATTTACTCTTGTAACCTTTGCATGGCTATAGTGAACTCATATGTACTTGCATTCCTTCCTTCTTCTTTTCCAAGATCTCTAAGTTTAGAAATACCCCTTGAGTGCATATCATACACGATTTGAAATGGGCTCTTTCATGTACTTCTGTTGCGTCAATGATTGTAGAAAAATATAGCTTATGGAATGATCCAAGGGATAAAAAAATATTCTAAAAAATTAAATTTCTCAAATTCACTTAAAACCAGTGCCAAATCGTAGATCTCATTGTTTTGATTTCAACGACGCTTGGATTGCCTCAATTCAAAATCGTATGTGAAAGTTATCGTATTATGAAATTTTTGGCAAACAAGTAAAAAGTCAACTTGCAGGGTTGACCGGGCTGCTGACTGGACAAGTCGTACAAGTGAAGTGGTGCTGACAGATAGGTGGACCAATCACATAGTAACACATGGAAAGTTGTAAAGGTTGTGTTGGCATATTTTTATTGGTGGTTGAATTTTGGTTGGATCAATCATGAGGCGCCACATGGCCCTCCGGAACTATGCCAAAAGTTTGTTGGGTTAACCTACCGATCCCGCAGGGGTTCAACCCCATGACCTCACGTCCAAAAACCGACTTCCGAATGACTAGCCATGCATGTTCTTCGTTTATTATTACAATGGTGGTTATATTTAATTTAACGTTGTTTTGGAGTTGGTGAAGGGGGAGGGGCACATGGCCTCAACCCTTAGTTACAAGGAAATACATATGTCTGAGTGGAAAGGCGGGCGGTTAGCCCAACCTCTGGTTCCATTCATCACCATATAACCATGACGGAGGCTACAGAGCCAGTGGGTGGGCATGTGGCCCAACTTGCGGTCCTATCACAACCACATATGACGAGAGGTGAAGTGTCGGTGGGTGTGTGCCCTCTGACCATATGATCTCCATGTGACTGAAACATAGGGCAGAGTTTGGACATGGGTGCCCGACTAACGGTCCTATAAATTGCCCAATTTTTGGTGAAATTAGTTCTGCGCCGACACAGAATTTTCACTCAACAGACCTGCTAAAGGATGATTTTGTTGCCTGGTTATCCATTTTTGTCAATTTGCGGGACAAATAATAGAGAAATAGAGAAAGAGGACTAACTTGGTCATTTTTCAGTCTTTTTGAGCCCAAGAAGAGTCTACAAAGGGGTTTTTGGGTGTTCTGTACACAATGACAACATCACTTTTTTTATTTTAGCATTGCATGTTGATGTAATTTACATTTTGAGCATATAATAGAAAGGGCCAACATTCAAAGTTGGGCCTGGAGACGTAGCCTAAGAGGGGTGAACTCTGTCATAAAACTGTTGTTTGTGTGATGCTGCATATGGTTTATTTTTCTCTGGTTATTTCTACAAAACTTAATTAAAAACACTGACTTTATGTGTTTTGACAAATTGATCCATTTCCCACAAGACATAAACTAGCTTGCAAATGTTTTTCAAGAAACCTTCAAGTTTTTTAATTTCGGATTAGTTTGGTATCTAAGCATGGTTGTTTTGAAGGTTTTACCATTTTTGCAAGTGTTTTTGAATTATTACAAGGTCTAAATAGAAGAGAGGAGAAGGAGTGCTTGAAGAACTAAATCCTCAAATTGGTGCAAGGAGGTCACAAACTCCAAAAACTCCACCAGTCATGGCGCATGAAAAAGGCCTTAGGAGTTGATTTCCAAGGATGAAAGAGATTTTAAAAAATATTTCTATGATATGTCTGAGATGGTGAAAGTATTATCCAATGAAAGGGAAACAAGGTTGAAAAGAGAGAGTTCAAATCAAAAAAAAGGTAATGGTGGTGAAGGGAGTAATCCTGCACCTCCTCCTCCTCCTGCACCTCCACCTCCTCCTTCACCTCCATCTTCACCTCCATCCTCACCTCCTTCTTCACCTCCCTCAACACCTATTCATTCTCCTCCTAGATATCCAAAAGGACATGATAAGTCTCCTTTGTTAAAACTTTATGTCAAGTTTGAATTGCCTATGTATAATGTGGAAGTAAATGCTGAAAAGTTGGATAATTGGGTTCGTTAAATTGAAGTCCAGAAATGATACCAAATGAGTTCAATAACAAGGGGAAACAGAAGATTGTTGCAACAACTCAACAATATCTATGATCTGATTCAGGCAATGAGACCAAAATCATAGCCATGGGAATTAAAAGTAAAGCTTCTCATGCTAGTACTAGTTCTTCTAGTAAGCCTATTGAGTCTCAAGATGATAAATAAATAAGTGATATTTTTCATACTAGAGTCATTACAAAACACACAAAATTTTATCTTTGAAAAGTCTCGCTTCTTGCCTACCTTGACGGCCTCCGATTTGGAATGGGACTCCTTCCCTTTTCATTTCTTCACCTTTCCATCCAAGGCATAGTTTTCCTCATCATTAGTCTTTGATGAGGATCCATCTTGGGTGCTCTGTTGAATTTCTTCTTGTACCAAATCGAACCATATTTGCTCCCAATCTGGTAGCTTCTCCCTCTCATTCATAAAGTCCCGGTAGCTATGCCAACTCTTGGGAAGGCCTAGAAGAGCTAGCCTCACCAAATCATCTGATGTAGCAGTTATCCCAACAATTCCAAGCTCATCTCGACACTGAGTGAACTTCGTCAAGTATTTTTGGATCATGTCGCCCTTCTCCATTTTGATCTTCCTAAGTTTGTCTTTCAATGCCAGCTTCCTATGGTCGCTACTATTTTGAAACATATATTTCAAGGCCTTCCACATAGCATATGGAGTCGCATTCCCATGGAGACTCAATAAAATATGATCTTCAACTCCCTCTAACAAGATCCTTCTCTCCTTTTCTACATTCTTCTTCCATGCATCATGTTGTTGAGAATCTTCTACTGCGGGATGAGGAATATCAGTATCAATGAATTCCTTCAGTCTATTATCCTTGAGCACTGCCTCCATCCTATCCTTCCATGCTATGTAATTCAAATAGCCCTCAAGGGAATATTCGAGTCTCAAGCCATTGAAAGACATCTTGATATGTTGTTGGGTCCTGAAGAATAAATCTGCAAATTCGAACCTGTTCAAAACAAAATTTGTTCTTCTCTTCTATTGTGATTCCTGGCGCTCTGATACCATGTAGAAAATATAGCAACAGAATTCAATATAATCTTGTAATGTACTAAAACAAAATATTGAATCCTTCTACAATTTTCAGAAACAAAACATGATCTCACAATCACATAACAAGTAAGAGAAAGAAACAATCAATTGCACAACACAAGATGTATCTGGGGAATGCGCACTACCTAAAACCCTGCTATCTGCATATTGTATAAATTCAAGACCATGAAATAATACAATGTTTTTTCTCTCTCGGATAAACTCCAACACTCTGCCAACTGTCTCACTATTATCTAGGCAAAATTAGTCAAGTACTTAACCAATTCTCAGCCTCTACTCAATCAGCCTTGCTCATGCATTCCTGGAGGAATTGTTTCCCTATTAAATAGGAAATTCCTTGGAATTTGTTGTGCAATGCATTATAAGCTTCCACATGACTCTATAAATGACCTGTACAATTTTCTAAGTATACTATTGATAGTTATAGTCCCTTTAACCTCAACCTCAATTGGGCCTTCCTTAGAACTGACATGCAACAGATATTTATAGAAAATTATCAATTAAATGATTGATCACTACTTGTAAATTAAATCATATTTAATTCACTAGACCGCTCACTAGCTCATCTCTGATTTAGAACTAATTAAATTTATTTTAACTCAATTAATTGAGTTAAATAATCACAACTCACAAATAAAGATAACTAGACCCCCTAAAATCACGGGATAACTCTACATGCCTCCTCTCTGACCCTCAACTCGAATTTCCTAAGCTAACTCAATATTTCTGACTTAGTTAACTAATACAAGTTGTCATGAGATGAAATTAAAATCTCTCTTCTAATTTAATTAAGGGAAAATTAAATCAGAAGCCCCCTTTGGGTGCCATTTCAACATGACAATTATGGATAGCTTGACTTATTATGCATGTCTTGATATGAAATATGACAGTAAGCTACATGACACTATGACCGTAATGCTTTGATTGTGATTTGGAAGTGACCACATGTGACAAAATTTGCAACAGTGATGTATGGTGACTTAACAAGTTACAACTGTGATATGTGTTAGGCTTATTACATGACAATTCCTTTGATGGTCTAATAACAATGACCCTCCTACAATAAATACAATAATGATAATGTGATTTACTTATGATAACATAATGTATGGAAACTCTCATGTAGAATGTTGTGAGGTCGAATGACTAGGTGCAACAAAATCCTGTGGGATAGAAGTGGATAGTAGCAAAGGAAACAATAGATAGAAGTAGTGGACAAAATCAGATTGATTGATGTTAGGGTTTCGTGTACAGATTAAGCAGAGGCCAAATTGTGTGGATATTGGCAGCTATGGTCTGATGTGCAAATTGATTGACATATATTTTCTTTCAGATTCTTCTTTTAGTTTCGTATTGATTTCAAGCATAGGTGGATTCGGTCTAAAAATTGTGAAATGTGGTTTGCCAATTGATTAGGGTGGTAGGGTGGTGCAAGGTAGGAGAGTGGAGTCTCCTTCAGGTTGGATCTTGAGAACACTTCAGGATGGTAGGGTAGTGCTAGGGCAAGTTGGAGCTTGCACAGGGCATTGGAGCATCCATCTAGTTGTAGTTGATAAACAGGGTGTTGGAGCATCCTTCAAGTTGGAGCATGTAAAATAGGGCGTTGGAGCATCATCCTAGTTGCAATTGGTAAAAACATTGGAAAAACTTGTAAAATAGGGGGTTTTAGCCTTCATTAATTGGAGTTGAAAATATTTATGTATATTTTATTGAAATACAAATATTAAGAAGCATTCAGTGGTTTTTGTCCTAGATGGGTTTCCACCTAAAAATATTTGTGTCTATTGTATTTATTATTGTGCATTGTTACATGGTGTTAATGAATTTTTATATTTATCTTATGCTAATGAAAATTAATTATATTTGAAATTAAAAATATACTATTTGATAAGAAATATTGATTCACCCCCCTCTCATTATTTTCAACGCCATATATGAGTGAAATGTCCCTAACCCATGGTCTTATACACAACCCCAATGGTATGAATCTATAACTTACAAATAGATGTATTTATGTTGATCATGGAATAAATTGCTTGTTTACAAGTCAATGGGGTGTATTGTTAACATATTCTTGGCATTGATGATATGATGTGGTGATGGTTTGAATTGATGTCAACTTGGTAGTGTGTGAAGATTTACGAGTTTTGCAATGATTTATGGTTGGCATTGATGTCAACCTGGGCTTGTGTTGTATATGTTATGCATATTCTTGGTTGTTTGATGGCATTGGATTGTGCATGGTTTGATCAATTCGATGCTTTTCATGCCTTACTTTGTACTTGGCTTTGATTTTCTCAAGTTTTTCTTGTACTCTTTGATGCACTAGCTGAATTTGTTCAATTAAATTCTTGGCCTTGTCCACATCATTATGTCCATCTATTGCAATATATTTACCAAATATGAATTCCAAAGTATACTTTGGAAAATAACCCAAACAAGCTTCAAATGGAGATACTTGCGTAGATGAGTGTTTGGAACGATTGTAGGCATGTTGGATGTAATGCAAATGTTCATCCCAAAGTTTAGGATGTTTACCACAATATCCACAAAGGATATTCACTACTATTTTGTTTACCACTTTTTTCTGGTCATCGGTTTGTTGATGAAATGATGTGCTCTTCTTTAACTTAGTGTCCATGAGTTCCCATAAACTTGACCAAAACTTCTCGATAAATTGAGAATCTCGATTAGAAATAATAGAAGTGGGCAACCCAAAATGAACCCCATACATTTTGGAAGAACATATTTGCAATTTGTTTAGCTGTAATATGTTTCTTACATGGAATCAAAAAACACTTTTTGTTGAAACGATCCACAACAACATATAGATAATCATGACCTTTCTTATACATTGGCATTCCTCCTACAAGATCCATAAATATACTTTCCTAAATATGAGAAGGAATAGGAAGTGGAGTGTACAAACCGAATTTCCTATTGTTAGGATTGCTAGTAGCACACATGGAACATCCTCTTACATATCTTGAAACACTTTAATTCATGTGAGGCCAATAACAATACCTTTGAATTCTTGCAACTGTTTTTTCCTACACTAAATGACCAACAGCAAGAGAAGTGTGGGATTCCCTTATGAAATTGACTCTTTCACCCTAAGGAACACACAGCTTTCCAAGATGATATAACAACTTGTTATGAACATGATAATCCAACTCTTCAACATGATTGCCTTAAATCAAAGTTTCATAAATATCTTTAAAAACGCCATCTTGATTGTTCAATCAATCTGCTTTTGTCCACAACTTCTATCTATTGTTTCCTTTTCTACTATCCACTTCTATCCCACGAGATTTTGTTGTACCTAGTCATTCGACATCACAACCTTCTACATGAGATTTTCCATAATAAAACCCTCATTTGTTGTACCGATTTTCCCACATTTGGTTTTTCCAAGGAATTTTGTCCAAAAATAATTGTGTTAATTTTTATGTGTGTGCTAGCATTTCTCAGCTTCCAACATTATATTCTTCCGTAGTTTTATTTGTGTAGATTGTAGTGTGATTTATTTAGTATTTTCCGTAGCAAACAACAAATAAATTGTTAAATAAAATTAACAACTAGGAGAATAATTTCCAGTTGCTGCAGACAAGTTGCTATATCATCTTGGAAATTTGTGTGTTCCTTAGGGTGAAAGAGTCAACTTCATAAGGGAATCCCGCACTTCTCTTGTTGTTGGTCATTTGGTTTAGGAAAAAAAAAGATGCAAGAATTCAAAGGTATTGTTATTGGCCTCACATGAATATAGTGTTTCAAGATATGTAAGAGGATGTTCCATGTGTGCTACTAGCAATCCTAACAATAGGAAATTGGGTTTGTACACTCCACTTCCTATTCCTTCTCATATTTAGGAAAGTATATTTATGGATCTTGTAGGAGTAATGCCAATATATAAGAAAGGTCATGATTATCTATATGTTTTTGTGGATCATTTCAACAAAAAGTGTTTTTTGATTCCATGTAAGAAACATATTACAGCTAAACAAATTGCAAAGATGTTCTTCCAAAATGTATGGGGTTCATTTTGGGTTGCCCACTTCTATTATTCCTCATCGAGATTCTCGATTTGTCGGGAATTTTTGGTCAAGTTTATGGGAACTCATGGACACTAAGTTAAAGAAGAGCACATCATTTCATCCACAAACCGATGGCTAGACAAAAGTGGTAAACAAAATAGTAGTGCATATCCTTTGTGGACATTGTGGTAAACATCCTAAACTTTGGGATGAACATTTGCATTACATCCAACTTGCCTACAATAGTTCCAAACACTCATCTATGCAATTATCTCCATTTGAAGCTTGTTTGGGTTATTTTACAAAGTATACTTTGGAATTCATATTTGGTATATATATTGCAATATATGGACATAATGATGTGGACAAGGCCAAGAATTTAATTGAACAAATTTAGCTAGTGCATCAAAGAGTACAATAAAAACTTGAGAAAATCAAAGCCAAGTACAAAGTAAGGCATGAAAATCATCGAATTGATCAAACCATGCACAATCCAATGCCATCAAACAACCAAGCATATGCATAACATATACAACACAAGCCCAGGTTGACATCAATGCCAACCAAAAATTATTGCAACACTCGTAAATCTTCACACACTTCCAAGTTGACATCAATTCTAACCATCGCCTCATCATATCATCAATGCCAAGAATATGTTAACAGTACACCCCATTGACTTGTAAACAAGTAATTTCTTCCATGATCAACGTAAAACATCTATTTGTAAGTTATAGATTCATACCATTGGGGTCGTGTAGAAGACCTTGGGTTAGGGACATTTCACTCATATATGGCATTGAAAATAATGAGAGGGGGGTGAATCAATATTTCTTATCAAATAGTATATTTTTAATTTCAAAGATAATTAATTGTTATTAGCATCATATAAATATAAAAATTCATTAACACCATGTAACAATGGAAAATAATAAAGACAATAGATACAAATACTTTTAGGTGGAAACCCATCTAGGACAAAAACCACTGAATGCTTCTTAATATTTGTCTTTCAATAAAATCTACATAAATATTTTCAGCTCCAATTAAGGAAGGCTAAAACCCCCTGGTTTACAATTTTTTCCATTTTTTTTTACCAATTGCAACTGGGATGATGCTCCAACACCCTAGTTTACATGCTCCAACCTGAAGGATGCTCCAACACCCTGTTTATCAACTACAACTAGATGGATGCTCCAAAGCCTTGTGCAAGCTCCAACTTTCCCTAGCACTACCCTACCATCCTGAAGTGTTCTCAAGATCCAACCTGAAGGAGACTCCACTCTCCTACCTTGCACCACCCTACCACCCTGATCAATTGGCAAACCACATTTCACAATTTTTAGACTGAATCCACCTATGCTTGAAATCAATACGAAACTAAAAACAAGAATCTGCAAAACAATATATGTCAATCAATTTGCACATCAAAGCTTAGCTGCTAATATCCACACAATTTTGCCTCTGCTTAATCTACACATGAAACCCTAACATCAATCAATCTGCTTTTGTCCACTACTTCTATCTATTGTTTCCTTTGCTACTATCCACTTCTATCCCACAAGATTTTGTTGTACCTAGTCATTCGACCTCACAACATTCTACATGAGATTTTCCATACATTATGTTATCATAAGTAAATCACATTATCATTATTGTATTTATTGTAGGAGGGTCATTGTTATTATATCATCAAAGTAATTGTCATGTAACAAGCCTAACACATATCACAGTTGTAACTTGTTAAGTCACCATACATCACTGTTGCAAATGTTGTCACATGTGGTCACTTCCAATTCACAATCAAGGTATTACGGTCATAGTGTCATGTAGCTTACTGTCATATGTCATATCAAGACATGCATCATAAGTCAACCTATCCACAACTTTCATGTTGAAATGGCACCCAAAGGGGGCTTCTGATTTAATTTTCCCGTAATTAAATTGGAAGAGAAATTTTATTTTCATCTCATGACAACTTGTATTCGTTAACTAGGTCAGAAAGATTGAGTTAGCTTAGGAAATTCTAGTTGAGGGTTAGAGAGGAGGCATGTTGAGTTATCCCGTGATTTTAGGGGGTCCAGTTATATTTATTTGTGAGTTGTGATTAGTTAACTCAATTAATTGAGTTAAAATAAATATAAGTAGTTCTAACTGAGAAATGAGCTAGTGAGAGGTCTAGTGAATTAAATATGATTTAATTTACAAGTAGTAACCAATCATTTAACTGATAATTTTCTATAAATATATGTTGCATGTCAGTTCTAAGGAAGGCCCAGTTGAGGTTGAGGTTAAAGGGACTATAACTATCAATAGTATAATTAGAAAATTGTACAGGTCATTTATAGAGTCATGTGGAAGCTTATAATGCATTTCACAACAAATTCCAAGGAATTTCCTATTTAATAGGGAAAAAATTCCTCCAGGAATGCATGAGCAAGGCTGGTTGAGCAGAGGCTGAGAATTGGTTAAGTGCTTGACTGATTTTTCCTAGATAAGAGTGAGATAGTTGGCAAAGTGTTGGAGTTTATCCGAGAGAGAAAAACATTGTATTGTTTCATGGTCTTGAATTTATACAATATGCAGATAGCGGGGTTTTAGGCAGTGCACTTTCCCCAGATACATCTTGTGTTGTGCAATTGATTGTTTCTTTCTATTACTTGTTATGTGATTGTGTGATCATGTTTTGTTTCCGAAAATTGTAAAAGGATTCAATATTTTGTTTCAATACATTACAAGATCATATTGAATTTTGTTGCTATATTTTCTACATGGTATCAGAGCGCCAGGAATCACAATAGAAGAGAAGAACAAAGTTTGTTTTGAACAGGTTCGAATTTGCAGATTTATTCTTCAGGACCCAACAACATATCAAGATGTCTTTCAATGGCTTGAGACTCGAATATTCCCTTGAAGGCTATTTGAATTACATAGCATGGAAGGATAGGATGGAGGCAGTGCTCGAGAACAACGGACTGGAGGAATTCATTGATACTAATATTCCTCAGCCCGTAGCAAAAGATGCTCAACAACATGATGCATGGAAGAAGAATGTAGCAAAGGAGAGAAGGATCTTGTTAGAGGGAGTTGAAGATCATATTGTCTTAAGTCTCCATTGGAATGCGACTCCATATGCTATGTGGAAGACCTTGACATATCTGTTTCAAAATAGTAGTGACCATAGGAAGCTAGTGTTGAAAGACAAACTTAGGAAGATCAAAATGGAGAAGGGTGACATGATCCAAAAATACTTGACGAAGTTCACTCAGTGTCGAGATGAGCTTGGAATTGTTGGGATAATTGTTGCATCAGATGATTTGGTGAGGCTAGCTCTTCTAGGCCTTACCAAGAGTTGGCATAGCTACCGAGACTCTATGAATGAGAGGGAGAAGCTACCAGATTGGGAGAAACTATGGTTCGATTTGGTACAAGAAGAAATTCAACAGAGCACCCAAGATGGATCCTCATCAAAGACTGATGATGAGGAAAACTATGCCTTGGCTGGAAAGGCAAAGAAATGAAAATGGAAGAAGTCCCATTCCAAATCGAAGGACGACAAGGCAGGCAAGAAGCAAGACTTTTCAAAGATAAAATGTTTCAACTGTCATGAGCATGGACACTATGCCACAAATTTTCCACAAAATAATACCAACAAGAAGGCCTCAAAAGGAGCAGTTGGTGAAGCACTTGCTTCACAGTTTGAGTTGGATTTCACTCTTACCGCATGCATGGTGTCATCAGTGATGGGTTATGTGTGGTACTTGGATAGTGGGGCTTCATTCCATATGACCGACAACAAATAATTCTTCAGTAGCTAGGAGGAGAAGGATCTCTAGATGCACATCGAGATGGGTAATGATGGGATGTATAGCGCTACCAGTGTAGGTACAATTATCTTTCAGAGGACGCCAAGTAATCCACTCACATTAAAAGATGTCATGTATGTTCCTGGTTCAAAGAATAATTTGTTTTTTGTTGTTATGTTGGAAGATCGTGGCTATGATGTGATATTCAGTGAAGGAAAGGCATTCATTCGTCACAAAGCCACGAGACAAGTGAAAAATATTTGGGTTCGAGTAAAGAACCTCTGAAAATTGGATGTAGAAGACTGCACAACATTGAGCACGAAAGAAGAGAAGTTGGAGAGTTCATACATCGGAGCCTTATGGCACAAGAGGTTGGGCCATCTACACCACAACACTTTGAAGATCATGCAACAAATTTCTACATGACTTCCAAAGTGTGCACTTGCACAAAGAGATATATGCAAAGGGTGTATATTGGGGAAGTATACCAAAGCCACCCTTCACGATAAGGAAGTCGATGCAAGGCGATCCTTGAGAGAGTTCACTCAGACATGTGTGGACCATTCACAACATCTTCCACAACAAAGTGCAAGTATTATGTGATTTTTGTTGATGATTTTTCAAGAAAGTGTTGGATTTTATTCATGCAGAAGAAAGATCAGGCGTTTTCCAAGTTTTTTGAGTTAAGGGCACTTGTCGAGAAAGATATAAGGAACAAGGTGAGGGCTCTAAGGAGAGATAATGGTGGAGAATACATCTCTAACGAATTCAAGAACTTATGTGCCTCAAAAGGAATTTGAAGAGAATTGATAACACCTCATAACTCATAACAGAATGGGGCTGCAGAAAGAAAGAACATAACTATTGTGAGAGCAGCACAAGCTATGTTGCATGATCAGGGCCTATTGTTGCATATGTGGGCGAAATAATGCAATAAAACAATATTTGTGCATAATATAAGTCCTCATCAAATACTTAGGGTGCGTACATCAGAGGAGGTTTTTTCAGGTAAGAGATCGGAGGTTTTTTCAAGTAAGAGATCGGACGTGTCATATTTTAAAATTTTTGGTTCCTCTATTTATTTCCATGTGACTAAATATGCTGAGAAGAAGATAGAGCCAACGTCAGAGTTGGGGATATTTGTGGGTTACATGATACACCTCAAAACTATTGGGTTTATTTTCCAACACACATGATGATAGTGGTCAGAAGATACGTGAAATTTGATGAAGAGAAAGTCATACAAACTTCTCTTAATATGGAGCTTGAGTTGCATACAGTTGAGGAGCTCTTGGCTCCAAAGGATGAACCTCAAGATGTGGAGCAACCACAATCAGAGGAACAGAGAGTGGTAGAAACCACTCATGCATATCCATCCACCAGAGATGGAAGGAATCACACCAGAGAATATGACATATTATTTCTATATGCCAGAGAGAATGTGGGAGCACCCACATCACAACGCAGGCAAAGAAGGTCCCCAAAGCGGTACAATGGATACAAGGCTCTTTTGAGTGAATGTATTGAGATATAACCATCCTCTTTCAAGGAAGTAGTGCAGTAGCTAGTGTGGGTTGATGCCATGGTTGAGGAGTATGACTCCATTATCATAAAAAAATGAATGGGGAGTTGTCCCAAGACTAGTTGGGAAGTTAGTTGTAAGATCCAGGCGGGTCTACAAGGTGAAGCAAACAACATATGGGAATATGGAGAAACACAAGGCTAGATTTGTGGCCAGAGGGTTCTCTCAGGTGGAGGGGATTGAATATGATGAGACTTTTACACCAGTCACAAGGTACTCATCTATTAGATCCATCCTTGCACTCTCAGTGCAAATGGGATGGAAGATACATCAGATGGATGTAAATACAACCTTTCTCAATGGAGTTATTGAGGAAGAGGTATACATTGAGCAACCGAAAGATTTTGAGACCTTAGATATGGAGTCACATGTGTGTAGACTCAAGAGAGCACTTTATGGGTTGAAGAAATCACTTCATGCTTGGTACACCAGGATCGACATCTATTTCACCGAGTTGGGCTTCACCAAGAGTGAAGCGGATGCGAACCTATATCATATTGTGGTTGATGGTAAGCTTTTTATTATTTTAATTTATGTCAATGATCTAATACTAACAAGTGATGAGAAACTCATCAAGTCTTTCAAAGAGGATCATGCAAGAGAATTTGGAATGAAGGATATGGGGCTCTTGCACTATCTCCTAGGATCGGAAATATGGCAAAGAGATGGGGAGCTATTTTTATATTAGGGTAATTATGCCAAGGATATTTTGAGGAAGTT
Organism: Pinus albicaulis; assembly: GCA_034641835.2. Classification (NCBI taxonomy): domain Eukaryota; kingdom Viridiplantae; phylum Streptophyta; class Pinopsida; order Pinales; family Pinaceae; genus Pinus; species Pinus albicaulis. The sequence continues at coordinate 1,671,214,400 of CM076581.1, forward strand.
ACACATGGAGGGAAACAAACCCATGGAGACTCATATAACAAGAAAATAGAGGAAGGAGGATGCTACTTCGGGTGTAGTGGATGCTACTGTTTACAGGAAACTTGTGGGTTCACTCATGTATATGGTGAACACATGACTCGACATATGCTACACAATTAATGAGCTAAGCCAAAGTATGGTTAAGCCTACCAAGCTCTTTTGGAAGGCAGGGAAACATGTTTTGAGATACCTCAGAGGCACTAGAGAGTATGGATTATGGTACAGATGGATAGAGGGAGTGAAGCTTCAAGGCTTCACCGATGCAGATTATGCAGAGATTCCATCTAACAAGAATAGAACATAAAGGGGAATCTTCAGCATAGGATCAATAGTAGTTTCCTATTACAACAGGAAACAGAGATCATTTGCACTCAGATCAGCAGAGGCAGAGTACATGTCGGCCAGTTAGGTAGCATGCAAGGTCATCTGGATGAGGAAGATACTTGTAGTTTTTTTTGGTCGACAGATGGATCTGACAGTGATACATTGTGATAACCAGAGTTGCATCAAACGCTCACTTAATACAATATTCCATGGCAGGTCCAAGAATATTGATATCCGTTATCACCATCTCAGAGATTGTTTGTAGAGGAAGATTATGTCATTAGAGTACATTCCTACAAAGGAGCAGGATGCAGAATTCCACAGAGATAAGATTAGGGTAGCAGATAATCCCTTTCTTTTTGAGAGGGAGTGTTGAAATGGCATCAAGAAATGGCACACAAAGGGGGCTTTTGATTTAATTTTCCCTTAATTAAATTGGAGAGAAATTGTAATTTCATCTCATGACAATTTGTATTAGTTAACTAAGTCAAAAAGACTAATTTAGCTTAGGAAATTTGAGTTGAGGGTCAGAGAGGAGGCATGTAGAGTTCTCCCATGATTTTAGGGTGTCCAATTATAGTTATTTGTGAGTTGTAATTAGTTAACTCAATTAATTGAGTTAAAATCAGTTTAACTAGTTCTAACTGAGAGATGAGCTAGTGAGAGGTCCAGTGAATTAAATATGATTTAAATCATAAGATGTTATCAATAATTTAATTTATAATTCACTTTAAATAGTTGTTTCATTTCAGTTCTAAGGAAGTCCCAGTTGAGACTGAGGTTAAAGGGATGATAACTATCAGTTGTATAATTAGAAAATTGTCCAGGTAATTTACAGAGTCATGTGGAAGCCTATGATGCATTGCACAATAAATTCCAAGGAATTTCCTATTTAATAGGACAAAAATTCCTCCAGGAATGCGTGAGCAAGGCTGGATGAGCATAGGCTGAGAATTGGTTAAGTACTTGACTGATTTTTCCTAGATCAAAGTGAGACAGTTGGCAGAGTGATGGACTTTCTCCAAGAGAGAAAAGCATTGTATTGTTTCATGGTCTTAAATTTATACAATATACAGATAGTGGGGTTTTAGGCAGTGTTCATTACCCAGATACATCTTGTGTTGTGTGATTGATAATTTCTTTCTCTTACTTGTTATGTGATTGTGTGATCGTGTTCTGTTTCCGCAAATTGTATAAGGATTCAATATTTTTTTTTAATACATTACAAGATTAGATTGAATCTCATTGTTATATTTTCTACATTTCATATTGTCACAATATCACGGTGATCATTATGTTATACGTTATTGTTATAAAAATACAAGCCATACAATATTATCATATCAATGTTTACTATCACTCATCACTATCATATGTTGAAAACATCACTACTCTACTTGCATAAAAGATCATGGTCACTGTCACACAAGGTTTCTAACCATATCAAGGGTTACTTTTCATATCAAGGTTCTTTGTTATCTAGGTCACTATTGTATCATGGTGACACATTGTTAAACATTCATATCATTGTCATTATCATGTCACTTTTCACTAGATCACTTCCGCTCATCAAGGTTTGTTGCCATACCACTATTGTACAACAAGGTCACTATCACATTATCATACACCAAGTATCTTTAGGTCACTTCCAACATATACATATGAAATACTATAAATCATCAAGGCAATAAAACTTCACACACAAATGGAAACTTTAGGAAAGCTCAAGAAAAATATAGCAATACATGGAAAAAGTGTTCTTAGCATCCATAGTTTGATCAATGCTACTAGAATCTAAACCTTCAACTATAATATACCTTTTTGCATTGTCAAAAATTATTTTCCAACCTCAATAATATATAGGTTCTTATGATACTCATGATACACATACTAATTGTCACTTCTCATCCTTAATCATTCCTTAAATACAAAATTTAATATTAAACCACATACCTCATAATATGACCATAAATGAACACCGTATAACCTCTTAAGAATGAGCATTTCTAAACCGTTGACTTGATGCCAAGATCAACCTAGTGTAGGCCACACAAAAAACCCTTCAATGTGGCTCCTTTAATACAAATGTTTGTTTAGGATATCCACAAGTCGGCTTAATTTATTTTCACAAACATATGTATATGTTTTATAAGAAAACCTTTAAATCCAAAACATGGTCCTATCACTTGTTTTTTGGTCACATTCATATCACTTCTTCCCTGGTGATAGGATTTAAAACATAGTCATATCACCCATTCCCTTACTTCTCTACTTCACAATTTATACTGAGGAAGTACGAAAAAAATGATGCCAAAAGTACGCCAAGACTAGGATGAAAATCTTCAAATTAACGGTCACATTGATTGGAGAAATTTATAAGGTGAAGGTGTCAAGGTACTCGTTGTTTTAGGCTTGGTCAATTCAGTGCTACATCAAAAATTATGCCACGAACCTTTCATGTAATATGTGATATCAACAATCCCTTAGAAATCAACGAATCTTCATGATTTCTTACTTTTAATGGCATGATTCTTCATCGAATCCTCAAACAAAACATTTCATTGTTCTAATAAACCTTATAAAGGAGAGACCGAAACCCTTATGCATTGGATCTATAATTCACAAGTCGCAAATTCAAGTCTGCATGAGTTACTATATTAGATCATTGGTATGACTTCTTCACTACCCTTCACACCACATACTTTTAAGGATTGTAACCTTATCTTAGTGATAAACGTATGCTCAGAGCTTAATGCCCTAGAGGGTCGAGACCTACAAAAGGTAATCAATGTATCCCAAGAGCCAAGAACAAAATAAAACCAATAACCCAACCCTTCTCGCCTGATATTGTAATTATCCATGAGGGGCCAAAAAATTCAGAGCTTTAATCTTCGAAAGATATTCATTTGATTTCTATTCTAGGAGATTTGATCGAGTACATTTACATATATTTCTCATTGAATGAATAGGTGGATTCAACGGGTGAACTGAATTAATCATTTGGAGGGAAAGACACGTTTGAAATTCAAAAAATGTTGGAGGGAAAACCCCATTGATAAGGCCATCTGCCTTTAGGATTTAGAAATTGATTTTTTTTATTTTAGATCAAAGACCCCCATATGGCTTATGAATTCAAAAATCAATTTAGAGACCCTCCATAAAATATTTTAATCATATAATTTTGATGTAAAACCTATTTTCATGATTTGTGTAATATGGTAGCCATTGATGGGGCACCACATCATCTCCCCTATGGGGTTTTTTCCCACATAATGGGTCCTTCGTATTCAAACAAGGATATCTCCCAAACTGTGAGGTGTCTAATGGTGTGCCACATACCACCAGAATCAGCTTAATTATGAGAATTCAAACATTATGATATTGAAAACAAATTCACTGATATTCATACGCAAAAACTTCAACAAATGTAGGGCTACTTGGAGCTTCAAGGGCTTCTAGGGTTTTCGAGGAGATTTTACCAATTGAGACTCCAATTGAAGACATATATTAAGAGTGTTCAATCACTGACATTGCATCAATGACAACACCATTCAAAAATCTCCCCCTTTTTCATTGATGGAAACACATGTACTCCCCCTATAACACTGCTCCTCTTGATTGCATGCCTCGATCTTATTCTCCTGATTTCTCTCTCCCTTTGACATAAATGGAAAAGGGTTACTCCCCCTAAAAATCTGCATGATTTTTTGGACTTGTAACCTGCATGTGCTTCTCTTGACGAAATTTCTTCCTCTTTCTTCCTTCAATATACCTATATGCTTCAAAATTCCTTGATCAATACTTGCTACAATGAACAACCTATCTCCCCCTGACATGTTATGCTTCATACATATTTCCACAATTGATTTTTCTTGTCAATATGGATAAGATTTTCCTGTCAAAACTACTACACCACTGAAACTACCCATAATACTTCATATTTTCCACCTGTCAACCTATCAAAAAGATAGATCTTCAAAAGCACAAATGTTGCTACATAGACTCCCCCTTTTTTAATGTTTATAGTGATTCAACATGCTAAATTCTTCAGAATAATGTGTGAACCAACTCTTCAGCTAGATCATATTGAATTTTTCCATCATCTAATGTACTTTTTGATTCATCATGACCTTTTTCATTTACAAAACATGAAAGCATTAATCTTGAGACTTTATCTTTTCTTGGTTTTCTTGCATCTATTTTCTTCTCTTGTCATTCATGGAAGGTTCCATTTGTATATGTAATCGCTATCTATATGGCCATAGTTATGGAATTTGTAACATTCAATTTTAGGCCTAAATAATCAAACGACATACACTTTATGCTGGAAAATTCATCTTGAAACCTATTTTTTGGTAAGTTAATTATAAATTAAATCATCAAACTAGGGTTCATGAAATTGTGAAGTATATTTGTAATATATATGCTATACAATATACTTTTAATTGAAAGGAAATTATTCTAATTTCAAGATGAAAATTAAACCTGTGTATGAAAATATCTTAGTAAGGATACAAACACATTTTGTCTTAGAAGCCTAGATCAAATTCAAGACTTGCAATCAAATGAATTCAAAGAAAACTATGTTAATATGTAAGCTTTCAATCTATTATATGAGACAAATAAATGAAAATCATTCTATTGAACATGAAATATAGTCTATTCTATTGGGCTTGAAAAGGAATTTATTCTATGAACTTTTGAAAGAAATCTAAACTATTGAACTTGGAAAGAAATTTACTTTATGGAACTTTGAAGCAATTCTATTCTAAAAATAATCTATGAAATTTAAAATAAATTTCATCTAAGGGACTAGAAAGCAAATCTAATTATCAAATTGAAAGCAGAGTTATTCTATAAAAATTGAAATTGAAACTATTCGGAAAAGTGTTGGTCGAAAAGCAATGAAATGTTGATAGGATTTTTAAGTGCAAGAGCCTTCAAAGATTACTAATGTGCATATTCAGAACCAAAGCTAGTCATGATCTATCAAACATAAACCCATTACTAATCAAAAGAAACAATTAAATCCGAGAGTAAGAAAATAAAATAATTAAAGGAAATATTTTTGGTATTTTGATTTACTGTTGAGTGCTTGACCTCAAAAGAACCAAATGCAGACAAGTGAAATCCTAGTTTGAAAGAAAAATCATTCAAGAAAAACAAAGCATTTGACCGAACTAAATAACTAAAGGCTAATGTAATTGTAGAACGAAAGAAATAAATTCAAAACAATGAAATATATCTATGCTATATCTCACACATCTTCAGGGGGACATCCTCATGAGTGTGAGATGTTAAAAAACTTAGATCATAAGACTTTAAATCACCACCATGAAGAAAATCTTGTATTACTTGAAATGTGAAGAGATAGTCTACCTCAATAAATTATAATAATCACAATGTTGAGCTTAAATGAGATGTTTCAAGTTTCCAAAACAAAGCATTTATAATATCTTTAGGGTTAACAACTTAAGAAACTAATGTCAAGAAATTAGTATTGAGTTCAACATCTAGATTTTTAAATCAAAATAGGAAATTTTCTCTCATGATTCGCTACTTAAGGAGTGAATCATGAGGGAACCCTTTATTGAAACATCATCAACTAAAATCATAGTCTTCCATATATCACTCGCCTGATATTTTCCACACTCGCTCGATGGTAGAGTTGGTTCCTTGACACTCTGCACAAAACCAATATTCCATAGCCATGTTGACTTTTAATTTGACTAATGAGACTCACTCATCCAGTGAGATTCCAAATGTAACTAGAAGGCATATTTCCATGTAAGAAACATTTGGAAACTATTCATGTGTCTTGTTTTTCCTTTAACATGTGCTAACCTAGAGAACTTAGGATTTGGCTGTGAAATTTCAAGTTAGCTGTAGATTTTTATAATTCGGTAGCTATAGCATAGTTTAAACCAATTTCATAAAGAAAACATAGAATTTGAGCTATTTATGAATAATTACCTTTTTATTTACATTTGCATGACCTGAACATAAAAGTGCTTGAATACATTGGAAACCCTATGTTGTCATGACAATGGCCTCAGGCAGCTTGACCTATTTCCAACCCCTAACAAACCTTCTCACAGTCATGAAAATACACTTGTACTTTAAGCACGTCATGTCACGAGGTATTTTGTACAACTAGAAATATCTTGCATATACTTGAGTGTAAGTTTGTTTTTGCATTAAGTACATGACATATCTCCATTAGAAGCACTTTCACCATGGATTATTTAGGCATTCTATTTGGGTACTCCATAAATCTTATGTTCACGTGTTAATTATTTTCAAATTTAGGGATGCCATTCTCTAAAGTAACCATGGACTAATTGATATTATAATATGTCATGCAGGTCTAGCCCATGGAGAATATACCCAACAATATCACCGCCACCCAAAAGGAAAGAAATTGAAACTAAAACTACAAGGGATCGATTGCAGAACACGACACATTCATCTCCTTCCCATGTGGGGATGAGAACAAAGGATTATATCCAAGACCTTGTCGAGGCGGATGACAAGGGAAAGAGTATTTCGAGCACTAAGCGAGGAACAGAAAAGTGTGATAATTGGGGAACTTCCAATCATGGTTAAGCCACATGTTTTCCATTTGCATGGCCTCATTCCTAAGGAGCTTCTTGTAGAGGGTAATGACTTATTTAATTTTGGAAGCATATTTCATAATCAAAGGATGTGGAAATATATTTAAGGAATAATGTCGTCCATAAAAATGCACAAGCTTGGAGAGAAAAGGAAAATATTGGGAAGCAATTGGCCGAAGCTTTGAAATCAAATAAAGAGGAAATTAAGATAAAAGAGTCGAACTTGAGGTAGCTATCTTTGTTACATGTCAATTTGGGCATCATCCCAAAACCCGGATCAGTATCAGTTAGGGTCTATCATGCTCTAAATTAGTTGCTACATGCCCTAAACAAGTCATCCCATTGATGTTTTTCCTTCATGAAAGTTTCACTGCTTAGATTCTAGTTGAAGTGCCCCATTGAGCCATCAACGTATCCCTAGACTACAGTAAGTGCTTTGCAAAGCATCTACTCCCATGCAAGGCTACGTTGCAGAGGATCTAGGCCCACTTTAGAGTGTGTTGGTCGACTAGGAGCGAATTGTTCATTGGATTCATGGAATCTTACCAACCTCTAGTGGCTTCTAAAAGTTGCTCTAGCTTTCACCTCATCTGATAGCTTCGAATATGGAAACCATGGAGCCATTGAACCTATTATCCTCCTATTCCCATGAACAAGGAAAGCTCTTCATCCATTTTTGTAAAATCCATTCAATGATTCATTAATCTCAAACTACCTTCATCTACTTATAAATTGAGCATTGATCATAGTGCACAAGAGAGCAAGAATTTGTATTAGTAGAGTTATGCTGGTGAGGTCACAGCTCTTGGAGGTGTCATCTGCATGTAATGTTATGCTACTGGAGTGATTATGCTGGTGCGATGAGGATGGGACTAAAGCTAGAGTGAGGTGACATCAAATCAATCCAACTGGTTGTAACTTCTCCTTCTACTTCATAATAAAGACATTTATTCCTTTCCTAATACATGTGTCAATGATGTTATATGTGTATTTACAAATGCAATTGATTAAATCTGTTTAACATGAATAGTTCATTTTCATTTATGTCATTTTGTCTTCTATTTTCCATTGCATGTACCAATCAAGCGAGTTCAGTTCGATTGAGGGCGATGAAGGGAGGAGAGGAAAAACAAGCAGATCACTAGTAGGTTTTCTTCCCTTATCTATTCATTTTAAGGAAAAGGTCAAATATATTTCTTTCTATTGTTCTAAGTGCGACCACCACACTTAGGGAAAACATACTTATCCATAGGTTTGATTTTCGTAAGGAAAATTGGCGACCATACTGGGGATCGATGGATCGTCCCTGGTGGTTTTTTCCTTATTCATCAGCCTCTAGTATACTTTACTTGCCTTATTTCAATCATTTGAATGTGTTTTAGCAAAAGTAGTGTGTTTGATTGCTTTTTTAGAGTTCCCTCTGGCACCAACGCATTTTTGGTCTTGACACAGTGCTCTACATAGCACTGGTGGATTAGGGACAGTGCTCTGCAACGTACTGTCTACCACTCAGGGGTGTGTTGCTCCTGTGACCTACCAAAATCTACCATATTTTGTCTTTTGCAATTCATTTCAATGTTTTGTTTGTTGAACTTTCAAATGTTTGATTGCCTCTAGAGACCATATTTCCTCTACTTTTTTTGCCTCACTTTGGATATTTGTTTGATCAATGTTTCTTTTTGTGTTATTTATCATTCTCAAATAGTTCCAAAGTTAAAACTTTACATTTGATTAGTTCTTTATTTTCAGAAAGAGGAGTTATCGTTTCAGTCTTCATTTCTCTAGAAAGTATTGAGTGATTGTTTGTGCATTATAGTTTCTTTTTCATTCATCTAAACTTAAAATAAATTGAAAAGAAAAACATGCATTTTCATATAGGGATTGCGAGTGCTGCATAGGAATAGTTTAGAGAATTTTCATTTAGATGTGCTCATTGTTGATTGCTTACAATCTGATTTCTCTATCCCTTGTAGCTAGTTTTTCATTGTCAAAAATCAAATCGAAACAAATGCTTATCATTTTAATTACATTCTAGGAATGTCAAATACATCTCGCAGTGAACCTGAAAGGCGAATTGATAAGCAAGATCAAATTAAAATTTATCTGAATTTATCTAAGGGAACATTGTCACGTAACGATAACATTTAGAGGTCTAGGATAGAGACGTGTCCCGGCGTCGCTAAACATAGCAGCTGTCGTTAATTGTCTGCGATACATTTCAAGTGTGATACCTCATTCCACGTACATAAGTATATCAGAGCTCGTCCACGTACTTTCAGGTATATCGGGCAGTGTTCTAGTACGAAAAGTATAAGGGGATGCTCTCACTGTGCAGTTTCGCATTAGACAACAATAATACGGATTGGGCCTCCACATACCATTGAGTATATTTGGGAGGACATATTTAGGTTGCTTATCATCCATAGGTAACTGAGTTGGATGCCTTATACACTGTGATACACCGAACACATCATTCGGGGAGATTTCTTGCACGTACATAAATCCTTGGTTTTCTAGGGTGGTATATTTCAGTTCACAATTGCTTGGTAAAAATTTTGCCTAGAATTACCCTCTTTTTGTTTATTTTTTTGTATTAAAATCAATCATTAATCGTGGAAGAAGATCAACCCTTTCCCCGTCATTTGCATAGGATAGCGAATAAACCACCTTTATCACCAGAAGCTACACCTAGTAGACGAAGGTGAGCTCATCCTACTGAGTCTGGTACCCCTGGAACCTTTGGTGCTACATATTCATATAATTTACCAGTGTCATATGATCCTTTAACTACCGAGTCTCGAGTCACTTCGACGGGTCCCGGTTTATCTTCTACAGTGGAGACGAAACCCTCACAGTTACCTAAGGAGACTGAAATTCGATCTAGTGAAACGGTAAATCCATAACCCAAGCTTGTTCAACTGGAAGTTGATCTGTAACCTATTGTTATTTTACCAGAACATGTTGATCCCAAAGTTGAACAACAAGAAGTTTTTACCGTGCAACTGTCTTATCCTCAGTCATCCATAACCATTGAGTCTTCCTCTTTACTGCAGAGTTTACCACCTGAAATTTATCTTGGGCCTAACGGTGAAGTAATTCCACCTGGTTTGATTTCAATAGAGGAATAAATTCAAGCAGAGACAACCCATTCATCTCCCACTCATTCTAGGTCGAGGCTTAATTTTTATCCGTCTTTTCCTTGTTTGACCTACTATGCTCCTGTTGATCCTATTCACTCTCCAGTTCCCGTAGATTCATTAGAGTATTTTCTGGGTTATTTAACCATTGCTAATACAGCATCCCAGACTATACAATATGTTACAACTGCAACAGCATCAACTGTTGCTTCATCGTCAATGTTTTCTATGACACCCGAGTCTCATCTTTAAGGCGGTTTGTCTGTCCCACTGGGTTACCAAGCTTTAAATGGAACCTACTCTGGTGTCTCCTCTAGTCCATGGACTTCACCTATGTCATCATCTGGAATTCTATCTGGTTCCTCTCTTACGATTACTAAATGGCATTATCCTTTATTGACATCATCAGCTCAATATCAGGTTGGTCCATCAAATTACCGTCCATCTTATCCAATATCTACTAGATTCCCCTCATATGAAAGTCAGTATGTGTAAAATATCCTTACTCCATATGGTGGGGGGCAATAGATGTTCGGACCATATGGAAATACTCCTTCGTTTTTAGGTCAATCTTATGTTTTAATTCTTGTTTGTCAATGGCAGCCTACTTTTCATGTTCAGCCACAAATGGTTGTTTATCAATATCAACCAGTTCAACATGTTGCATTTGTACCTACTATGCCTGTTACTACTTCTATGGTTGTTGCTCGGTCTACTCAAGCGAGTCCTTCAACCTCTAACGCTCAAGTTTCGGGTCTACAGACTCTATCTTCCCAGGCTGGTATTCAACAACCATCTGTATCGGGAATTTCACAACCACAGGTTATTTTACCTTTGTCACAGGCTTCTACTGGTCCCATCTATTCACAGTCTAGTCTAAATGATCCTAGCAGGCAACAGTTTTATCAGATCCCATGGCAGCCAGAGCAACTATTCCAACAGTATCAAGATTATCCATGTCCTGGTCAACAAGACTATCAAGGGTTTGGTCAATAAAATTAACCCTATCTGAGTTACCAACAACATAATACATTTTTTGGTACACAATGGCCTATTGCCCATGCAATTCCATCTTATCCTAGTTATGCTCAACCTGACCTAAACCGAAAGTTGTCAATTATTGCAACATTAGAGTTACCTGATTTAAATCGGCTCACCAATGATCCCATTCATTATTTACCTTGGTGGTTAGTGATTCCTCATAAATTACCCTCTAACATTCCAAAATTCAATGTAAATTCTAGAGAAGACCCGTCTACACATGTCATGACTTATCATTTATGGTGTTCATCAAATTCCTTGAATGATTATTCTGTTAGACTACGTATTTTCGAACGAATACTTACTAGTCTGACTGCGAAGTGGTACATTGAATTACAATGAGCTTCTTTTGATAACTTTGCAGCTTTAGCCACTGCTTTTTTAACCCACTTCTAGTTACCCATAAGATATGAAACAGGAATGGAACTTTTGACCAACTTTAAACATACCACTACTACACATATATCGGATCATATACATGATTGGTGTCATTGTTTTCAAAAGGTTAAAACATGTGTTCCTGGTCAGATTTTAGCTAAGTGGTTTATAAATTCCTTATTTCCATCTATCACCGAGGATGTGGCCAAAGGTAGTGTTTTCACTGAAGAGTAAGTAATTGCTCGTGTTGGGTATCTAGATTTGATTTACACTCAGTCTAGCACGCTCTATGAAAATATTATGAATGCATCACAACCAAATTTTAATGTTCCTCCTTCTCCATCTGGTAAGGACATTCATACCAGCGATGGTGTGATTGGTTCTACTAGCACTCCCTCGGCAAGTTGACCATCTAGTCCTACACTTTCTATTTCAAGTCAAAACCCTATTGCATCTGATCTTATGTCTTCTTCTGAAATTCATGTCGTGCCATCTAACAAAGGTAAAAGTGATAAGCAACCTAGAAGTAAGAACAAGGGGAAAGATAAGAAGAAATCAAATTCACCCCTACAAGAAAAATCATCTGATTCATCTGGTTCTTTTCTAAAACCTCGTTACCCTTGCTTGATATGTAATGGGGAGAATTTTACGCGATATTTTCCTCACCGCTCAGAAATCTCGAAGCTTCTTAGAACTTCTATCGCATATGTAGTGTTGATAAATCCTTTTCTGAACCTAGAAACACATATGGTTGCTACAGATCCTGCTTCTAGTTCGCAAGTGCTCTTTCTATCTGCCACTAAACCCAAAACTGATCTTTTGGTGTCTACTCGAAGTAAATATTACAGTAATCCATTGTCGTCGTTGAATGGTCAAACTAAAGATCAACCTACTACTTCAACTTCGAATTCATCTAACTCGGCTCCACCGCCTATTATTCCAGAGTTAACAATAAAGCCACCGAAGGGAGTTGTTCATAAATCGACTTTCAACCCTCAAGCCTGTGCAACTCAAAATTATAACGTAGTCGAATATCTGGCTCAGTCACCTTCTGTTATTTCAATGATTGAGGTTCTTCAGAATTGTCCCTCCCAGAAACAGGCTTTGTTGTCGGCGTTTGGTGGAATCGACCCGACGGATACCAATCTTGTAGTCTTTAATCACATGGGCTATGTGCCACAATTACCAGCACAATTGTCATTCTTTATTCAAGTAGATGTCATGAATCTCCTCATTCATTGTCGTATCATTGATGAAGGTGCATCTACTTGTATCATGTATATGAGTTGTTGGAAGTCACTTGGCTTGCCGACTTTGTCACAATCACCTACGATGTTGAAAGATTTTGACGGTCATACATATAAGCCTTGTTGAATTCTCAGTAACTTGCAAGTCGAACTAGGGGGGAAATCAGTTACTATTGAAGTTGAGGTCATTGAAAAACCCATTGACTACAATATATTACTTGGAATACTGTGGCTTTACGCTATGGTTGTCGTAGTATTTACCTACTTTCGTATTGTCATCTTCCCCAATAAGGGAAGCATCACAGTCATTGATCAACTCTCCTTCTTCGCCTATGGTTCCCAGAAAAATGGAGTTGTTTTGTTTGTTCATGGACCCCCACCATCTCTTTGGAACATTGGTGTAGGACTCTTTAAGGATTCTTCCCTAATGGGCACCTTTTCATTACCGTCGCCTGCGACATCGCCGAAAATCGCAAAAATAGAGACCTGCAATATGATATCTTCCACTTCATGTGACTTAAGGAAGATTCCCAATGATTCCAAAAGAGATAGGCTGGGTGAAACTATTTTGAGGATAGTTATTTTTCTGTGTCAGCCTCGTTAAAAAAATGAATCAGGTCATGAGGATAGTTCTTTTACTGTGTCAACCTCGTTAAAAAATGAATCAGGTCATGAGGATAGTTCTTTTACTATGTCAACCTCGTTAAAAAATGAATCAGGTCATGAGGATAGTTCTTTTATTGTGTCAACCACGTTAAAAATTTAATCAGGTGTTGAGGATAGTTCTTTTACTGTGTCAACCTCGTTAAAAAATGAATCAAGTCTTGAGTGTTAGACTCTTGTATTTCACAGTATCACATCTAGGTGACTGATTATTGCCTAGATTTGTCATTACTGAAAATAATATTCCATGGCTATCATTTATTTTCGGAGAAAGAAAGGGAGATCTTGACTGTCAAGAGCATTAAATCAACCTATTTTCCTTATAGTTCAGTTGAAAGAGGAAAGTGTTGTTGATTAAGTGTGATGGTGAGAAAAATCCATGCTGCCCTCATTCATTCCATCTACCCTCTTCTTACCTTTCATTTTCCCAAATTATGAACTCCAATGCTCTGAATCCCATTCAATCCCCAAGACCCACATACATAACCTTTGGGACTTATTAATTTATACACCCATTAATATTAAAGTCCAAAATTCTATTTTTATAGCTCTGCCCACCCACTAGTGGGCATATAATTTTCTCAATTAAATTGGCCTTGTTCATAGCTCTGCACCCACTTTAGGCCACTTGATACATTCATATATATCATATGAACCACAATAAACACCCACATTTCCTTTATATCCTAAGTCTGAACACTACCTCGAAACAAACTGTATCTCCCCCTTAAAACCTTTACCTCACAAGTTTTAAAATTTAAGTTGCAAGGGATCATGTTAAAGTAGCCAAAGTGCGATGTGTGATGCCAGGTGGGACCCAATCGTAATCGAAAATCACAAATGCTAAAGAATAGGTGTGGGAGGTAAATGGTAAAGTCGTCGAAGTGCGACGTGCGATGCCAGGTGAGACCCGATCACAATCTAAAATCACAATGTTTAAAGAACAAGTGCGGAGGTAAGAGTTATAATCGCTGAAGTGCGATATGCGATGCAGTGGGGCCCGATCGCAAATCGCAAAGCGCAAGTTTTAATGGATAAGTGTTGGGGTAAATGTCATAATCACCGAAGTGCGATATGCAATGCGGTGGGGCCTAATCGCAATCGCACATTGCAAGTTTTAAAGGTTAAGTGCAAAGGTAAAGTTAAGTCTTGTGCCATGAAAAGTGCGATGTTGGCATGGATGCGATGTGGTTATATCATTGAAATCTAAAGGATTTCAGATCCAGGTGCATTGGGTCAAATATGTTGTTTTGTGAAGAATAGGTTCTAAGCACGACAGCAGAACGCAGCTACATATTCAAAAGGTTTTTCCACCATTTACCCGAGAAAATGGGATTTCTACAAAATGTTAAAAGAACAAAGGGTTTATCCACCAAAGCTACCAGGATTGAAGATTTATTAAAAAATGAACGTGCCAGTGGGGTCAAGTCGGGAAAAAAGGGAATTTGTGATATAACAGCAGAAAACGAAGAGGCGACAGCACAACCACTGATCCACGAAAACGCCAACACCTCATAAATTTAATAATTCCACAACGGTTTTCTGAAGATGAAGAGCCAAAGTGTCATAGCTTTCCTCGCCTCTTCGGGATCACACCAGCCAGATCCTGATCATTGCAAAATTAATAACAAACTCCTAAAAGCCATTGTTGGAGGCCAAGCTTTCCTTATCACCGCCTGCATGTTTACACTTGTCTAGTTTCTTCTTGAATGTAATCACTGCAGTAGACAGATTAACTGACTTAAGTTTTGTATAAATGTTGCATGCATTATAAATATGAAGGAGGATATGAATGGGAAAAAACCATTGTAATAGACTCATCCTATTGTAAGCACTCTCTTTTGGATTAATGAATGATTATGTTGCTTTCCAGATTCTTGTGTGATGATCTGTGGTGAAGTGTTTTCCCATGTAATTTGTTATTCTCATGTTTTCGCATATTGTTGTTCTTTCTCTAGTGCAGATAGAAATTTTTGTGTGGGATTTACCATGGCGTACCCTGCTCAGTCTTGAAACAGTATTTTATGTTTTCCTCTAAGACCTGAATGCAGAATTCAGAGATGGTATGCTCTGCATCCATGTTGAACCTTAATTTCCTCCTCCTTTCCATTTCAAAAGCTGTAAAGATCCATTGACATGGCTAGCTTTCCTGGTTGCACCTGACCTTAGTTGTTCATCCATTTGAATCTTTTTGCACAGGTTTGACTCCATATCCCAATGGCCCTCTTCCGCTGCCTCAACCAAATCTTCAAACAAACCCCTATGCACTAATAGCTAACCTAAAATTCCCCTATAAACAAAGCTATATCTAACAGATAGATCCCTCTCTAAGTCCAGGAAGGCTAGGTCTTGGATTCCAAAGCGGTTTGATGTTTCCCTCTGTGATTTTGTCTTTAGCCTTTAGAAATTACGAAGTGATAACATAATTGCGACTCCACTAAGGAAGATATTTATCTTCCTCAAAAAGTACATCAAAGTTCAGATCTGATTACTAATGGTGGAAAGTGACCAAACACAAGAAGGCTGCAATTATTCACCTGGCGACTCCATGATTCAAAGAACCTGGCTTTTGAGCATTCGTGGTGACTCCACAACACGCTGACCAGAGTTCCTGCTGAAGAAGATGACAAGGTTTGTGGCAGACCTTCTATCTAGTGAAGTTTTAAATGCATTCAGGAATTTGTTATCATAATTTTAGCTTGATGAAGATTTCCTAGAGGCTGTCTTTCTCATTTTGAAATCAAGAAAATTTAGTCCTGAAGCTAGAACATGTTTTTTGGAGATATTTGTTGAATGATATGAAACTAGTATTGAACTTTTGAATTCTCAAATTCAGTCATATAATTTCTGAGATCCTAAAGAATTCTTGGAAAATCTTCCTTCCCCTAAGCAAGAGGAAATTGTACTACCTCTTTACTTACATATTAAGGATGATTGTGCTTTCAAGTACCATACTGAAGATGAGGTTTCAAGGTTTGATACTGAGGATATAACTGATCAACTAGTCATTGAAGGCCTAGAAGCAAATATTTTACATCGTGCTTTTATTGATCCTATAGTAGATTATATGGAGGTTCTTTTTAGCTCAAGTTGTCAAACATGTATTCTCTATAAAGACCAAATACATCAACAGTTTCCATTACATATTATAACTTTGGTTATGAGGACACATAATCAAGTTATACTACTGATTTTCCTGACGAGCAGTCAAGTTATCCATCTGTTTCTGATGCTACTTGATTGGTTTCATTGGCATTATTGTATCATTTAGAACAGCAGCAATTTTAGTAGAGAAGGGTAGGTATTTGTGCAAATAAGCCCAATACTTTGAGAATATTTTCAGTTTTAGTTTCAGATTGCTTTCCAATTTTCAGTACAATTTTATTCTAGACTTCAGTTTGTAGAGAGTGTTGATTTGATATTGTCAGCCACAGAGGTTTTGTAGCAGACTAAGTTTTAGATTTGGGATCAGGCCACTAGTCTAAGGTTTTCTCGACACCTCCTGATGGAGCTGCCATCCCCAGCTGGAGCCACTATTAGACTCCTATATTTCATGGTATCACCAGGTGACTGATTATTGCTTAGATTTGTCATTGCTGAAAACAATATTCCATGGCTATCATTTATTTTCAGAGAAAGAAAGGGAGATCCTGCTGTCAAGAGCATCAAATCAATATATCTTCCATATAGTTGAGTTGAAAGAGGAAAGTGTTGTTGATTAAGTGTGATGGTGAGAAAAATCCATGCTACCCTCATTCATTCCATCTACCCTCTTCTTACCTTTAATTTTCCCAAATTCTGAACTCTAGTGCTCTAAATCCCATTCAATCCCCAAGACCCACATACATAACCTTTGGGAACTTATTACTTTATAAACCCATTCATATTAAAGTCTGAAATTTTATTGTTATAGCTCTGCCCACCCACTAGCATCCATGTCATTTTCTCATTTAAACTGGCCTTGTTCACACCTCCGCACCCACTTTAGGTCGCTTGATACATTCATATATATCATATAAACCGCAATAAACACCCACATTTCCTTTATATCCTAAGTCTGAACACTACCTCGCAACAAACCGTATCTCCCCCTTAAAACCTTTACCTCTCATCGTAGGCCACAAGTTTTAAAAGTTAAGTTGCAAGGGATCATGTTAAAGTAGTCGAAGTGCGATGTGTGATGCTAGGTGGGACCCAATTGCAATCGCAAATCACAAATGTTAAAGAATAGGTGCGGGAGGTAAATGGTAAAGCCACCAAAGTGCAATGTGCAATGCCAGGTGGGACCTGATCGCAATAGCAAATCGCAATGTTTAAAGAACAAGTGTGGAGGTAAGAGTTATAATGGTCGAAGTGCAATATGCAATGTGGTGGGGCTTGATCGCAAATCGCAAAGCACAAGTTTTAATGGATAAGTGCATAGGTAAATGTTATAATCACCGAAGTGTGATATGCGATGTGGTGGGGCCCGATCGCAATCGCACATCGCAAGTTTTAAAGGTTAAGTGCAAAGGTAAAGTTAGGTCTTGTGCCATGCGAAGTGCAATGTTGGCATGGATGTGATGTGGTTATATCGGTGAAATATAAAGGATTTCAGATCCAGGTGCATTGGGTCAAATACGTTGTTTTGTGAATAAATGGGGCTAAGCGTGACAACAGGACATGGCTACACATAAAAAGGGTTTTTCCACCATTTACCCGAGAAAAGGGGATTTCTGCCAAACATTAAAAGAACAAAGGGTTTATCTGCCAAAGCTACCAGGATTGAAGATTCATTAAAAAGGGAACGTGCCAGTGGGGTCAAGTCAGGAAAAAAGGGCATTTATTGTATAACAGCAAAAAACGAAGAGGCGACATCATGGCCACCGATCCACAAAAACGCCAGCACCTCATAAATTTAATAATTCCACAATGGTTTTCTAAAGATGAAGAGCCAAAGTGTCAGAGATTTCCTCACCTCTTCGGCATCACACCAGCTAGATCTTGATCATTGCACAATTAATAATAGATTGCTAAAAGCCACTATTGGAGGCCAAGCTTGTCTTATCACTGCCTGCATGTTTCCACTTGTCCATTTTATGCTTGAATGTAATCACTGCAGTAGACAGATTAATCGACTTAAGTTTTGTATAATTATTGCATGCATTAGCAATATGAAGGAGGCCCGGAAGGGGAAAAAACCATTGTAATAGACTCATCCTGTTGTAAGCACTCTCTTTTGGATTAATGAATGATTATGTTGTTTTCCATATTCTTGTGTTATGATCTGTGGTGAAGTGTTTTCCCATGTAATTTTTTATTCTCCTGTTTTCGCATATTGTTGTTCTTTCTCTACTGTAGATAGAAATTTTTGTGTAGGATTTACCATGGGGTACCCTGCTCAGTCTTGAAACAGTATTTTATGTTTTCCTCTGAACCTGAATGTAGAATTCAGAGACGGTCTGCTCTGCATCCACATTGAACCTTATTTTCCTCCTCCTTTCCATTTCACAAGGTGTAAAGATCCATTGACATGGCTAGCTTTCTTGGTTGCACATGACCTCAGTTGTTCATCCATTTGAATCCTTTTTCACTTGTTTGACTCCATATCCCAATGGCCCTCTTCCGCTGCCTCAACCAAATCTTCAAACAAACCCCTATGCACTAATAGCTAGCCTAAAATTCCCCTATAAACAAAGCTATATCTAACAGAGAGAGCCCTCTCTAAGTCCAAGAAGGCTAGGTGCTGGGTTCCAAAGCAGTTTGATTTTTCCCTTCGGGGTTTTGTCTTTAGCCTTCAGAAATTACGGAGTGATAACATTGAGGATAGTTCTTTTATTGTGTCAATCTCATTAAAAAAATGAATCAGGTCTTGAGGATAGTTATTTTACCGTGTCAACCTCGTTAAAAAAATGAATCAAGTCACGAGGATAGTTATTTTACTATGTCAACCTTGTTAAAAAATGAAATAAGGTCATGAGCATAGTTCCTTTTCTTGTGTCAAGCTCGTTAAAAAATGAAACAAGGTTCCATGAGCATAGTTCTTTTCCTGTGTCAAGCTGGTTAAAAAATGAAACAAATCTTCTCCTAATTAATTCGAGTCTTTCATCTGATCTCGTAAATGAGCCTTCATTCCATCCAGCTATTAGTAACCAGTAGTCTACTTAAGTGAATGAAATGAAACTTGGGGGGCATATGCTCTTGCAGGGGGGCATTGAAACAATTTCAAGCACAGTTTTCTCTGTTTCAAGCTTGTGTAAAAATGAAACCACTTTCAAGCATGATTTTTCCTTTGTTTCAAGCTTGTGTAAAAATGAAACAAACCTATTTCAAGCAAATTTTTCTCTATTTCAAGCTTGTGTAAAAATGAAACTACTCTCAAACATATTTTTTCCTATGTTTCAAGCTTGTATAAAAATGAAACCTAGATTGATTCCATTTTGGTTATTATTTTCAAGACTCGTTAAACTCATGAAAAGCTCGAGCTTCTTTTTCTATTCTTTTCATGCTCGTAAAATGTACATGAAAATGTTGAGTTCTTTATGTTTTTTTCTGCTCGTTAATTAAATTGAAATTCAGCGATATGAGTACACTTTTTATCACTTTTTCGAACTCTTTAAAACTTACAAAAAAGAGAAACCATGGAGTTCTCTTTCATCTCTTTTCAGACTCCCATAACATGCAAATATTTTCGAGCACTTTTCCTTTAGAGCTCGTAAAAGGAATTGAAATGACATCTACTCAGTATAAGTTTAACTCTTTTCAAGACTGAGATAGATTATTTACGAAAAAGGAACACCGTAGTCAAACATGGCTAGGAGGTTCTCTCAGGTATTATTTTACACCTTTTCAGATCTGAGGGACTAATTTACGAAAAATAACTTGTGGATTTTTCTTTTCGTCCCTTTTTAAAACTCTCTAAACATGAAAAAGGACCGAGTTTTCATTGTTGTTAGACTCGTTAAAGCATCAACTAGCAATGAAATTGTCCATCATGACAGGATCGAGTTTCACCTTCGCTAGACTCGTTAAAGCATCACATAGCGATGGATTCACCTGAAGGGTGGAATTATACATCAAGAATATGTTATCCTCCTCAAGCTTGTTAAAAAATAAATAGGTGATGGTCAGCAATGACTGGGGAAAATTGGAAAGGGATAAAAAAAATTATGGTAGCAATTCGCTCTTGAACATGACACTCATTCACTTCATATCTGTGACTTTTGGGTTGGGTAATCTTCTTGATGGTCTATCATACCTATGGTCTATCACACCATCCATCACTTTGGTTTTGGGTCAATGCTTCCAATTCATTCAGTGTAGCCGATATGTTCAAAAGAAGTCACTCAGTGATTCCTCATCCATTTCAATAATCATAAACCTTCATTTCATGACCACCATCCCTAAACATTGCTTCATCAGTCACATTATGTCTCCAAAATAATTACTCCTATATTATGTCATTGATGGAGGATATATCAAGGCCCTCCTACGATTTGTCACTTCTTGTCGACATCAATTCATCATCCAAGGTGTTGACTTAGAAACAACCTTTCAATACCTTGGAGCTTGCTTACATCAATGACGGGTTTCTCACTTCCAGCGATAGGTTGGCATCATAGGCCTTCAACCGAAATACTTTGTATGGTGTTCGACATCAAATCATCTATTCACACCATGTAGAATGTACTGCAATACCTTGAGAGCCATTATCATCAATGATGGTTTCTCTCGCATCTATTAACAACTTACATCATTAGCTGGTATTCAGATAGTGTCTTCCCATGTTCGAATTCATATCACATATTCACAAGGTTAGACTCGTACTTAAGCGATCAAGTGGATGAGATAGAAGACCCCAGATCTAGTTTCATCCATTCAGGCTGTTATTTCAGTAGTAGTACCAAATAATTCGTACGATGGTCTTTACACAGATGGTCATCCTATCATGGGTCTATATTCGTAGATGAATTTCTGATGTTATGATAGTTTATGTGCTGAGTATGGGTATGCCTCCCTCAGAAATCCATGTCCAAGATGAAAATATATTATGATTTAATGTATTGTAATGTATTGTAATTGATGTAGGTCACCATTCGCTTCAAATCCTACTCATCACATCGTAAAGCATATCAATCAACATTATCATTTTTGACTTCATACTTTAGGGGGGAAATTTTTACAGGTCAATTTGGGCATCATCCCAAAACCCATATCAGTTTTAATTAGGGTCTATCATACTCTAAATTAGTTGCTACATGCCCTAAACAAGTCATCCCATTGATGTTTTTCCTTCATGAAAGTTTCATTACTTAGATGCCAATTGAAGTGCCCCATTGAGCCATCAACGCACCCCTAGACTGTAGTAAGTGATTCTCATAACATCTACTCCCATGCAAGGTTGTGTTACAGAGGATCTAGGCCCACTTCAGAGTGCGTTGGTCGACTGGGAGAGAATTGTTCATTGGATTACAGGAATCTTCCCAACCTCTAGTGGCTTCTAGAAGTTGTTCTAGCTTTCACATCATCTGATAGCTTTTAATATGGACACCATGGATCCATTGAACCTCTTATCCTCCTATTCCCATTAACAAGGAAACCTCTTCATCCATTTTTGGAAAATCCATTCAATGATTCATTAATGTCAAAATACCTTCATCTACTTATAAATTGAGCATTAATCATAGTGCACAAGAGAGCAATAATTTGTATTAGTAGAGTTATGATAGTGAGATCACAGCTCTTGGAGGTTTTTTCTGCATGTAATGTTATGTTGTTGGAGTTATGATTTTGGTGTGAGGAGGATGGGACTGAAGCAAGAGTGAGTTGACATTGAATCAATCCAATTGGTTGTAACTTCTCCTTCTACTTCATAATAAAGACATTTGTTCCTTTCCTTAAACACGTTTCAATGATGTCATATTTGTATTTAAAAATGAAATCGATTCAATTTGTTTAACATGAATATATCATTTGCCTTTATTTCATTTTCTATCTTCTATTTTCCATTGCAAGTACCAATAAAGCGAGTTAAGATCGATTGAAAGCGACGGAAGCGGCGAAGGGAGGCAAGGGAAAATGAATAGATTACATGTAGGTTTTCTTCCCTTATCTATTCATTTTAAGGAAAATATAAAATATATTTCTTTATGTTGTTCTAAGTGCAACCACCACTCTTATGGAAATCATACTTATCCATAGGTTTTATTTCCGTAAAACAATATTGAAGATTCAATTTGAAAAATGAGAAAGAAATATGGCTGAAACAACGAAATCAGATTTGGAAATGCTTTTAGAGAAGGAACGAAAGGAAAATGATGACTGAATGAGGCAAAGAGATGAGGTTCCTTATCAAAAGGAAGAAATTTATAGAGAGAAAAAAAATACATATATCACAAAACAGTTAGATGAAGCGCTTGCAACCATCATAGAGCTTGAAAGGAAAGCAAGGCCATTGAAATGACAAAGGAGGATTTGGAGGGCTATTTCAATCGCTTGAAGATTGAAAAATAATAAATCAAGGAAATATATGAATCATGGTAAAGGTATATGGATGAGGTCCTTAATTAGAAGAAAGAAGTTGGTAGAGAAAATTTAACACTCAGATCCTATTTGCACCTGATATCTGCCCTTAAATCACATTATATTTAGTTGAATGAGAATATCAGAAGGTGGATGAAAGGGAGAGACAGACTCGTAAAGAAAATAATATTTCTTAGGGTATGGCTCTATGCCCAGTACAGGTGCTATGTTAGCTAAGATGAATTTTTGGATTCTCAGTGGAAGAAGAGGAGGTATGCGCATGGATTAAAAAACCAGGTTTTTGTTGAAAGCATTGCCTCAAGCAATGAAAGGAACACTTCCCAACTGAGCCTCACATGAATCCTAGAAAACACCAAGACGTAAAGAGAGTAACGCCTTGTTAAACGGGATGATGTGCGTGAATTAAGAGATGTTGAAATGGGTGTTTTTGCCATACATCAAGTGGAGAAATAGATAGGGGAAGTTTCCCTCTTAGTTCCTCTCGGTCAAAAGGCACATAAGAAAAAAACTTCCACAAAAACCACCCCTGGAACTTGCTAGCTTGTGTTCATACCTCCATTGGAAACATTTCAATCTCTATCATGATAAAGCTACAACTACGGATGTTCCAATTTTCAACCCATATCGCATCATATCAAAGTCGCAGTTTTGGTGGCCAGCTCCTAAGTCAGAAAGTTTCACTATGAAGCCTCAGGCCAAAATAGAAAATATAGAGTTGTGACTATGCAACCTCCATAAGTCACATCACCACCCAGGTTGCCAATTCACGTTTCGGGACTCAAGAAAGCCGACGAGAATTGCCACCAGTCTTGTGGTGCGACTATGTGACCTCTGGTAAGTCGCAACTTCTCCCGTTGATCACTAAGTCGCAGCAAGGGGCAGAAAATGAGTTGGAGTCCCAAGGCAGAATGCAAATTTTGTTCCAACTGTAGTTTAGGCTTTGGATACAATTTATTTTACTCCTCCATACGTGTGTGATTTGTCAACTAACAATTTAAAAAGCAATAGTGATTGTGAAATCAGTAGTAGGAACAACATTTCTTTCATCAATGGCCCCGAGAAGTGATATATGAAATATTGAAAAATTTCGATAAGATTCCCCAAGTCGCATAACCGCGCCATATTGGCTCAACCAAGAAACTAGAAAGTGAGAGTTAAACTGCAATGGGACTATGTTAATTCTGTCAGGGTCACCAGGTCACTGAAAACCACATCAATTCATGGGGAACAAAACTTGTGACCTACCTTTAGCGCAACTTGGTGATATCCTAACAAGTCGTAGTTCCTCTACATGATTCTCAGTTAAATGCAAAAGAAATAAGGTGTGAGTCCCTTTTGTTAAACATCAAAGTGTGGGGTTTTACATATGGTGGATACAAAACAAGCATCTCACAAAACTTGCAACATCAATGACATTATGTATAACATTAATATTGAGAAAAAATGCATTGGTGTCGTAGGGCTCCATCATTAATTCTAGTGGAAAATAATATTAATATAGAACAATTGTATGGCACCATGTATACACATGATGATGCGAGTAGACATTATGGATCGACCTTGGTATCATATCATGACATGAGGAAAGCATTCAATCTTGATCTATGTCATGGACACCACATTGACATTCCAAGATCTCCCCCCTCCCCATTATCATACTTAAACAAGCTCAATATGATCACGCATGGGTTGTACAGATGTTCCTCTACAAAAGAGGATTACACAGGGGTCCTAATTGATAAATGTATTATATCTCTAATTTTGTTATCTTATTGCATATATATGGATAATTTTAATGTGTCCATTTGTAGGTAGCATGAGGGAGTAGTAGTGTTGACCTTAGTGAAGGCAGTTGTTTTTTTCCACAAGAATCTGGACAACTAGGATTTAAACCAAGAAGAAAACTCACATCATGTGGATGCTCAATGTTTTGTGTCAGTGACAGGGGAAATGACAAGCAAACATGTAACAAATAAACATCACTACCCCAATCATCAACTTGTGAAAATTCCCTTGGCAGTGTAATGGAATTGGCAGCGTATAGAAGCTATTGATTTGCATGAAAAAATCTAGGGTTTCCTTTGGCGAGAAAGGTGGTTCCTTACAAAACTCCCAAAACCTCACCATCAGCTCAAAGGTGCATCACAAAAATATGGATGACTGTAAATCGAGCATGGTGGCAGTAGGATAGGCGGGTTGCAAGACTCAGCAACCACATCTTTGCAGCATATGTGATCTAAAAGTGATTGAATAAAGTGCTTAAGAAGTTTGATTGGTTTGTCCTTTAGATTCACTGTTAACTGAAGTATGCATTAATGAGAAATGACATAAACCAACAGCTTAAATGAATTAAATAACCGCAATAATTAGAGAGAATAAGAGGCAAACAATTTGATGATGGAGTTCGTCCCTCCTGGACTACATCTTCGGGTCCGCTTTTAAGTGGGCGTCCATTTTTATTAGGATTGATCTTGGAGAATATTTACACTGAAATGGAATAGAAATAATGTGCTCGCAGGCACTTTTGAACCCTATAAACAGAAAGTAATCTTCGCTACCTTTCCGACGTCTGTCTCTGTGCTCAATTCTGACCACCGACGGCTGAGCAGTGCTGCAATCAATTTCGCCTCTAACCTCTTGAAACTGCACTCAAAAGCACTCTATCTTCCATAAACCAAAGATGCCTTCATGAAGAACTTGCATCGCTTTAATAGCTGCATTCGAACCTTTGTTTGCCAAAATTAGCAATTTGTTGAGGATTTGGAGGGATAAAAGGTATGAATCCTATCTCATTTCACAATCCTATGGATTAATTGATATACCATAGCGCTACAATAATGTTAAAAACCCACTTTAAACCATATAATAAAATTTCATAACCGGGCGGCTTGCTAATCGGGCGGAGGTGACAAACTTTCGGCATGTGAACAGTCATTTTGGCGGTCGGATCCCGGCAGTTAAGGTGGCTCCGACGGTCACAGCGCACTGTTACGTCCGGCGGTGACGGTTCAACCTTATCACATCATACAACTCCATCAGTTATGGTAACAGTTTTCAAACCCGACAGCTCATAACCCATGTCTGCTGCGGTCTTAACAACTCTGGTCACATCTTCGACACAGTTTTATTACCACGCGGTTATAGACTAACGCTGTGGTGTTTTAAAGTTTTATATATGTTTTAATATATATGTCTGAACCTTATAAAAAGATTTTAAACCCAATTATTCGAACCATATATAATAAAGTTTTTGACCAAACATTCTCCGAACCTTTAATAATATTTTTAGTAAGGTTTTAAAATATGGTTTGTAATGTGGCCCTAGGACTTTAAGGCCTTAGGATTTAGATTTAATGTCTTAGAATTAGGCTTTTAACATTATTTTTTGTAATAATTTGTTTTGCTAGGGATTTTTAGACCATAGGATTTTTTTAAGGCTTAGGTTTAATGCATAGGACTAGGTTTTCACACCATGCTTAGTTTTGGACACCATAGGATTAGAGTTTTTAGGAATAGGACTTAGGCCATCACTGAGATCTTAGATGATGTGGATAGGGTTTTTAGACTAGGTATAAGGATTTTAGGTCTAGGTATAATTTTTAACCTTAGACTTTTACAATGTCCTTTTAATCCTTAGTTTAGGATTAAAACCGTTTACAGAAAATTCGATCCTTATGACATCTGGTGGTCCTTTTCATTGGTGATTTGACGATACTGAAGACTGAACTAGACGTCAAACTGCTGGAGTTGACTTGGAACTCTGTTGACTTGTACTGACCAAGATCCTCCTGGATCAATCCTCTCCACTTAAAAAGCTTTTGGACCACAAAAGCTTAATTTAAACTAACAATAAGTGAGAATACAGCTCTCTCACTTTCATCTTGACTTTGATGACATACAACCATACCTGCTCGTTGACCTGAAACTGATGCTTATCATGGCGCAGTTTGATCCTGTCTTGACTCAATGCTTGTCGTGGCGTAGAAGAATGTAAAGCTTGATTGTAAGCTTACTGCACAAATTGTATACTGTAGTTACCTTGAAGAATATGTATCCCGGTCCTATTCACCATTTTTGTCTGTCCTTGAACCAAATCCATGCTGCCCCATGGTTGCAAAGGAACTGGAAGTGGTGTTTGCAAACCAATATTTTGATTGTTGGCCTGCTTGTCGAACACATTACACATCCCTTTATGTACTTCACAATTGTTTCATACATATGAGGCCAATAACAATAAATTTGACTTTGTGTCGTAGTCTTGCTTACGCCTGCAATCTGAGAAAGATAAATTTCCCGCAAAACTTGCACCTTTTCTATCTGAGCATTATGAGTTAGTGATTCAAAAGTATCTTCAAAATGTTCTACATAATTTTCATAAACCAATGAACTTTTATGCAGTACTACTGAAGCATTTAAAGACAACATATCAACTACTTTAATTATTACACCTTCCCTGTCCTTCATTACTAAGTGATTTTGCTGAATAAATCCCATCCAATTGTAGTGAGATTGTTGCATCTTAGTATATGACTTAAAGTATTGAAGTAGCTGATAATCTATGTGAATCACTATTTCCATTGCATATCCTTTAACATCTATTTTAACTTCATATGGCTATTGATGATTTATCAATGTTGTAAAATGTTTCTGCTTAATTGAATCAACTTTAACATCGACACTTATTCCCCATGCCCTGTTTTGCTTATGAGCCAAAATTATGGGTGAACTATATGGAGTTAAATTGTGTCACTTGAATTCCATCCCTGAAATTTGTTGCTTTATTTCTTTACACTCTACAACTGACTTGTGACACATTCCATTATTAGAGGCATCAAACATCGACTTCATCTCATGTGATATTTTCTTTTTATGAAGTAGATTTTTTGGTTCTTTAATTAGATCCTGAAATGAATCTACCTTCCTAACCAAATTACCTTCATACTAAATTTCACAACCTGAACAAGCATCAATAAGATTCTTATGTTGCTCTTTTATCGACATGAGTATGTATCTCCTACTTGAACTTATTAAGCGCTTCATCTGATTATCATTAATTAAATTCAAGTGATCTTTGTTTTTATGTGCCCGAATGATGTACTTAATCCCATATTTTCTGAGATGATACACATGTTCCTTTCTATAAAATACTGCATCACGGTCATAGAGATAAGGGCTACCTAAGACAATTCCACAAATGTCTAACAGTATCACATCTAGCTCCACTTCATCGATATAGTTAGCTGTGATTGCAAATTTTAACCGACACTGTTTGATAACATGAATTTGACTTTGTTACTTTAACCACCCTAAAGGATATGGCTTTGGATGATTATGTGTTTTCAAACCCAATTGTTTAACCAATGACTCAGAAATCAAATTTGCCTGTGATCCCGTATCGAACAATGTATCTATCTTAGTATGCTTTTAAGTTACCCTTATATGAAATAACTCGATTCTTTTATCTTCATTCTGTTGTTTGATGTTTGAAGAAGTAGAAGTACTAACATCAGAAATTTTACCTGTTGTAGCCATAGCAGTGATTTTACCTTCATCACCTGAATTGGATCCCAAGTCCAAGCCTTGTTGGACTGTTGTTTCAGCCTTCTTTTCATCCTTCTTCGATTGAAACTTCTTCGGCTTCAGTTCCGGATGAAGTTTCCAACACCTAGCTTCATCATGGCCAATCCTTTGACAATGTGTACACGTAGGTCTATATTCTTCCTTCTGAGCTATGGCAGTCTTCTTTCCCTTTGACTTGCCCTTCCTTTTGCTGTCTTCAGTTTCCATCTGTTTGGATGTCTTTGGTGTAAACTTGAATGGTCTGCCACCTGATTCGACATGAATTTCTTGAACACAAACTTCATCAAAATCATTAGGATTTAACATTAATAATGTATGCTGCAAATATGAGTGCAAACTTCCAATATATTTCAACAAAGTTTCTTTTGTGTCCAAAGAAATACCGAGCGATAATGCCTTCTTTCTGAATTCATGTGTGAACTCTTGAACACCTTGTCCTTTACCTTGTCGCAAGCGCTGCCAATCAATTACAGCTTGTTGTGTGTGACCCAACGGATAGAATTGTTTCTTTAGAGCTTTAATAAACTTAGTCCATGAGGTGATAAATTTTCCTTTACGCTTTAAATCTATCTGTGTCCTACTCTCCCACCAGATTAAAGCAGTACCCACCATTCTAAGAGTAGCTAATTGGATCTTTTTCTTATCATCAGTAATATCTTGAATATGACAATAGACTTCTAACTGTTTTACCCAATTATCTAGTTTCTCAGGGTTTATTTCACCATCATACACAGGTAATTCGAACTTAACATCAAGTTTCAAAAGTGGATTATTATGTTTCTTTTCTTTTTCTGATTCGGAACTAGAAGTAGAAGAGGAAGAAGAAGATGATGGAGATGACAGAGGAGAAGGAGTTTTATCTGCCTTGCCTTTACCCTTCTTTGATGCCTTTGACGATGAGGCTGCATCCCTCGTCTTCTTGTCTTCATATAATTCTACCAACATTTGTTGCATGTTTAGAAACATCTACTGGATTTGATTCTCATCCATGGGTTTCTTTTCATTAGCTTCAGGAGTCTCAATGGTCTCAATCCCTATAAATTTTAACCTTAGACTTTTACAATGTCCTTTTAATCCTTAGTTTAGGATTAAAACCCTTTACAAAACATTTGATCCTTATGACATTTGGTGGTCCTTTTCACTGGTGATTTGACGATACTAAAGACTGAACTGGACATCGAACTGCTGGATTTGACTTGGAACTCTGTTGACTTGTACTAACCAAGATCCTCCTGGATCAATATGAGAAACCACCATCCTAGGGTTTCCAAGAGCCCTTGACATCCCCTCTTCTCGTTCATTATGATGTAAATATTGCTCACCATAATGTGAGTAGCTATGCTGAGACTGATCAGAGCATGCAATGGTCAATAGGCATGAGGGAGCAGTGATGAAGTTTAAGAGTCATGTGGGGAGGTCAAGAGTCACGGTAGGTGAACAGTGACTCTGTCTCTATAAAATTCACCTCATGCCTCATAGAGGAATAATTTTGGCCCTTGAGTGGAGGCTAAGACGAGATATTTGATAGGTGCTTAAGAGCTAAGGGCACTCAACTCTTGGTAGCTATAAGAGGGAGTTGTGGTGAGGCTAAGGTTTTGCATCAGGCATTGGTATGAATATCCCACGTTCCACTATTGGGTTTTGACGAGTTGCAAGATATGTATTTGAAGTTGTAGCAGCATTAATAAGACATTCTTAATTTTCGGCACTAATTCGCATGCTTTCTCATGGTGATAGTGTTATGAAGAATTCTAATCTACGGATAATCTATTCTTCCCTGAGTATGGTGTTCCTTCACTCGGAACAACAAAATAAAGGTAAATGTTATTTTCTCTAAAATAGACAGAAAGATAGCAGAGATAAAGACCTACTTGTGATCCTTCGCTCTCATTCCTCTTCTATTGTCGTTCCCGTCACTCTTAATCTAGTTGAAACCTGCTTGATCAATACCTGCAATCAAAGACAGAAGACAACAAATGAAATACAGATATACATTCTATCTACCTTAACCAAATTGAACCAATTAAATTTGAGAATACATACACATTTGAGAATACATCCACAAGATATAAGTGCATATATGAGAGAAAGAAAAAATATCTTTATTGAAATAATAGGAGGAGTAGATTACAACAAGTGGATTAGTTAGTGGTCAACCTACTCCAACTTAATTTCTTCCTCATCACACCAAGCATCATCTCAGAAGCATAGCAGTACTTCGGCTTGCATCAATTGAGAATCCAACAGCATAACACTACACAAATTTTTTCCTCCCTTGCACTTAGATGAGTGCTCAATTTATAGGGAAATTGTAGGTAGTTTCTCAATAAATGATATTGAATGGATTTCTAATAATATATGAGACATGTTTCCAGGTTCAATGGTGATGGATGAACACATGTATTCGAAGTATGACACCTATGATCTCTTCTAGAAGGCACTGGACATGTGGAGATTCTCGGAACAATGATGATTTAGCTCCCAGGAGACCAACACACCCTTAAGTGTTGGAAGTGCTTTGTAGAGCACCCTTGCATGGGGGTAAGTGCTTTGCAACGCACTTAGGCCCATTCAGATGAGAATTGATGAGCCAATGGTCATTTTAGCTATACTTCAAACATTAAAACTCTCATGAATCAAAGCCATTAGTGGAATGACTTCTCTAGGGCATGTAGCAACTGAATTAGGGGATGATAGACCTTGTTTGTATTGAATTAGGGGATGATAGACCCTATTCATACTGGTCTTAGGGATGATTCCCAAATTAACCTGTAACAACTTCCCCCTAAAGCATGAAGTCAAAATAATGATAATATTTGGATGAGATGCTTTACGGTGTGATGAGTAGGATCTGAAGCGGGTGGTGACCTACATCAATTTGAAATACATTACATCATTATATCTTGTGCATATTGGACATGAATTGCTGAGGGAGGCATACCCATGCTCAACACATAAACTATCATAACACGTATATAAATCAAAAATTCATCTACAGATATGGGCCCATGATAGGATGACCATCTATATGTAAATCCATCGTACAGATGATGTGGTACAAATCCTGAAATCGCAGCATGGATAGATGAAACTAGATCCGGGGTCTTCTATTTCATTTACTCGATCGTTCGAAGTATAAGTCTAACCATGTAAATATGTGATATGAAGTCGAACATGGATATACATCTTCTGATTACCAGTCGTTGATGTAAGCCATTAACAGACGTGAGAGAAACCACCGTTGATGTTAATGGCTCTCAAGGTACTGCAGTACAAGTTGCATGGCGTGAATAGATGATTTGATGTCGAACGCCAAACAAAATATTTACGTTGAAGGTTTGTGATGTCAACTTATCGCCGGAAACGAGAAACCTGCCATTGATGTAAGTATGTTCCAAGGTACTGGAAAGATGTTTCTAAGTCAACTTCCTGGATGATGATCTATTGTCAAAAGGAAGTGACTCGTCATAGATACAACATGAAACAAGAGTAATGATTTTGGAGACAAAATGTAACTTTGAAGCAATATTCAGGGATGGCGGTTGTTATCACCCAAAAATTTTCAAAACATTATTGTGTCAACTCTGTTTTTTATCATGATTTCAAAATAGGTTTAGAAGTCACTTTAGGATTTGGTTAAGGGTAGGTTAGATTTTTACAAGTTCAAAGGTCATCATTGAGTTCAAATAAAGTCTTTTAAAGGTCCATTCATTGTCAAATATCCATAATTTCCTTTTAGGAGTCATTCCATAAAGTTTCAGGTCAAAATTCTGCAATTAGCCAAGAATCCACGTTTTCGACTAGTTCAAAAAAGTTGATTTGCGCTACGAAAGTGCTAATTCATAGCGCAAACTAGGAAAAATACATTGTCGGCGCTACGAAAGTGCGATTTCTTAACCGTCTTGTCAATTGAGCTGAAATTTGTCAGAATCTGTTGGGAAATGATAGGTTAATGGTATGATGAGTCAGTTAGTGATGAGATTCAATGTACTTACCCATATTGCAGTCATCATTGTCATCATAGGGTATGAATGAGGCATCATTCAGTTATGAGATGACATTTCAAATTCAAAATCTTGCCTAATTTAGTCATTCTCATTTCATTTGCCTCCATACGAATGTCTGAACTTTGAAGTAGTCAAGCCAAACCTGTGGTTGTTCCATACAAAGGTTATCTTCATCCTAATCAGGCAAGGTTGTTTCATATACTTAAGCGAGGCAAATATATCCTAATCAAGCGAGGCTATTTCATATATTCAAGCGAGGTTGTTTCATATATTCAAGTGAAATTGACAGGTTTTTCTGAGAAGCATGGCAGAGGAAAAGAAAGTCCATAGAGGGGTACATTTCTTAAGATATGAGCCTGAAAATATAAAGGCCATTGTTGAAGACCCAGCAGTGATGGAGGCATTCAGCAGAGTAGGTTGTCTTCGGTTTTGTGAAAAACTGCAGGGTTGCCACACACAGGTTTCCAAATAATTTACCTTGCACTTCAATGGAACAACTACCAAGGTTGTAATGCTAAATGTGCCAATTTCACTAGAGACTATTGTTGTTGTGACAGAGATATCAAGGGGCCAATAAACTTGGTTTAAAGGTTTCAAATTTGATATGGAGCCATGCAATGAATTCATGAAACCTGAGTATGCAAATATGGACCTCAATAATGCAATCCCTAGAGGTAGCATCAAAGACACTTATGCAAAGTTGTTTCTCAACATCCAGAAATATTTTACATGTGAAGGCAGGTATCATAAGGTCTACACATATCATTTCAAGTTGCTTCTGCATTTCACAGGGAAAATTTCACTTGATTTTCCCTTTTACCTGCATAGGAGTCTTGCTAAAATGGCTGATAAAGTACAAGCCAAATCTGAAGGTTGTGAAACATCTTTGTTTCATCATGGTTTTATGAAGTTGTTGATTTTGAATGAGCTTCAGAAGATAGGAATGGATTGGTCATCCTTTTTTTTTATGAATGGTTTTGAGTTGGAAACCCTAACCCCAGCTAGAAACCCTAAAACTAAAGGAACTCCTTCACCACCAGTAGTAGAGTCTAGTCAACATGTGGTTGCAAAACCAAAGGAATTTGAAAAACTGAAACCAAGGAAACAATTTGAGAAAAGGACAAAGCAGACACAAGTTCTTATTTCACAAACTCCATCACCTGCAAAACAGAGGTCAAAGAGTGTCAAAGAGGCAAAACAGAAAAAGGATGTCAGCAAGCAAGAAATCAAAAGAGTGACAAGAATCCAAGCAGTGGCATCAAAATGAAAGACATTTGTTTCATTTTCAGAGGATAGACCAGTAATTAAGGGAAATTTAGATGATATCCTGCATGTTATTAACATAGAGGAGACATCGTTATGTAAGTTGACTTCATTGGAGTAAATGAACACAAACAGAAAAAGGTTAAGTCTGCAAAGAAGCTTGAGTTTAAGGGTGAAAATGCAGCCTTTATCTTTCAAGCAAGGAAACCTTTAACTAGGCATGCTAAGAAACTCAAGGAAGGAAACAAGGAAGTCCAAGAACCTATTGAAATAGCTAAAGTCCCTGAAGAAGTGGTTGATCTCTCATCACCAACAGTAGAACATGTAGCCAGCAGAACAATGAAGGGAAAAGAAGAAATGACAGAGTGTCAACATCTTGAGGAGAAATTGAGGTTAAAAAATCAAGAAATTTCTATGATGAGAAAGAGGGATAGGAAGCATAGTATTGAAAAATCAGAATTCAAAAGAATGAAGGCACTGTGGGAAGGTCAAACTGATTCTAGGTATGAAACCCCAAGGAGTGCAGAACATTTTTTCACATGGACAGTTCCAGCCATCAAGGAAGCTAAATTTGTCAAAGTAATCAATACTCACTTGAGAGCCAATAATATAAGACTTAGAGATCAAGTGGAGGACTTGGAGCAGCAGCTGAAATTGACCCAAGATGAGTTAAAGAACAAGGGTGCAGAATGACAATCATTAAAAAGTAAAAAAAAAACTAAATCAAGTGAAAATTAACAAGGAACCTCATGAAAAATGTGTTTTTCAGTTCATATGACTTTTTGATTTCATTAAACCAGTGTTATTTTGAGTTTTGGCACATTTATGGTTTTCATTTTGAAAAAATTTGGACAAAACTGCTCACTCAGCAGTTTCGTAGCGCAAACAGTGTATAAAGAGTGAAAAGCGCTACGAAACTGCTATAGCAGTTTTTTTCACTCTTTCTCATAAATTTTTGAAGGGAAAAAGTGTGAATTAGACCTAAAATTTCTGGGGAGGATGTAATAAATGTTATTGAAGATAATCTTGGAGGAAAGGAATCAAAATTTTGGAGAAAAAATGGTAAAGGAGCTGGCTACGAAAAGCGCTACGAAATTGTGTTATTTTCGTAGCACATTTTATTTCAGCTCATTTTGAGCAATTTTTTTATGGTTTTTGACAGCTTGGACTTAGGGAGGATTTTGGGTAGGTGTTATTTCAGTTTCTAACAGCAAATAACCTCGAAGTGATGAGTTCAGGATGGTCAGAGTGTCTCAAGAATACAAAGGATCATGTGCCTAGAAAACAGGGGACAGTTTCCTAGTTTAATGGAGATCGGCATTATGGTCATAAAGTTTTGAAGTTTATCATCTGGACCATATGTGAATACACTTGGAAAATAATGTAATTTAGTTTAGATAAGGTTGTTGTGAGTAGAGATAAGGAGTTTGAATCCTATTTTTAATATGACTGTTTATTAGATTAGCAGTTGTCTTTTTGTAATAAATACCATGTCATACGGTTAGGCAAGGTGTCAAGAGTTAGGAGTTAGATGTATCTAGTTGTATATAAGGTTATATTATGTTTTAAATGATCTATAAAAGATCAAGAAGTCGAATATGCATACGTTGGACATTTTTAGCAAGAGACTGTGTTTTTTGTAAGTGACTGGTTTTCAGCTTAATACAGAGTTTTCTACTTAGCCAACTTGAGATTCATAAAGAGTTATAGTGTGTTCTTGTTATAATTGAATCTTATTACTATCCTATGGAAGTGGTGTTTGTTTATGTTACTCAGAATTCATCTTTGATGCTCAGACTTCCTATATAGACAAACTGACTGTGTTTTTTACTGTTGCACATGTGTATCTCTTGACTAAAACTCTGATATGCCTTGACTTCCATGATAAGTAGATTGCTTGGTTTTTCTGAAGCTATTTTGACTCCATAAGCCTAATGTGCACTTTCTGATGCGATTTGCAACCAATATCTATCATTTATCTGCTTATTACCCCACATAGAGTTAGCCATCTATATTTCTATCAAAAATCATTAACCCTTGAGAGAGCCCTCTCAGGTTGAGGAGGCTAAGCCTCAATAAAAATATTGGTTTGAAATAGTTACATGAGATTGATTTGATTAGCAGCCTATCAGTTCTAATTTTGTGATAACAGCGGTCATGAAAATGAAGGTTTATGAGTATTACAGAAGATGAGGAATTACTGGATGACTTCTCTTGAACATATCAGTGACACTAAAATGAGTTTCTAGCATTGACCTAAAACTGAAGTGATAGATGGTATGATAGAACATAGGTATGATATACCATCAAGAATATTACCCAACCCAAAGCAACGGAGGTGAAGTGAAAGATTCATGTTCAAGAGCGACCTGCTACCATAAAGTGTTTTGTTGTTTTTCCCAAATTTTCCCCAGTTGTCGCTCACCAATACCTCTTTATTTTTTAACAAGCTTGAGGAGGGTAACATATTATTGATCTATAATTTGACCCTTCAGGTGAATCCATCGCTATTTTATGATTTCACGAGTCTAGGGATAGTGAAACTCGATCTTGTCATGATCGGACAAGTCTGTTCCTATTTGATATTTTAATAAGTCTAACGACAGTTGAAACTCGGTCCTTTTTCATGTTTAGAGAGTTTGAAAATGGGATGAAAAGAAAACTCCATGAGTACTTTTTCATAAATTTCTTGCTCATGTCCGAAAAAGTGTAAAATGATACCTGAGAAAACCTCTTAGCCATGTTTGACTAAGGTGTTCGTTTTTCGTAAATAATCTATCTTAGTCCAGAAAAGGGTTAAACTTATACTGAGTAGATGTCGTTTCATTTCCTTTTACGAGCTCAAAAATAAAAGTGCTCAACAATCTTTTCACATTAACAGAGTCCGAAAATAGCTAAAAGAAGACTCCGGGGGGTTCCTTTTTCGCATTTAACAAAGCTCGAAAAAGAGATAAAAGTGTGCTTTAAATTCCTTTTTCATGTTTAACAAAGCTCGAAAAAAGAGGATAAAAGTATGCTTTGTGGTCAAATAATTTTTGAATAATTGTGCACTTCAAACTCACTGTATCAGTTGTAAACCTGTTCAAAGAACCATCAAACAGATTAAAAATACCTGTTTCATAGTAAAAATGAACAAAAACTATAGTCACATCATTAAATATGATTAAAATATCAAAATGACTTTTAAAAAGAAGTTTTAACCATTTCATTTTACCATTCCATAGTTACCATTTTTAATTTAGGAGCTCTGAACCTGTTTTTCCCTCGAACTTCAGCAGTCGATTACAGCAATTTTAGTGGACGATTTCTCACGCCGTTTGTTCTAAGTTAGAAATCTGAACCTTCTCTTTCTTTTAGTGTCATTTTTGTTTCATTTCATGGTAAATTTTTAGGTTTTTGAGCCCCCTAGAGTAAATCTATTGCATTCTGAGGGAAATTCACCCTTGCATGTCGAAAAGTGTGTTGCAGAGCACTAAAATTAAATCTTAGATGCT
This sequence comes from Pinus albicaulis, assembly GCA_034641835.2. Lineage (NCBI taxonomy): Eukaryota > Viridiplantae > Streptophyta > Pinopsida > Pinales > Pinaceae > Pinus > Pinus albicaulis. Next base: position 1,671,251,709 of record CM076581.1, read on the forward strand.
CTGCAGCGCTTTTTCTATAGACCAGGGGTGCGTTGGCCACATTTCACAAAAAATTTTCATGTTGTGTGCTCAAAATTTCCCAAATTTTTTGCATGAAATAGATCCTAATGAAGCTTATGGTTGGCTTTTAGGTATTGATCGGATCAAAATGACCATTACATGGCGAGAAAGATAACATGAAGAACAAGACATGATTTCCCTAAATGATCTTGGCACTATAAGAGCCCTTAGGGATTGTGGGTTACTTAAGTATTTCAGATTATCAGGGATGAGACAACATCTTGAACTATTGGAGTTCCTAGTTCGTTCATGGGATCTGGCATCTCAGGCATTTCACATTGGGGAAAAAGTGATCCCAATACTAGTTGAGGATGTTACTTTCTTACTAGATTATTGAGACGTGATTTTCCTATTTCCCTCACAGGATCTTCTCTTGGAGGCGAGACAGTGAAGCACTACCTACGCCAGCATTGTCAACTAGGTCCTGAACCTAGAAAAGATGGAAAGATAAACATTCGTGATGTGCGTGATTTTCCTTCGAGAACTATCCTTTTCACTATTTCAAAAATTGTTGGTTTTGTGACACTACATGTTGCAAACCATTCATACATGCAGTATGCTCTTGAGTGTCTCGAACCAAAATTGTTCAACTGGGCTGAAGAAGTACTCTTTTAGATGAAAGAAAAACTGACTAAAGCAAAGGGTGGCAGAAAAAAGAAATTCAGTTATGGCTCGATCCTGATTTACTTTATTTTAGAGCAAGTTCCATTGATGCAGCCACAAAATGTGACACTGAGCGTATCTGGTCCTAGATATCCTCGGATGCAAAGATGGGTCAAATTCATGGCTAGGCATTCTGGTCAATCAATTATCATATTCTCTACTGCATTATTTTCCTGGCTCCGATGAAATATTATCGCCATAGAGGAGTATCCGTATGTAGGCATAGATTTCCGTGGAGATCCAGATTTTATTTTAACAGATGGCGCTCAATGGGGTGTAATGGGTAAAAATGTTTTTACCATGTTTTTTATTTTAAGGTTTCTACATGTTTTTTTTATTTTTGATGTTTTCCAAACCTAAACTGATTTTTTTTATGTACACAAATGTGGGTCGTGTTTGACCAGTGGGTTGACTACAGTAGGTAGCAGATGAACCAACAGAGAGGACTATCGGGAGAGAATTACTTCGGAATTTAGATTTGACCGAGACTCTTGCTAAGTTGCAATAGCATGTTGAGGCATTAACTATTGGGATACCGAATGTCTGGATCAAGGAGTTTCCTATGAGGCTGCAGTGCCTTACTATTGGTGTTCCTAGTCGTTGGATGAGGCTATTGCACAGGATAGCTAGAGAAATTTCTTGTTATCATGAGAATCACTAGTTTCACTTTTGATATTTGTGTATACATTTTGAGGTCAAATGACCAATGTGTATTGGGCACAAATTTTGTAAAAACCTAAACTATCTATCTATTTTCTTTATGTGTTTTCCTTTGTTTAATGCGCAATGTATCTTTACATGTTTTGCAAATGTCTGTTTAAAACATAATTCGCTAAGGAATCAGTTAATGTGTTCAAATTTCTAGAAATGTGTTGATGTTGAATTTAATCAAAATGTCTTTCCAAAAATTGAAATCTAAGGAACATACGATGAATTATTGGATTTCGGACAGTATAGATGCTAGTAAGTTGTATTGTGACAAGTTGTGAGTCTAACCTAATGATGATGCAGTTAATTCCAAGTGAAATGGAATTAGAGAGAAGTTTGATAAATATGATATACTCAACGATATTGTTTGTGGATCGATCGATACAAATCCCTTGAAAACTCACTAACTCGCCACCTGGAGCGAAAAATGGCCCATGCTGCAGAAGATAGGTTATGCGTACTACGACTAGCACCATCGGCATACCCAACGAATGGTTCCAAAGATTCAGTCATCTGCGATGAAATTTAAAGTGGATTACTAACTTCAATAAAACTGTGAAAAAAAAACTAAGACAGTTAATGAAATCAAAGCATATACACAGTATGATACAAAAAAATTCTATGCCCAATTAAGCATAGTAACATTTAAGATACAACCCATTTTGAGGCTACGCCAATGGAATTCCAACATAATCAACTAACTTGTAGGCGCCCTTAGCCAGAACTCTTTTGACAATGTAGGGGCCATGCCATAGTGGCTCAAATTTTCCTGTTCCTATCAAATCAGCTTCATGATCATAAAGCAAGACCAGTTCTCCCTCTAAGAAGATGTGAGGCTTCACATTGTGGTCATATTGCACCTTGATTCGTCTCTTATGCACTTCATTTGGGCAATGCAGATTCATGACGCATTTCATCTAGATGGATGAGGTTTAAAATACACACTTCCTCATTAGAGGTGTCAGGTAACAAGTCAATAACGATTTTTAATGACGGAATTTCACATTGGATTGGTAAGATAGCTTCCAAACCATACACCAACTAAAAGGGAGTAAATCTGGTTGCATTTCTCACCGAGGTTCGATATGCCCATAAATCTGAGTACAGGATTAAATGCCAATTTCGTTTATCAATCCCTATCATTTGTTGAAGAATTCGCTTAAGGATATTGTAAATGGATTCAACTCATCCATTAGATTGTGGATAAAAAGGGGTAGAACTATCATGCAACAGTCCTAATTTGGCAGTCAACTCATTCATCATGTTATTGCTAAAATGCTTACCATGATCTGTAACTATAGCTTGTGGTACACCAAACCAAGAAACAACATGATTGAAAAAGAACAATGCAGTTGTTTTACCTGTGTTATTGAATGTAGGCATCGCTTCGGCCTACTTGGTAAAGTAGTCGACTGCGATCATAATATAACCATGCCTCATGGTCGAATGAGGGTAGCAAGTCATGAAGTCAATGCCCCATTTTGTAAATGGTCCCACAGCGATGAAAATATGCATTTGTGATGGTGGCATGCGGATTTTATGATCAAATATCTGGCACACATGACAAATTCTGACCGCGAGAATTCAGTCGCGGAATATGGTTGGTTAGAAGTAACCAGCGCGAAGAATATTCTGTGCGGTAGCGTACCCAGAAAAATGTGCACCACATGCACCAGCATGAAAATCATTCAAAACTTTCTCGGCCTCCTCATGAGTGAGGCACCTCCTTAAAATTGTATCAACACCATGACGATAAAGTGTATCACTGATGATCAGATAATCTTTGGCTTGGTATCGAATACGTCATTGTTGTGAGCAAGAGTTATCAGGCTGGAAAGTTTTAGTTTGGAGATAAATGATAAAATCCCCATACCAAGGGTCAGATGACCCAATCAGAAACAGAGACTCGTCTAGAATTGATGGTTCCAATGTATTTTTAGTACTATCAGAGGGAAGGTCGCAAAGAATCTTAGTGAAAGCCAAAGACTTCTTTGACTTGGTTTTGATGAATTCCAAATCAAATTGACGTGACAGAATGTATGTAATAGGGTTGCAATTTGAAATGACAATGGTCTTTCGGAGCAGGATATAATTGAGAAATATTTGGATAGCTTGAGCGTCCACCAAGGCGACCTTTTCGACGTATGAGTACTTAACTTCCATATCATTGAGATTACGACTCAAATAATATATTGGATGTTCTATCCCATCTTCTTATTGGACTAAAACCATAGCAATGGTTGTATCTGCAGTGGCGAGATACAAGAAATAATCACTCTGATAGTTAGGGGGATATATTAATGACGCTCGGATCAAGGTATCTTTAAGAGCATCAAAAGAAGCTTGTGCAACCTTATCCCAATCGAAGGGAATCCCCTTTTTCAAGAGACGAGTAAATCATTTAGCCATTTCGACGTAGTTGGGTATGAAACTCCTTAGAAAGTTAGCCTTTCCTTGAAGTCTCTGCAACTGAAGTAAGTTTGATGGCGCAGGCAAATCGAGAATGGACTAGACCTTCAGTGGTTCAATTCGAATTCCATCTTTTGAGATGATGAATCCAAGAAAACGACTGAAACCAACACAAAACACACATTTGTGTGGATTGAGGTGTATCTTGAAGTGTTGGCAGCATATAAATATAGCTCTTAGATGTGTTGGGTGACCAGTCAGTTTTCATGAATGCGCGGGTAAATCGTCTAGATAAGTTTGAACATTGTGCTTAATGTCATGGAAAGCATAATCCATTGCTCTCTGAGATGTTTCCCCGACGTTCTTTAAACCAAATGAGAGTTTACGATAAGAAAATGTGCCCGAGGGGCATATGAATTTTATCTTATATTGGTCCTCTAGGCGAATATTGATTGATTGTAACCAGAGAATCCATTCATGAATGAAAAGATTTCACAGATAAAACATTCGTCAATAATTTGGTCAATAAAGGGAGTATGATAATTGTCTTTTGGACAGGAAATATTGACATCCCGATAATTGATGCACACTCTATTTGTCCCTTGTTTCTTCATGACAGGAACAATGATGGAAACCCAATCAGTAAGTGGAACAGGGTAAATGAAACTAGCACGCAAAAAAATTTCAACTTCTGCTTTATTGGCAGTAGCCTTATTTGGATGAACAGGACGAAGGCATTGACATACTGGTTTTACATCAGGGTACATTTTGATTTTGTTTTCAACAATACTAGAATCTATGCCTAGAATTTCCTCATGAGACCAAGAAAATACATCTCAGAATTCACGAAAAAGAGAGTGATAAGTATCGATTTCGGATGTAAAACAATAAACGCTGACATGAATGTTTTCTACAACACCAGTTTTGGTCGAAAAATCGATAGAAATCATTTCTTCAATACTTGACAAGTTTAGATCGGATTCGATGGCATTAATTGGAACAAAATTCGAAAATAAATCAGAGATCATAGTGAGATATAGTTCATTAAGATTATCTTCGTTGTAATCTGGAAGACGGGAACGATGATGATAATCATCCCATGGTTCTCCTTTTGGCATCATGACTTCCACAATTCTCTCATCAATCAAGAATGTGGATGAAAAAGGATCAGAAGGTGTACCAAAATCTAATGAATGATCGACCCAAATGATCAGCGATGATGGATCAAGATGCGCCGCCCAAGCCAAGAAAATTGATTGTTATGCGAGCTCAATTAGGCTTGGCGGAAAAAATTCACCCAGCATATCAACTTCAGAAACATTGGTAATCTTCCTTAATTCAAATGAAGTGGAAGATATCATGTGGAAGGTCTCTATTTTTCAATTTTCGCCAATGTCGTGGGTGGCGGTAACAAAAAGGTGCCCATTAGGGAAGAATCCTTGAAAAGACCTACACCAATGTTTTGAAGTTCTAACTGGGGTGCGTGAACTAATAGAATGCTTCCAGATACCTGGCAGCTAGAGGCAAAGAAGGAGAGTTGATTAATGAATGTGATAGTGCCTTTATGAGGGAAGGCGATCATTCGAAAGTAAGTAGAAACGATCATAGTCATAGTGTAAACCCATGGCCTTCCAAGTAATATGTTGTAGTCAAGGGGTCCACCAACAACCTCAACTTCAACAGTTACAGTTTTCCCCCCTAGTTCGACATGCAGGTTATTGATAATACCACAAGGCTTATATGTACGACCATCAAAATCGTTCAACGTCGTAGGCGATTGAGATAAGAGAGGTGAGCCAAATGATTTCCAGCAATTGAGAGACATAATACAAGTAGATTCTCCCTCATCAATAATAGTGTGATGAACGACGTGATTTAGAACATTTACTTGGATTGAAAATGCTAATTCAGCTGGTAATTGTGGCACATAGCTCATGTGATTAAAGACTACAATATTAGAATCTGTCAGGTCGATTCCACCAATTATCGACAACAAAGCTTGCTTCTAGGAGGGACAATTTTTAAGTACCTCAAGCGTCGACATTGTTAGGGTCCTATAATAATAGGATTCATAATTTTTTAATTCACTATGATTAGTCTTGTAAATATGTACATACCTTGCTTTCTGCATGTTGTTTTGCCATATTTTGAAAAATAATACAAAATGAAAAGAGGGTAAAATCCCTAAAATAAAGATCAAAGGACTTGAAAATAAAAGATCAAAAAGCATAAAAAATGAACCCCAAAAGAGAAAAAAAGAGATAAAAATAAGACATGAAAGTGAGCAAGTCAAAATGCCACTACTATTTACTTTTACTGCAAAAATAATGATTATGTGCAAATTGTTCAAAATGCCATAATCCATGATTAGTTAAATAGTTTAATATTAACTTTTAATGCTTTGAATTTCATGTTTTAGATATAGAATAAAGATATGTCAAACAGTTTAAACTTGAAAAATCAGTAGATAGTTAGAGAATAAATGAGGAGCTCAACAGTTTAATCTGAGCCCTTGGATGAAATAAGGTTAGAATTAGATAGGTTTTATGCTTTAAAAGAAAAATGGATTTAGAGTTGCAAGCTTAAATGCACCCATGCAAATGAAGTAAAAATTGTTAGAATAATGATGGATAGGTAGAAAGAAGTTGTGCAAGGCATGTAATAAAGCATCATCTAGAAAATTACTAGTTTTCCCTCGCCCACAATGATCCAATATTCAAAACCTTCACTTGAAGAGGCTCAGAGCATTTCTCTGACTTCTGTTGGGACCGGACCCAAGGCTTAATGACTAATTGGTAAAATTACTAGATTCCCTTCATGAAAGCCCATTTCCTTAGCATATTCACCCTCTTCCAAAAATAAAATCCCTTTTCCTAAGTAAAACATCTTTTTTGCTTAGAAAAAGTAAAATCCCGTCTTAATTAATTTCATTTCATCCAAAAACACTCAAAAAACCCATAAAATATATTTTATCCAAAGTATTATGTGTAGATATTAAAAGGGGATCATTATTATGCTCAAATGCCTATTTTACACTTTACTTAGTTTATTTTTTGTATTTTCATTCATTCTCATTCATTTCATATTAATTTTTTAACAAATTGTATTAAAACCTTTTAAGCTACCCCTTCTTGTATATATATTAAATCATTTTATTTAAATATCCCAAACCTACTTATTTAATTTCAACCTATGGTCTAAAAATACCCACGTGAAATAATTTTGCCCATTCCTTATAGGTTAAAAACATATACATTATAATAAAACCCGCCCCAATTGTTATAAATCACATGTTAAAACCTCATTTGTTATGTAAATACATAACTCGCCTATCATAATAAAACCTTAGTTTTACATTTAAAACATACATTTTAAATTTTAAAACTAACCTCGACGTATATAAAGACTCGGGCCCCACGCCCCCATCATGCCGAGCAACTCTTTCAGCTAATCTCCATCGTTCGCACTCATATCTCCAGATCCGACGATCCAAACGCCATATCGCATTTTCAATAGCGATAACATTAACTAATTTTTATTTTGCGAAATGGGTGGTTTGGCTATACTATCTCCCCTCCACGCGGCGAATGTGATTGGATCACATTCGATCCAAGGAAACCGCTTACCACCCTGAAGCCCATGCGATAACCACTTCTGGTTCTTCCCTCCGGCGCCAAAACCACTTTGCTCTGATTTGACCACCATTAAATGTCGCTCCTGATTTAAACCTAAAAACCTTATAAAAACTTCATATGCGCTAGTTAAAGCCCTTTTTGCATTCTCTGTGCATATTTATCCTCCTGACTAAAGAAACAATGCCCTGTACTCAATTTTTTTCCCAAGGAATTAGAAAATCCATTAAAGTTATTGTCAAGATCACTGGAAGCATCCAGTTCGTTTCCAAAGACTTCCATAGCCATCAAAAACATGTCTAATGTCGTTGAAACCTGTTTAAAAGACCAAATACCTGCACAAACAGGTATTCTTCGAAGAAAAACAACCTACTTGTCATTTCAAAAAAAAAATCTGAAAAAATTAAGCCTAGTGAAGCCCATTTACCCACAGAAATACCTGTAGTTGCCTGCAAAGAACGAATTAGCTGTAAAAACTCTGATAAACCCTAGTTTCGATACTACAATCTGTTTTAAAAATCAAAATTGAAGTAGTTTATCCTTTGCTGACCTTGAAAAAGCTCCTAATTTATCCAGAAAACCTTGGCAAATAATCCCAATCTTTCTGTGCCCGATTTGAATCATTTTCAGTTCAGTTTATCCAAAAAAATAGTGAAACCCTTGTTTTATCATTTCTTGAACCTGTAAGAGTTTGAAGATCAATTCTAAAGCCAAATTCGAAGGTTTAAAACCAAAAGAAAGCCTGTTTATACCTTTGATATTCCATAGACCTCTGTTAAAGCCAGAAAAACCTTCTATAAACAATTCAATCTTACAGAAGAGTTTAAAAAGCCAAAATACAGAGTTTCAAGCACCCAGAAGGTCTAAAATGTCAAAATCAAACTCAGCAATGACTTCCAAAACCACAATTGTTGTAAATTCTCTACAACCTCATGTTGTATACATTGAACATACACTCTTAGCAGATGTGGATTACAAAATAGTCGATCCAGTGATAGAATTTAATCTTTTAGACCTCCACTGCTGGAGTCTTGAAAAATCATTAGATCAAGGAAATGAAGTTCAGATTTGGGAGTCAAATCTACCCAAGTATGTAGTTCCACTCACTCATCAATGTCCAGAAGTTATTAGGTTGTGTCAATCCTATTATTCACCTAAAAAAAGAGCCATGGTTAATACAAATAAAGAAGTATTGTTCACAATTACTGCTGAGTTTATTAACCTAATGCTTCAGCTCAAACCAGATCCCAATGCAATTCCCTTATCCATAGAAGCACTCACAAAACTTTACATTGGTCTGGATTTTCCTAAAAGGTTTCAGATTTTCCAAAATTTCATGCCTGCCTATGTTGAAATCCCAAAACTAAACCCTCCTTATTCTACTTCAAAATTTCCTGAAGGTTCAAGGCATGTCATTTCCATATTGTCATTCATCCTAGGATATTTTTCAGATGAACATACATATGTGTCAATCCTAGATTTTCTATCTACCTTTGTACCAGGACAGCCTCCTTCTATCATTTACAATTATGCTGAATACATAGCTGATAATATCCATGATCAGCTTGTAAAATTTCCAATTGAAGGAGTATTTAGATATACTTCCTTTCTTTTTCATATGTTCTTATACTTCCAATCAGAAAAGTTCCCAATAACACTTTAGAAGCTTGATGTAGAGGGAAATCCATTATCAGTCATCTTTTGGACATATTTGATCATAAAAGAGTCCACAGAGTTCAGTTATGCAGATTTTATAGACTCCTTTGTTCATCCCTTCGTTAATATACTTACTAATAAGGTACAACCAAGAGTCAGTGATGAGATAAAGAAATTTCTACAGCTATCAAAGAAAAATAGAACTGGAGATTGGTACTTATATCAGAACCATACAGAGATCAGATTTTTTGGGTCCAATATTTTACCCTATAAACTACCTAATTATGTGCCAATGAGAGTGTTTGCCTTGGAGTACATCAGGAAAATTATCAATTCAGATTCAATCAACTTCTTGGCTGCCAAAAATAAGACCCAATTTAAGTTGAAAAATCAGATAGGACCCTTCATTTGCAATCACATAGATGCAGGAATAGACAGCAAAATAGTTGCAGGAATACAAATTTGAATTTAGCTTCTTATAGAATTATGACCCTCAGGGAATACTTAGCAAAATGAGGGTGAAATGAAAATTGACATCTTATCTACATGATAAAAGGCCATAGATTGAATAGTTTTCTAATCAAGCAGAGTGGCTGGAAAATACCTTGATAGAAGAAGTAAGACAGGGTGATACTAGTCACACCTTGAAAACTGTAAATCAAGAAGATAAGCTACCAAAAGAGTCAGAGAAGAAGGTACCTACACTGCTGAAACAACCACTAAGACTAGGTTTAAACTCAGATATAATAAAAATCCTAAGCTCAATCCAGTTGATAAGAAAAAAGAGACCATAGAAGTGGAAGATAGAGATGTTCCAGAGACAAACACAGATGTTGCTATAGTCATTATAAATGAGCCAGCCATAGAGATTCTAAATGAAGAGCATATTGCTACTTCAAATACACTGGTAATAGAGAAGCAGCAGAGTATAGAAGCATCTTCCTCACAGCCAGCAGAGGACAAAGATATTGACATCAGAGAGAAATACAAGCAGATAAAGGCCAAGAATGAAGAATTCAAGAATGAGATTTATTCTCAGTATTTAAAACAAACACCAGGGATCCAGAATAGACTTCTTTCAGCTTTTTATTATTCAAACAAGAATTTGATTATGTCAATGCTTCAACCAACAGTTAAGACTCCCAAAACAGTTGTAGATTACAAAAAATTTGACCTTGAAGTGCCTACAAAAATTATCCATGCATTAGATCAAATTGAATTCCACAGAAAAACTTCTAAGCTGATCTACTCTACCATTACTACAAAGGCAATGAGTGCCCAAAAGCTCCAGAATAAAATAATAAATATGAGAGATCAAATGAAGGTTGAAAAGACTTCCTCATATGCTAAAGATATTAGGATTAAGTCTTTAGAAGAATTGGTTATTCAAGTAGGATATTATCCTGCCAATGTCAAAGCTGCAGAAGAGTTGGTAAAGAAAAAGAATGTTGACATTGCAGCACTTAGAAAACAACTCAAGCTTCCACCAATAGAACATCCACAAGCCAAAGAAATTATACAAGAGGCAAGCTAGAAAGATGATATGATGAACTTGATTTTACAATTGACAGCACAGATAAAAGAAATGGAAATCCAAATGGACAAGCCTGTCCATGAAAGAGAAACTGCAAAAGCACAAGAAGTTCTACAATAATTCCCATGGAAACTACAACTATGCCTTCAACTCTAGCAGAAGATTTGGCACCAAAAGTACCACTAGCCACAACAGTACCAGTGAAATCTTCTACTACCTCAGCTACAGAGTCATCTACATCAACAGAGCAGCCAACAGATGAAGCCAGCAAGCATATCAAAGCCATGGAGGAAATGTCACTTCAAACCAATGAAATCAATAGGTTGAATAAAATGATTGAAAATCTAGAAGACAAAGAAGTTGGCCCAAATTAATGCCAAAACTCATAAACAAAGGGCTAACATATTGAATTTTGAATTGAAGAATCTACTAAAGGATTTAACCTTGAAAGAGTCAATGTATTATGTGAAGAATCAACTATGGACCAAAATCATTGAATACATCAATGATGTTTGGCCATCAATACAGGAAATTTATGAGCAAAAGGATTTACTAAAGGAAGCTCAAGAAGAAATTCAGAAAACAAAGGAGGAACTAGGTGCCAAACCTAAACAAGCCCTAGAATTAATCAAATTTCTCAACAGTAAGAACAAGCAATAACTAGAGGAGATAGAAATTACTGACAGAACAGAGACAATCCTTGAAATAAAAAAAGTAATTTCAAAGAAGAAATTGATGAAGCAACTAGAAGAAAAGTGTGAAAACATGAATATAGCCATAACTAAATTTATGGTTAAATTTTAGATCTTAAGGCAAAGAGGTTTTCCAAACATCCTGGTTATTAATGATAAACTCATGCCACAAGAGGACTACAACAAGAAGATAAGAGATCGTGCAAAAGAGCAGGTAGACAAAACAGAAGGACAAGGAATTCCTACAAGAAAAGTTTTACATAAAAGTTTTGAAGACTTGTTTTATCTACAACATGAGAGAAAACACCTATTTGTTATAAAACCAATATTTGTTGGGTACACTGAGGCAGATGAGAACTTTTGGAACTTGAAAAAGATCAAAATTCCTGATGAAGAATTTTGGGAATCACTCACTGACTTACTGTAAAAGTCAAATTGCAGAGAAGAGGATAAAAACAGTTTGCTGATTTTACACAGTCAAAATAGAAATTACAACAGTAAACCAGTTTAAACAGTGATTAAAGTGTATCAGAGTTAAAGAGTATCAGATGAAAGAATATTAGATAAGAAGACAATATTTCAAAACAGATTTGAAATATATTTTTCCAGCATTGGAGACAGCAAGGCAGCCAACTACACCTAATCCAAACAGAAGTTCTATTTTATTTGGATAAATAGGACAACTTGCTAAGTTGTTAAGCAGCTGTCACTATATTGTTGTAAAAAGATATTTTATTTCCTTAGAAAATTCCTATGAGTATTCTAGGATATTTTGTAAACATTTTTGTATATATACTTCATCTTTTGAAGTATTATTGTGGAATAAGTTGTTGAATATTTCTATAGTCAATATTTATGTACCTGAAGGCGTTTTGTAGCAAGTTCAAGTAGCATACTGGATCAAATCATCTAGCATCATATTTCGGGATTCATGTGATGAGCCATTGAAGTGAAGTACTTTCTACTATCATTGTTTAATCTTCTTATGTTTTACATGCATCCATATATGTGTTCTAAATTTGAATGATAAATCAGGAATATTATTACAGGATTTGTTAAAAGCAACCTGCCTTTAACTGTTTATCATTTCTATGTTTTCTGTTGATTTCCAGAGTAGGGAACCCTTAATTTCTCCCTCTTTCGAAAGACCTCTGTCTACTCCTTCCTTATCTGTATCAAAGAATCCTTAATTTCTCTTTATCCCGATCAAACCACTTCACCAATCAGCCTTCCAAGATCTTCAATGACTTGTCTATCTTGCCCTAAAAATATTTGACTTTTTGACCTTGATCCTAGTCCTGTCTACTTGACATTTGACTCCTTAGCCCAATGGACAAACAGATCTATCACTATCCATCTCATTAAGTGATTTTTTCTCACCAAACCAAACCAATTTTCACATCATAACTAGCCTAATATCATATAATTAAAACAAAGTTAAATCTTATAGAGAGAGCCCTCTCTGAACCCTAGGAAGGCTAGATCCTAGAGTTTAAAAGTTGGTATGTGGTTACCTCTAATATTCTTTGACTAAAAATAAAAAATCTCACTACTTAAGAATTATTAGAGTGATAATAGACATAGCTGAAGGTGATTGAGCCAAATCTTCAACTATATTGTAATTTTGAGTTGTGCGAGCTCGAGGATTGAACGTCAATTTGTGGACAACTCCCTTCGGTGGCTTTATTGTTAACTCTGGAATAACATGTGGTGGAATTGATTTAGTGGACGGATTCATGGTCACGATAGTAGGTTTATCAGTATCCTGACTACCGTAATTTTTATTTCGCGTAGACACCAAAACCTTTGTTTTTGGCTTTGTGACACATAGCATAAGCACTTGGGAACTAGAAGCGGGATCCGTAGCAACCATGTTTGTGTCTGGATTCAAAAAAGGATTCGTCAACACAGCAAATGCATGCAAATTCTTAAGAAGATTTGAGACTTTGGAGCGGTGAGGACATTCTCTCATAAAGTTCTCCTCATAACATATCAAGAAAGGGTAACGAGGTTTCCAAGAATTATTAGATTTTTTATCAGATAATCATTCCTACTGGGGTGAATTTTGAATTTTCTTTGCTTTCCCCTTTTTCTTTCTTCTGGGTTTCTTGTCACTTTACCTTTGTTAGATGACACGATATGTATTTCAGAAGAAGGTGCAGGATCAGATGCAGTAGAGGTGTGAGTGTTTATAGAACCAATCATATCATTGTCAGCATGAGAGTCCTTACCAGATGGAGGAGGAAGAATAAAATTTGATCGCGACGCGTTTGGAATTTTCTCATAGAGCATGCTAGACTGAGTATAAATCAAATCTAAGTACTGGGCACGAGCAATGACTTGCTCTTCAGTGATGACGTCATCTTTAGCTACATCCTTGGTGATATATGACAACAAGGACTTAATAAACCACTCAGCCAAGAGCTGATCAGGAACAAATGTTTTGACCATTCGACGATGATGACACCACTCATGAATATGATCATAAATGTGAGTAATAGTTGTATTTTTAAAGTTGGTCAATAGTTCCATTCCAGTTTCATATCGTATGGGTCACTGGAAGTGGGTTAAAAAGGTAGTGGCTAAGGCAGTGAAGTTATCAAATGAAGCTCGTGGTAATTCAATATACCACTTCGCAGCCAAACCAGTAATCATACGCTGGAAAAGACGTAATCTAATGGAGTCATAATTTAAGGAGTTTTATGAGCAACACAAATGATAAGTCATAACATGCGTTGACGAGTCTTCTCCAGGGTTTCCATTGAATTTAGGAATGTCGGAGGGTAATTTGTGTGGAATCACTGGCCACCAAGGAGAATAGATGATGGGATCATTTGTAAGACGGTTTAAATCAGATAATTCTAAAGTTGCAACAAAGGGAAATTGTCAATTCAAGTCAGGTTGAGCATAACCAGGATATGATGGAATTTCTTGGGAAATAGGCCTTTGTGCACCAGCATAAGGCATTTGCTGCTAGTAACCTAGATAGGGGTTATTATGATGGCCAAACGCTTGAGGGATATGTTGACCAAGACCTGGATAAGTTGGTTGTTGTTGGAATTGTTGTTGTGGAATTTGAGGTTTTGGCTGCCAAGGTGATTTCCCACCAAGATTATATCCCAAACCAGAATAGATTGGACCCAATTGTGAATAGGTAAGGCCGCTAGGAGCCTGTGACATCCTATAAAAGGGTAATCCAACCTGTAGTTGTAAGATTCTAGATACAGGTGGTTGTTGTAAACCAGCCAAAGGAGGTGGAGTTTGGAGGCCCAAGACTTGAGGGTAATAGGTTGAAGGACCCACCTAAGACGGTTGAGGTACAACCAACTAAAATTTTAAATGGGGTAATGAATTATTAACAGGAGGGGTAGATGTAGGCGAAACAGGTTGAATTGTTTGGTATGAATACAACAATCGTTTGTGGTTGAACAGGTAAGATAGGCTACTACTGACAAATAGCCATTCCAACATTTGGGTGACCATTAAATGACAGAGTAATGTCAAAATGGGTGACCATAGGTTTCCCCCTAGCATGAGGAGTATAATAATTTGGAATATATTGATCTCCAAATGGTGGGAGTCTAGTCGAGATTGAACTGGATGGAGGGTACCCAGATGGACCAGCTTGATGTTGAACTGAAGATGTGTATAAATGATCAAGCCATTCAGAACTCATTAGATATGTACTAGATAAGATACCAGTAGATGATATGGGTGAATTCCATGGATTTAAGGAGGCACAAGAGTAGGTTCCAGATAATGATTGGTAACCCGGTGGGATGGACAGACCACCATAAAGATGTGACTCAAGTGACGTGGTAAACATCGACGGAGTAGCAACAGTAGATGCTGCAAAACTGTAATAGATGGTATAGCCAGAGATGTTGACTCAGCCATGGTCAAATGACCCAGTGAATACCCTATAGGATCTATGGGAACTTGGATTGAAACAAGATCAACTGAAGCAGTGCCAGTTAATTGAGAAAAATACTCATAAAGATAAACCCCCGACCCAAAATGAGTTGGAGTTGAGGGTATTTCTTCTTGTTGAGGTTCTTCCACAATTGAAACCAAACTAGGTGGAAGAATTTCGCTGCCAGGCCCAAGATATATTTCAGGTGGTTGACTGCGCAATAAAACGGAAGATTCAATGGCTACGGATGACTGAGGAGCGACCGATATAGGAACAACTGCTTTTCGTTCGAATTCAGGATCTAGATGTTCTGGTAAAAGAACGATGGGATCCGGATCAACTTCCAGTTAAACAATGTTGGGTTCTAGATGTATGGTCTCATTGATTGGAAATTTAGTGTCCATAGGTAGCGATGAGGACTTTGTTTCGATGACAGTAGATAAACCAAGATGTGTAGAAATGACTAGAGATGACTCTGGTAGATGTGATAAAGATAATGCACCAGAGGTAGTGATGGTACTGGATTCAGTAGAATGGGGTCGCCTTCGCCGACCGGAAATGCAAACTAAATGAGAAGAAATATTTTCAATTTAGTTTTTTCAATGAAAACCTTAGCTACTAAAGGGATAGAGAAATCAAATTTTTGAGCATAGATCAAAGAGCACAAACTAAATGCAAATTTCCCTAATCTATTCCTATGCAACACTCACAATCTCTAAATGCACATGCATGTTTTTATTTTCAATTTCCTTTAATGTGAATGAGTAAAAATAAAATAAATGTGCAAATCAATCAAACAATGTTTTATTTTTGAGAAATGAGGACTGAAACAACAATTTTCTCTTAGGAAATGAATATTGAAACGACAATTTTCCTTTCGAAAACAGAGAATTGATCTAATGAAAAATTCACAACTTTGGATTTAATTTGGTAATGATAAAGAAACAACTAATGAAACATTGAACAAACAATTATCCAAAGGAGGAAGAACAAGTAATATTTACTAGTCTCTAAGAGAAATCAGACATCTAAAAATACAACAATCAACTAGATGAAACTGAATGCAAATAAAAATTATGATAGAATTTGGCTGGCTAAAGGGCAACGCACCCCTGAAGGGAAAACAATGCATTGCAGAGCACCTCTGAATGCAAGACAATTCTCTATATATACACCTCAGAAAAATGGATTTCCCGAAAGAATGAACATAATTATGATGGAAAAGGCAAGAAGCATGATCAGTGGTACCGGGTTAGGACAGGAATTCTAGGTAGAGGAAGTGGAGACTGCATGTTACCTGGTTAACAGATCACCTTCATCAACGTTGGAGGATAAGACTCCACATGAGGTATGGACTCGTAAGAAACCATCTCTTTCACATCTGAGGGTATTTGGATGTGATGCATATCTACATGTTCCAAAGGAGAAAAGGACCAAGTTGGATGATAAATCTGAAACAAGGAATGTAGTGTACAGTCGTGATATGGTGTTTAGAGAGGTGAAAGATGTTGTTAAACATGAGTTCCTACCAAAGCAGCCTGATAATATAGAGTTTGAGCTAAAGGAGGATGAGTCATACTCTACAACAGAACAAGATTCAGAATAGGAAGAGCCACAAACTCCAGTTGTGAGAAGATCAGTTCGGGAAAGAAGGCATCCAGAAATGTATATTCCATCTGCTTTCAGTTCAAATTTTGATTTAACTATCACTGATGATGATCCCAGAACTGTCAGGGAGGTAGTGGATTCAGAGGATGGAAAACTCAAGAAGGAGGCCATGGTTGATGAAATGACATCCTTGCACAAAAATGAGGCATGGGATCTAGTGGAGTTGTTGCCTGGAAGGAATCCCATCGCGAGAAAATGTGTGTTTAAGAAGAAGATGAATGTAGACGGAAAGGTGGAGAAATACAAAGCTTGGTTGGTAGCAAAAGGTTATTCCCATGTTTCAGGAATTGATTTTGGTGATATTTTTTCTCCTATTTCCAAGGTTACTTCTATTAGAATACTTTTATTTGTTGTTCCTGCATTTGATTTTGAGGTAGAACAGATGGATGTGACAACAAAATTTCTTCACATATATCTAGAAGAGGATATATACATGAAGAAACCTGAAGGCTTTGCGGTGAAGGGTAAGAAAGAACAGGTATGTAGGTTAAAAAATTCTTTATATGGGTTAAAAAAGTCACCAAGGATGTGATATGAGAAATTTGATACCTATATATGGGGACTTGGCTTCACCAAAAGCAAAGAGGATCAGTGTGTGTATTTTAAATTAATTGGTGACCATGTTATTTATTTTGTCTTGTATGTGGATGATATGTTGTTGGTTGGAAATGGCAAAGAAATTATCTAGGATTTGAGGACCCAATTGTTCTCCAAATTTGACATGAAGGATCTTGGTGCTGCAAACTATATTTTGGGCATTGAAATTAAGAGAGATCAGGCAAAGAGGAAGCTCTAGTTAAACCAAAGGAAGTATGTTGAGACAATATTGTAGAGGTTCTGAAAAAATGCACACTCTGGAGATTCTGAATTCAACAACTCAAAATATTGCAAAGGTTCAATATGCAGGATAGTAATCCGATGAAGGTTCCTATTCCTGTAGGTGTAAAGCTACCTGTTGAATAGTGTCCCAAGAAACAAGAAGAAGAGGAGGATATGTCCCGTGTTCCATATTCAAGTGTAGTGTGTAGCCTAATGTATGCAATGGTCTATATTAGACCATACATTGCACATGCAGTGGGAGTATTGAGCAGGTTTATTTCAAAACCAGGGAAGGAGCATTGGACAACAATGAAACAGGTTTTCAGATATTTGAGTGGCACTAGTGATTATGGTTTGTGCTACCAGGGAAGACCAATATTTGACATAGTTTTGGACATCTGTGTTTTTTTTTATGCAGACTAGGCTGGAGATCTAGACCAAAGAATATCTACAAGTGGGTATGTGTTTAGCCTATTTTGAGGTGCAGTCAGTTGGATGAGTAAAAGACAGTCTGTAGTGGCTCTTTTAACTATAGATGCAGAATACATGGTAGCCACTCATGCAAGCAAGGAAGTAGTTTGGTTGCAGAGATTGTGTTCAAGTATGGGGTTGGTGCAGCAAGCTATAAGGATATATTATGATAGCCAAAGTGCAATTTTCTTGGCTAAGAACCATGCTTATAATTCAAAGACAAAGAAAATTGATGTTCAATATCACTTTGTGAGAGATATGGCTGAGTGTTGAAGAGGTAAATCCCCTCTGGGGACAGAGGCAATCCCACTAGCCCAGATCGGGTCTAGCAATAATCAATTCACGCAATGATGTTGGTTCCTAATTACAAAAAGACAAAGATCTCGATGAGTAGCCTACCTCAAATCCCACGCAGTTGTCGTTGAAGAAAAGATGATGTTTCTCGTCCCTCGCTTGACAGATCACGATCCTTCTGTTCGACACGTCTGAACACCTGTACACATGCAAGGAAACAACGACATACAATGTAAAATATAAAGCATGTAACCATATATCAGTCAGAGAGGATATAATTCATTGCATTACATAAAGACATGAACACATGAATGGAACCAAAATCAGAGTCGCTTATATTATAAATGACAAAAGGGATATTACAACCAAATGCTCTGATGCTATGATCTTCCTTCGGCGGGGCTTGCAGCGGAGGGTGTCTCAACAAAGCCTGTCGGGAATCTGGACGAAGCTCTCTCTTTCTTCGGCTTGGCTCTCAATAGTTGCCTGGTTATAGTTTCCTTCCTACAAGTTCAGCTAGCTTGCTAATGGAGAGGGAAAGCTTTTATATATAGAGGAAAGAAAGTTGGGATCCCTATAATCATGGGATATGCCCTATCTTTTAGGAAGGTTCCATGATAGGTGGAAAACCACTTCCTATACATGGAGATCCAGAGCCAAACCACTCAACTCCTTTTGATGATTCATTCAGGAGTTTGTTAGAATCAAACTTTCGCCATTAATTTTTAAAAAACACCCCTTAATAAGCTTGGCATGAGTGAAACACGGGGATAGAGCGCCAGTTGGCGCACCCTCTAGTGTGGATTTCCCCCATTGGCGCGAGGGATGAACTGGCTAGTCGCGCCAAGGCTAAAACATCTATTTTTAGGGTTTTTCAGAGGAAATGTTCTTCAGGGGAATGTTTTTCCTTATGCAAGAGGATGCCATGAAGGTGGTTTCAGGTCATTTTACTATTCACAGGTCACGGGAATAGTCCTCCAATGTACCGAATGAGGGATTGCAGGGACGGTGACAAAATGATGTGTAACAGATGCCCCCTAAAGCATGAGGTCCGAGAGAGAGGGAGGGGTGAAATGCTTTATGAGAACGCGCCCAACTGAAAACACTGTTGTCGGAAGACCTACAAATACAAGTACAACTGATATCTCTGATACATGATGTGTGCTATGGGTGCAGCCATCCATAATGGAGTGTACAATAACCGGGATCCAAGGTATGGACGCATCCATCCAGTAAAGAAGGATCAACAAGTAGACTCAGGTATGGTCGCAGCCATCCAATCAAATGAGTCATGTAATTAATCATGATAATCCACAAAGAATCCGCAGCCTGGAATTCATCAGACAGAATCCAGGGTCTTGCACTCCATCTCGACCCGAACAGAGTACAAGTTCGAGCATGTGAATAAGTGAGGTAAATTCAAACATGCAAGAACATCATCTGATTACCAGCCAATAATGAAATCCGTTAACAGGCACAAGAGGAACCACCAATAATGAGGATGGCCCTCAAGGTACTATAGGTACAATCCACGGATTGTGTATAGTGAGCTGGCATCGAACACCCACAGAATCATCCGATCGAAGGCCAATAATGAAAAGCTTGTGTCGCATGCAAAGAACCTGCCATTAAGGAATGCAGGCTCCAAGGTACCTGAAGGGAGTCTCTAGATCAGCTTCCTGGATAATGAGCTGAAGTTGACAAGAAATGACCTTGATCGAAGGTGGGCCATAGTGTTTCCCACATCATCGACGCGAGACAGAGGAACATGATGTTTGCGAATCTAGATCAGTAGAGAACCAGAGGGTGGTTAAAAACTGCAGAGGCCAACTTCTCTTGAACATATGGTGGCACGACACTGGATTTGGCAGTATTTGACATCAAAGGATCTGAGGTCATGATGACGTGGCAAAGAGCAGATGAGCGGTCAAAAGAGATTACCCAAACCCATGGAGGTAAGCAGAAAACGAGATGAGATGTCCCCAACCCGACACGAATGCAGAAAAGTGCCATGTTCAAGAGCGACATACTGCTGACACGATAGTGATACTGGTTCCATTTTTCCCCACCATTTCTGGCGAGTACCCCAATTATTTTTGAAAACAAGCTTGAAGGGGATAGCATATGCTTGCGATATAAGTTTTTCCTTCGGAAAAATCCAACCTAGTACATTTAACGAGCCCTAGGAAGGAGGAACTCGAGCATCGTCATTACGACGAAGTCCAATTTCATCAATTTTTAACGAGTCTGACAAAGGAAGAACTCTGCGTCTTTTCATGTTTAGAGAGTTTGAAAATATAGTGGAAAAGAAAACTCCAGTAGTCCCTTTTCGTAGATAGTCTCGCAAATCTGAAAAGGTAGAAAACTATGTCTAAGAGAACCTCCTAGTCGCGATAGGCTAGGGTATTCCTTTTTTGTAAATAATATATCCCACCCCGAAAAAGGGGTAAATGTATACTAGGTAGATGTCGTTTCACAGCCAATTTAACGAGCTCAAAACGACAAGCGACTCGGCAATCTTTTCAGTTTTAGAGAGTCAAAAAAGAGCAAAAAGATGACTCCAGTAGTGAATTTTTTGTGTTTTTACCGAGTCCGAAAAAGTATAAAATACAACTCGTGTCGTCATCCTAGTCGCGTGAAAACCTGTCGCTGCACAAAAAGCAAGTGTAAAACCCATTTTTCAACAAAAATATGATAAAATATCATAAAATAAGCTCCAAAACCTAATTTTGATTTCGAAAAGTTATAAATATGACCAAATAGTAAAAACATATTTACTTTTTACTTTTTAACTCTTGTGCAGAGCGATAGTGACTTATTTCCCTGCGATCTTGCGGTGACGATTGTGGACGATCCAGTGCATCATTCCAGATCTCGTCTTTTCCAGGCAAGAGCCGCTTCCATTAGCTATGTTTTAAGCCATATTTCATAGCTTTCCATTGTGATTTGGCATCCCTGGGGGGAGGATTTGCAAATTTAGGGTTTCCACGGTTGGCGCAGGTATGAAGCACGGACCCGTGCCAATCGAGCTCTTTTTGCAAAGGGGTCGCGCCAACTGGCGCAATTGTCAGCAAAACAGTCGCGCCAACTGCGCAACCTCATATTCCGCTCAAATTTCACAAAAATTGAACCGATCAATTGAATTTTTGAATGCCCAAGGGATCTTATAATGTGCTTATGACCAATGTGATGCAGGTATAAAGCTATAATGGTGATTGAATGGAAAGAAATGGAGCACAGTGAAGAGGAAAAAATAGAAATTGGGAATGAGCAATGCATGAATGCTCTTCGGAATTGTGGATTAAAGAAATTCTTCTAGACACCATGTCTCAGAGAACAACCTGAATTGTTACAATATTTGATAAGTATCTGGGATGAGAATGAAGAGAAGTTTAGGCTTCGAGATCAAGTGCTTAAACTCGAAGTGTCCGATGTCTACTTCATCACTGGATTGTCTCGCAGAGTTCCAGTTCCGATCATGACAGGTACCAGGCCTTCTGGCGAGAATATGTTGATGGTTATGCTAAGAGTGTGCCCAGGGGCACAAACAGGATCAAGTAGTGGCAAAGTTGACATTCACACTGTTCCTGATCTAGCACTCAGAGTGGTGCTACATACCATTACGTGGGCTGCGGCGTTGCAGGCACCACATGAGGCTACCAAAACACAGCTCCTCCTAGCGTCAGAATGTATGAACCTGACAGTATTTGATTGGGCCACAGCCATAACCATGAATATCAAACGGCAATTGACTAAATGTAAAAAGGCAAAACTGAAGTAGTTTGGGTACGGGTCAATCTTGGTATCGTTCATCCTAGAACGGCTACCTATCTTCCAGGGCCAGGGGGCGATAATCGCAGATCCACCTTTGAGAGAGCCACGGATGGCTCGATGGGCAACATTGATGCCCAGAGTAGGAGGGGGCCAACAAATTTCATGGTGGCCCAAGTTCTTTGGATGGCTCCAGTGAGATTTGATCATCGTAGAGGACTGGCCCTATTCCGGTACTGATTTCACGGGAGACCCAGACCTTCCACTCTTGGAAGGAGAGGACTGGGATGAGGAGCTGGGTAAGACTCTTTTTTATTTTGAATTTTATGATTTTTTTTTGTTATACATGCATGTTCTAACAGCTAATCCTATATGTATGCAGATGTCGGCCCAGAGAGGCCCACCGGGATGTCACCAATCGCACGGAGGACCCCTCCCGCCTATGACCCTCATGGTGAGGGGGGCGAGGGGAATGAGTTGGTTCAGAACTTAGAGGGAATCGCCCGTGGGATTCCTGATTACGCTCGCCTAACTGATGTCCCTATGGCTTATCAGAGGCACACTGTAGGGGTGCCTAATCGTCGTCATCACTTACTGAGGCAATTGGTGCGGGCAGTAACATGCTACCATGAGCACCATGTTGATTAGTCGCCTAGGCTTTTCATTTGCATATTTTTGAGAGACATGTTGTCTTCGGATGTAATTAAAACAAACATGCATATTTTTGGGATATTATATGATGCACACACTGCAAACATTTGACATACAAATATATATCTATTTCTGCATGGATATTTTTTCACATATGATGATGTTTTTTACAAGTTGCGTAAATGTCTATCTAATACCATGTTAGCTACTGCGTCTATTAATGCATTCATTCGTCTAGGTATATGCTGATATGTGATGTAATCAAAATTTCTTTCCAGTAAACGAATACGTAGATACAGTCTTAAAATGGATGAGTTCCTAACTGAATAATGACCATTGAGCTGTAACACTACAAGCTGTGAGTCCAGATATACAAGTAATGTACGAATACCGAGGTTAACAGCCTCGTTTAATAATTCCAAAACGGCACTATATTCCGCAACATTATTTGTAGCAGGCCCTAGACAAACACCTTGTAAATTAACTAACTCACCAGCAAGATTATAGATTACCCAGGCTGCCGAAGACAGATTCCTGGTACTGCGGGTGGCACCATCCGCGAAACCGACATAAGGATTAATAGACATCTGCATAATCAGGAAGACCCAATCAGCAAAAAGACGCTTACAAAGCACACCACACCACACATGCACAAAAATGAAGAAATCACCTATGTACACACACTACACAAGAATGATTCAAGTGTAATACTTCTTCAAGTACAACCCATTTCTGGGTTGCGCCAAAGGAAGACCTTTTTAATCGATCAGCTCATAGGCTCCATTTTTCAATACACGTTTAACGATATAGGGCCCATGCCACATAGGCTGGAATTTTCCTGCCCCAAGATTATCATGTGCTTGATCATACAAGAGGACGAGGTCCCCTTCGATAAAAGAGCGTGGAGAAACCGTTTGATCGAAATGAGCTTTAACCCGCTTTTTCTATGCCTCGATAACCAAAGCAACCAAGTGGTGAGTTTCGTCCATTCTTTCCAGATATAGGAGACGTTCTTCCTCTGGGGAAGTGTCGAGCAGTAATTCCATAGCCAACTTCAGTGAAGGGATCTCACATTCAATCGGAAGAGTAGCTTCCAAACCATACACTAACTGGAAAGGTGTGAATCCAGTTGCGCTCTTCACTGACGTTCGGTAGGCCCAGAGCACTGAGAAAAATTGGAGATTCCAGTTGGATTTGTGTGTACCAATTGTTCGTTGAAGCATCGTGACAAGCACCTTGTTCACGGCTTCAACCTGGCCATTTTCCTGAGGGTAGTATGGCGTTGAGTTGTCATGACGCAAGCCCAAATTCGATGTCAGCTCTGCCATCATGTAGTCCCGAAAATGAGTGCCATGATTGGTGACGATGGCTTAAGGAATGCCAAAACGCGTGATCACATGGTTGAAAATGAATTGAGCAGCTGTCTTACCGTCGGCAACTAATGTAGGCATCGCTTCAGCCCACTTCGTGAAGTAGTCTACGGCAATGATGATATAAGCATGCCCCCCGACTGAGTGAGGGTTACATGTCATAAAAACAATGCCCCATTTTGCAAAAGGGCCTACGGTAATGAAAGGATGTAAAGGGAGGGGTGGCGCACGCATCTTGCGTTGGAAGATCTGGCACGCATGAAATTCTTTAAATATAGACGGCTAGAAGTAACCCGCACGCAGAATAGTCTAGGTGGTAGCATAACCGGACATGTGACCGCCACAGGCACCACTGTGACAGTCATTCAAAACTTTCTCATCCTCTTCCAAGGTCAAACATTGGCGGAGCACAGAATCGACTCCGACACGATATAAGGTATCTCCGACAATTCGATATGGTTGCGATTGATGCCGAACGCGACGTCAAGCATCCTTCGTCAAATTGAACTGGAAGGTAGATGTCTGAAGGTACACGATGATATCACCGTACCATGGATCGAGAGTGCTGATTAGAAAGAGATTTTCATCTGGGATATGATCCTCAGATTGAGACGAAACGGAGTCGATAGGGAGAGAGCAAATGAGATCAGCAAAAACCAGTGACTTCTTCGATTTGGAAGTAGTGAACTCCAAATCGAACTCTTGAAGGATCATAATCCATTTAGAGTACTTTCCCCCCGACAATTGTCGAGACAAAATTTAAGTCATGGGGTTGTAGTCGGAAATCACGGTTATCGTGCGCAACAGGATGTAATGGCGGAACCGCTAAACAGCCTAGACCGCGGCAAGTGCCAACTTCTTGAAGTGGGAATAACGCGTTTCAGTGTTAAGGAGATTCCAAGACAAATAATAAACCACGTGTTTGTTTCCGTCATCGTCATCATGTACCAGAACCATGGCATTTGTGCTGAATGTGGCAGCCAAATAGAGGGAAAAGTCGCGATGATAGTTGGGAGGACGTATTAATGGAGCGTTGACAAGCAACGTTTTAAGTTTATCGAAGGATTGTTGAGAAATCTCGTCCCAATGGAAGGGAACGTCCTGTTTTAGAAGTCGCGTAAACCCTTTGGCCACTTCTGCATAGTTCGGGATAAAGCGACGTAAGAAATTTGCTTTCCCCTGAAGATTCTGAAGTTGATGCAACAAGGATGGGGAGGGGAGATTAACAATAGCCTCGACCTTGAGAGGGTCTAGGCGAATCCCTTCTTTAGAGACAATGAATCCCAAAAGACGACCAGAGTCAACGTAGAAGACGCACTTGTGAGGATTAAGCCTGATGTTGTAACGTCTACAATGGAGAAAAATATGGCGAAGATGTTCAGGATGGTCTTTGGGCAGGGCTGAATGAGTCGGCAGGTCATCCAGATACGGCTGAACAATGTTACGTATGTCATGAAAGGCGTAGGACATGGCACGCTGGAAGGTGGCTCCAGCATTTTTCAAGCCGAACGGGAGCTTCTTGTAAGAGAATGTGCCCCGCAAATAGATGAAGGCGGTCTTATGTTGATCAGAGGTTAAAATATTAATTTGATTATAACCCGAAAATCCATCCATAAGGGAATATATCTCACTCCCCGCACAATCATTGATGATCTAATTTATAAAGGGAGTGGGGTAGTTGTCCTTAGGGCAAGCCCGATTGATATCTCGGTAGTCAACATAGACCCGAATTGTGCCCTGCTTCTTATCCACAGCGACAATATTGGAAACCCACTCTGTCAGAGGGATCAGATATATGAAGCCTGCTTTAAGAAGTTTCTCAACTTCTACCTTTATAGCAACGGCTTTTCGAGGATGCACTGGGCGCAGACATTGGCGCACAGGCTTCACACCTAGACAGGTGGGAATTTTGTGCACAACAATACTGGGATCGATCCCAGGCATCTCTTCATAATACCATGCGAAAAAATCTCGAAATTCGTGGAAAAGGCTAGTGTACACTTGAATCTCTTCGGGAGAACAAGTGACTCCCACGTGAATGTTCTCGACAACCCCCGCTTTAATGGAGATGTCGATAGGCATTGTTTGGGTGATATTACTCAGATTTCCTTCCGAAAGTACTTCATGAGTCAATATTGGCGTTTGGATAGGGGGAGAGGGAACCTGAGATGAAAAATGCTCGAGACAATTATACATTGCCCCCAGGCCGGGCATGAACAAGGAACGATGATGTCCATCGCTCCATGGCAGATCTTCGAGAGACATAGTCTCCACGATAGCTTCGTCAGACAGAAAAAATTCTCTTAAAGGATCGGGCGAATCTGCATCGTCGAGCCAAGGGGATTGAGAATAAACATCAACATCCATGCTCAAAGGAGCATTTTCAGCAAGAGGAGGATTTGATGTGGCAACAATCTTGCAATAATTGATTTCAACTGGGGCTAGAGGCATCGATTCTCCAAAAGAGGTAACCTGTTCAGGAGAAGGGATGATCCACGGGTCATCCGACCTATAGATCATGTTGACTTGAATGGTGTTCGGTAGTGGAATGGGAAAAATACCCATGAGAACAGGGTCCTTGAAAAGACCAGGTCCTACACTGTCAAGGGGATTAGGAATTTGATCCACGTATGGCACGTTGTTCTTGGAGGATGAGGTAAAGAAAGACAACTGATCAACAGTAATAATCTTGCCCTCATGTGGAAACTTCAAAAGCCGAAAGAGGGTGGACGGAACGCATGGCATGGCGTGGGTCCAACTGCGACCAAGTAGAAGATTGTAGTTGAGTTTGGCATCAACAACTTCCACTTCAACGTTGACTGTTTTACCTTGTAATGTGATCGATAGACTCACGAGAACACCCAAGGGTTTTGATTCCATTCCATAGAATTCCTTGAGGGCATTGGGGGATGAAGTGAGGGCTAGAGAGCAGATGGATTTACAGCAAGAAGATGACATAACGCAAGTAGAGGCACCTTCGTCCACAACGGCTTTGTGAATATTGAGGTCGTTGATGCCGACTTGTATAACAAGGGCAATCTAGTGTGGAAGTCGAGGGATGAAATTCTCTAGATCGAAGGTGAGAAGGCTGGAATCGTTAGGATAAATTCCGTCAATTGCAGATAATAGAGCTTTCCATTGAGATGGGAAACTTTGAAGCACTTCCAATGCAAACATTGCGGAGGCCGCCTGTGCAAAATCCTCAACAATGTTGTAATGCTAAACAGCACGGGTGTTTGGATTATAGGAAGACTTTCGAGGAACACCTTTGGAAGGTGGCCGTACAATGGGTTCAGTGCTGGGCTTCTCAATTTCTAAAGGACCAGGGGCAGGTGGGGGAGGCGGGCCATCAACGACTTCCTTCCCAGCTACCTGGCATGATCCGGCATAATCCTTCGAACGAGTGGCAATAGAAATAGGTGCAGCACCATTCATCATGAAAACCTAAGACCCAAACGGTGTAGATGGTGAAGGCTGCTTGACCATCTAGGTATGTTGAGATGGAAAAGGTTCCTTAAGAACTGTCGGAGTTCCCTTAGAGCCTTTAAGGATTTTACTAACCTCGGATCGTCAGGGACAATCTTTGGTGTAGTGGTCTTCATCGCAAATCAGGCAAGGGTACTTCAGTTTTCATTGTGAACCATCATTAGCACGTGGTTTGGAGGATTCTGGTTTCGGGGCATCGGATTTGGCCTTGCCTTTTCCCTTCTTCTTCCCTTTAGAAGTCTTGTATGCAGGATTGGCCTAAACGGCATTGACCTCCGTGATCTTACCAGACTCTAAAGTAGCGAGAGGAGCAGAATTGTTGGAAGAATTTGATTTCTACTTCCCATTAGAAGACTTACGAGAAGTTTGAGAGACAGAACCAATAACACCGTCAACCGATGGGGTAGCTGGTGCTTTAGAGGTCACAAGCCGCAGGGCATCAGTCAAGATATCATATAACGTGTCGGACTGAGAGTACACTAAATCGAGGTATTGGGCACAAGAAATGGCTTTTTCCTCGGTTACACATGCCCCCATAGCAATGTCTTGTGCAATATTGTTGACAAAGGAGGTAGTGAACCAGTGAGTTAGAAGCTGATCAGGAATGTCAAACTTGATCAGACGATGACAACGTCTCCACTCATGAATATGGTCTAAACTATGGGTTGCTTTGTCCTATTTCAGAGATGTCAGGAGATGCGTCTCGGCTTCGTAACGAACCGGTAACTGGAAATGTGTTAGGAATTCCATAGCTATAGTATTAAAGTCTTGAAAAATACCAGGGGTAGTTCTATGTACCATTTAGCAGTAGCGCCGGTGAGAGTGTGCTGGAAAAGACGTAGATGGATCGAGTCATCTATCCAAGAGTTTGAAGAACACCACAAATGGTAGGTCATGACATGTGCTTGGGGGTCTTCTCCATATTTTCCTTCAAATTTGGGACAGTCACCAGGTACTTTCGTCGGAACCGGAGGCCAATATGGATTATGAAGAATCGGATCATTGGTCAACTTGGACACATCCGCTAATTCCGACGTGGCGAGAAAAGGTAACTGAGGATTAAAAGGCATGCCAGGTCCCTGATAATCACCTGTAGCTATACTCCAACCTAGTTGAGCATAATTCTTCCCCCATTGGTTTTGTCCTGGAGGATTCTGACCATAGGGGGTATAAGCCGTATAATTGGGTTGATACGGTTGCTGAAAACCAGGATACGGGGGTTGATAACCAAGGTACTGACTCTGATTATATGTGGGCCCCGTTTGAGCAGTGTACAGATTTGACTGTGGAGTATAAGTGTAGCCTGGTTGTTGAAGGTAAAAACTAGAACCTTGGGGAGGGTTGTAAACCGGTCGAGACTTACCTTGAAGGTAATAGCCGCCTTGGGGTCGAACGAGCTACTGGTAAGTGGGACCCTGCTGAGTCTGATAGATTAGCTGATGAGCAGGGTTAACAGGTTGTGCAAGTTATCCTAGTTGGACAGGTTGACCTAGCTGTGCAGGTTGCCCTGGTTGAACAGGTTGGCCTAGCTGAACAGGCTGTCTTGGTTGAACAGGTTGACCCAGTTGATGAAGAACACTAGGCTGCCCTGACAGAGCGGGTTGGCCTGATGGTGAGAAAGGGCCAGGTTGTGCCTGATAACTAGGTTGACCTGTGACAGGACCATAAGATGGCCCTGGTTGTGCAACATTTTGACCAATTGGAAGATGAGGTTGCTGAGGTTGCACCAACGGTTGAGAAGGATGGGTTTTCCCCCCAGGACCGTATAATGGTCCAGGTTGATACCCTGGTTGCCCTATGGGTCCTTGAGGTTGCCCTAGATGGACCACAGGGTGAGGCTGCAGAGGTTGACAATGAGGGTTGTAAGACTGCCCTTGCGGACCGTACAACAATCCTTGCTGGCCCGAAGGTTGTCCCTGTAAGGGTTGTCCTTGCAGGTCGTATAGATAACTTGGCTGGGCCGAAGGTTGTCCCTGGAAGGGTTGTCCTTGTGGCCAGAAGCGTATCCTTTCTGAAACAAAGGTTGTCCTTGTAAGGGTTGCCCTTGTTGATTAGAAGTTTGCCTAGCCTGGGAAGATAGAAAACCGTTAATATACTGATAAGCCTCAGGAGCAGGAAAACGAAGGGGGTTTCCCTACTCATCATATTGATATGGAAATACATAAATCGGGGCACCATCCGGTCCATAATGGGAAAAGTAAGGACGATTAAGGTCTTGAGAGGATGGACCAACCTTGAATTTTGACAGCTGTAAAGACAACTGATACTCCTCAGGATAAATATTCTCAAGAATGGCAGAATCTATGTAAATGTCTTCAGGAACTGACAAGGTCCTAGCCAACTGAGTAGTGACAGCAGGCGTAGAAGCAGCCACGCAGACAGTAGGTCTAATAGGTACCGATGTGATGAAAGGAGGTGTCGTGAGAGGTGTCGATCGCGACATCCCTAACGAATGAATAGTCGGCCTCGTAGACGGAGTCGATATTCCCATAGAGGCAACAGCGGCCATGACCTGACTTAAAGACCTATATCCAGCTTGGAGAGAAGGACCAGGTGAAGACATAATAGAAGGTTCAGGGATGTTTTCGGGAAAAATCTGGTAATCTTCACCAGATTTAGGAATTTCCTCACTAGGGGAAGGACTGGGTGAGTCCATATCTAACCCTGTCGTAAGATCTTCTAAAAGACGACAGGGACTAGGAGGTAGAATAGCGGCTAAGAAAGGTGATCCCGATGTAAGAGGAGGGAAGTTTTCCCCTACTCCAAATCCAAACCAAGCGTTGGACAAGGGCCAATCGAAGTCAACTGGTCCTCCAAAGGGAAGTTCAGATATAACCGGTCCCCCGTCGGGAAACTCGGATACAATGGGATGTTGATACTCAGCAGAGGACTGGGAGGCCTCTGATGAATCGTCTATGTAAGGACTACCAGTAGAAAAAATTGAGGGTTCTGCCACTATGACTGTAACGAAAAGAGGAAGATATCAAAACGAAGACACACGGGAAAAAACCAAGGCAAACAACAACAGGCCGAAAAAATGAATCTCTAAATGGGCGTGTGATCGTAGGTGATTAATTTTACCACATTGAAACTAGAAATTTTATTGTTTCATGTTTTAAGAGTCTAGAAACAAGTAAAAGATGACTCTATCACTTTCAATTTGGAAACAAGTGTGAAAGGACAAGCGCTTGATGATCTTTTCAAATTTAATGAGTCAATAAAGATCAAAATGACTGCTCTGGTAATCTAGGCAAATGGGTGTACCAGATATCCGTGAACTGCCATATACACCTTGGTTAAAAAAATGAAAGAGAAATCAACCAAGGACTTGACGTACGTGCAGGTAATCTCCCCAAATGTTGTGTCCAGTGTATCACGGGTAAAAGGCGGCAGAATCGGCTTCCTACTTATAAAGGATAGCAACCTAATGGGGTCTGCATTTATATACGCAATTGTACGGGGAGAAAAAGTCCATACTAGTGTTGTCTAAAGCCAGATGGCGAATGACAGCTACTAGGTTTAATGACACCGGAACACGTCACTAGCCTAGACCTCTAGATATTCCGTTAATGTTTCAATGTTGCCTTAGGTTAATTTAGTAAATTTTAAAGTTAATCTTCAATTTACGTTTCAATTTTTAGGCCCTATCGAATGTTGAATCTCAAAAATCCTCTAAATGCACACTACATGCCACAAAATATCACTTTGTTCAATGAATAGCTATCTACGGGAGGGTTGAGAGCTTTTCAAATAACAACAAAATGAGCACAAAAACATCCACTACTATCTCTAATGCAAGCTAATGAAACTAGAAAACTTCTTTCTTAGAGTTATATAACACTAGTAATGTGAAAGAGCTTTCAATTTTCACTAGACTAATCAAAATGCAAAGAAATTTGTTTTGGTATTTTTCAATATTTTAGAGCAAATGCACTAAATGAATGAAAAACTAATGAAGAAACCAATTCGAGAAATGACAGTGAGAGATCTGAAACAAACAAGTTCACTCAATACAAATGCACACAATCAAGACCCAAACTGATGAAAAAATCCCTCAAATCGAAGAAGAATCTCGAAAAAGACTCACACAAACCGTGTAATCTAGGCTTGGAATGAGACAAAGCGTAACGTGAGTGAGAGAGAGAACAATCATTCAACTAACGCAAAGATACAATGGAGTCCAACAAAACGAATGCAAAGAAGCGAAAATGAAGTTGACCAGGAAAGCAAGAACCCAAAACTCCCACGGGAGGTTCAACACACTAAAGCACCTAGAAACCCTAGGGCTAAAATGCAAAACTGATGGTAAATGGCAAACAACCGGAGGACAAGGGCAAAACACAGTCAACAAAGAATTCAAGGCACTCAAACAATCAGAAAAATGATACCAGGACCAAACATCAAGCTCAGAGAGCCCAAAAGCAAGCAAACCCTAACACCAAACAGAGTTGGCGCGCATGTTTGGCTGTAATCTATGCCAAAAAAGCGTTGGCGCGGGGGCCTAACTAGTAAAAAACGCCAGTTGGCGTGAATGTCAAGCGATAAACCACGCCAATCAAGTTTACTATGGGAAAATATGAAAAAGGACAAACAGAGACTGGATCAGGTCTTCTAGGGGATGAACAGGGGTTTGACACCAAAGGAGGCGAACCAAAAGAGAAAAAAAATCAATCAAAAGCCAAAAACAACCAAAAGAGGAAATACTAACTCCAATTGAATCCCCAGTGGAGTCGCCAGTTTTTTGAAGAGGTAAATCCCCTCTATGGACAGAGGCGATCCCACTAACCCAGATCGGGTCTAGCAACAATCAAGTCACGCAATGACGTTGGTTCCTAATTAGAAAAAGACAAAGATTGTGATGAGTATCCTACCTCAAATCCCACGCAATTGTTGTTGAAGAAAAGATGATGTTTCTTGTCCCTCGCTTGACAGATCACGATCCTTTCGTTCGACACATCCTAACACCTGTACACATGCAAGGAAATAACGACATACAACGTAAAATCTAAAGCATGTAACCATATATCAGTCAGAGAGGATATAATTCATTGCATTACATAAAGACATGAACACATGAATGGAACAAAAATCAGAGTCTCTTATATTATAAATGACAAAAGGGAGATTTCAACCAAATGCTCTGACGCTATGATCTTCCTTCGGCGGGGCTTGCAACCGAGCGTGTCTCAACAAAGCCTGTCGGGAATCTGGATGAAGCTCTCTCTCTTCAGCTTGGCTCTCAATAGTTGCCCGGCTATAGTTTCCTTCCTACAAGTTCAGCTAGCTTGCTAATGGAGAAGGCAAGAGCACCCTCTAGTGTGGATTTCCCCCATTGGCGCGAGGGATGAACTGGATAGTCGCGCCAAGGCTAAAACATCTGTTTTTAGGGTTTTTCAGAGGAAATTTTCTTCAGGGGAATGTTTTTCCTTATGCAATAGGATGCCATGAAGGTTCTTTCAGGTCATTTTACTGTTCACAGGTCACGGGAATAGTCCTCCAATGTACGGAACGAGGGATTGCAGGGACAGTGACAAAATGTTGTGTAACATTAAGGATATGTAATATTCCAAATTAGGAAAAATAGGAATATAGCACATAAAACTGGAAAATGCAGCAAAATAACCATACATAAATAGGAGAAGATTATATAACCATTTTATTAGCCAATATAGCAGAAAATGTATACAAGATCTAGAGGAAAAATACACTCAAGCTAGGAAAACAAGCCTCAAATGACCCAGTACATGAAATATGAAATGTCGTTGCTACATAAAATTTTGGAGAACATATGACTACGCATTCCTATGGAGAATAATTACACGGTAGAACTGAAAACACAAGGAATTGCTCATATAATGCTTAGAAAATGTCGGGATCAAAGATCTAAGCTTTCTAGCACTTTTCCAAGACAACCCAGAAGGGGTTTTCAAAAATATACAAGATGAAAGTTGCAGCCCTAGGGCTGAATAACGCACTTTAACTGTGTAATTGATAGGAGGTGGCTGATCTAATATAGAAATGGATGATACTCCTCCAAACTCACAAAATTGGGCACTAAGCCCTCCACTGCAACTTCCCTGCAAAATAACGTAGTTTCTGAAGGAGACTGCGCTGTAGGTGATGGCTACTGCTTGGCCTGATGCTGGATAATGGAATAATGTTCAAGGAACTTCCTTTCTAGCCTCTGGAATGAAGGGCTCCTCCCCTCACTGGAAAACAAGCTCAGGAACTGGGTCTATCAACCCTCCACTACTACTGCCCTGCAAAACAAAAATCTTTAAGGAGACTGTGTTGTGGATGATGGTTGAAGCTTGGCCTGATGTTGGATGGTGGAAATGAAGCTCAATGAACCTCTCCTGAGTGGGCACTCTAATTCCCCCGAGGATGAGGGTGGGATTTCTGCTTGGAAACACCCTTGTTCTAAACAGCACAACGGACTCCGCTAAATATCTGAAGCGTGCAAAATGTCCTAAAAGACCAAGAAATAAACAATAATCAGAATGTCTTCTGTGGCTTCCATCTCCTTCCTTATATGCTTTGTGTTGAACCCCAAAATTTCCATTTCCTTTACAAATTTCTCATCTCATTTCACCTCTCTTTCATCAATTCATAAGCCCTAATCAATGAAGAATGTTTAGGTTTCTCTCAAGGATACATGCAATTGATTGACATATTGTATTTTCATGGTTTTTTCTATTTTAATAAGTTTTTGAAAATTGGCTACAGAATGTAGCCTATTCCGTAGTTGACCAGGTGTTCCATAGCTACTCTTGTGGTTGAATATGTTACAGGTGTCCGTTGAAGGAATGGTCCACATGGGTAGTCTCATAATCTCTCCTACATGGATTTCTTCCTATCCACAAGGACCAGATTGACAAATAAAGAGGCCTAATCCGATGGTCAAATCTCAAAGTCAAGAGACCGTTTCACACAGAAATTAGGACTCTTGATTTGCTTCGTAGCAAATCATGAGTCCTAAGGGTCCCAGTTTGATTATAATTTGAAGATACACTTGTAGCTATCTTTATTCATATTTAGTTATGCAAATTTCTTATAAATAGAGGTTCTATAGAACCGAGAACAAGCTAAGTTTTTATAGCACAAGTTCAGATACAGCTGTGTAGATTTTCCTTCCGAAACATTTTCAAGGAGATAGGTAACTCTGTCTTCAGGATTGGAATAAAAGTTGAAGTGTTGAGAAACATGGTTGCTTAGTTCCCTGCTTTCATCTTTCAAAAATAATTGTCAACTGTTGTGTCTAACTAAGCATTTATGAAGTCCATTTTTCCTATTTACCAAATCTTATATTGAATGGTTGAATGTCTTATAAGAGCAGTGATTGAATAGATTTCATTTCTTGTTATTTGCTTGCTAAGAATCTGAAAGTGCAAAAGTGTCCTCAGACACACAACTTTATTGATCAAGCAAAAAGATTACATAGCAAATTACAGGAGTTTACACACGTAAACTCACAGTCTCACATTCTCTCATTACACATTACAATGAAAATAGAAAACTAACCTATTTATAAGCTCTATGCTCTAACTTAATCTAATTATGGATCACTTGGAAAAGAAACAAGTGTCCATTTACAATAAATGAGCTTCTAACCAAACTACTAACTTTACTCCTAACTTAGAGCCTAGGAAACGACTCTTTTCTAGAGTCCTAATTTTTAATAACAAATTTCTATTTCTAAATATCTGAAACATTTATTAAAAATTCTAGAATGATAATTATTAATTTAATATCTTAAATTAATAATTATTTTATTCAAACACTATAACCTATGATAAAATTTATTTTTGGATCATCTAACATTCCCCCCTATGATCCAAAGATACATTACAACAGATACCAAGTTCATCCCTGAACTTAGTAAACTTTATTCTACCAAGAGGTTTTGTGAAAATGTCGGAGGTCTTATCTTCTGAAGGGAAAAACACTGGCTTGATGACGTCCTTTGCAATGAGAGATCTGATATGATGATACTTGGTGTTCACATGCTTTGTCTTTGAATGAAAAACTGGATTCTTGGCAAGCTTTATTGCTGATTAATTGTCGATGAATAATGAAGTAGCTTCTGCTGGAGGAATCCCCAAGTCCTGTAAAACTCGACGTAACCAAACAATCTCACATGTTGCTTCCCATGCTGAAATATACTCTGCTTCTGCTGAAGAAGTGGCCACTGTACTTTGCTTCTTGCAACTCCAGGAAACTGCAGCTGACCCCATGTTCATTAAGTAACCTGAGGTTGATGCCCTGTCATCAATACTGCCTGCAAAGTCGGCATCTGAAAATCCACCAAGTACAAAATTTTTAGTATTTTTATAAAGAAGACCAAAATATTTTGTTCCTTGGATATATCGAAGAACTCTTTTGGCTACATTCCAGTGGCTGTCTAATGGTTCCTGCATAAAACGTGAAAGAATACTGATTGCATAAGATAGATCAGGACGAGTGGTTGTCAAATAAATCAAGCTACCAATCAACTGTCTGTAAGTTGTGCTGTCCACTCTTTCCCCCCCTTCAAATTTTGAAAGTTTTAAGTTTTGTTCCATAGGGGTAAGGACAGGCTTACAATCCTGCATTCCAAATCGCTGAAGAATTTCTGCTGCATATTTACTCTGGGAAATGAAGATCTGATGTGGACGTTGGAATACTTCAACTCCAAGATAGTATTGAATTAGTCCCAAATCTATCATCTTAAAACCTACATGCAACTCCTTTTTCACCTATTCAATGTGATCATCATTGTTGCCTGTAATGATCAAATCATCAACATACATAATGAGAATGACCAGATATTTTCCCTGTTGGCGCACATACAAAGTATCATCAGATTCACTGCGATGAAAACCAACTTTGCGAAGGTATTCATCCATTTTGGCATACCAAGCGCGGGGAGCTTGTTTTAATCCATATAAAGCCTTGATTAATTTGCAGACTTTATGTTCTTGGCCTTCAACTTCAAACCCTGGTGGTTTTGTTATATATACATCTTCTTGTAAGTCCCCGTTGAGAAAAGCGCTTTTGACATCCATTTGATGAACTTTCCACCCTTTCTGAGCTGCTAAGGCAAGTGTGAGGCGGATGGTGTTCCATTTAGCGGTGGGAGCAAAGGTTTCCTCATAATCGATCCCTTCCTGCTGCACAAAACCTTTAGCAACAAGGCGAGCTTTATACTTGTCAATATCACCATTTTGCTTGTACTTAATTTGATAAACCCATTTGCATCCAATAGGTTTAACATGCTGAGGGCAATCAACAAGTTGCCAAGTGTTGTTGTCTTGAACTGCCTGATATTCATCAACCATTGCTTGTTGCCATGCTTTATGTTTTACTGCCTCTTGAAAAGAAGAAGGTTCAGTAAAATCATTTTTTATCAAAGCAAAATTGCCTTCATTTCATTTTGATGCCCTTGTTCCTATTTTGTTTTGTTCATTAAGCCTTACATCTTTTAATAGTTGAACTGCCCATTTTGGAAGTTGTTGCTCACTTGTTTGAGGTTCTGAGAAGTCTCCATCATTGTAAAGGGGGTTAATGCAAACTGATGTTCGTCGTTCAGGTGGTGAATCTGGAGAATCACTGTCAAAAGAACTGTTGTTGCTTGGAGACACTGATGAACTGCTAGAAGACCCAGATGATTTTGTTGAAGTAGATGGACTAGATGACTCATCTTCAGAGGAAGGAAAATCAAGTTCATACCAATTTGGTGAAGTTGGTTGACTTTGCATATTTCCTTTCCTTTTACTGCCCTTAGTTTCTAACTTGTGAAGAAGACTTTCAATTTCTTCAGCACTCTTACTCTCTGTTTCATCAAAAATGACATCCCTGCTCACAATAAATTTTCCATTGGTCAAAAGATGATACCCTTTCTTTTCATCTGAATAGCCAATCATTGTGCATTTCAAACTTCTTGAATCAAGCATAGTTCTCTTTTCTTTGGGAACTAAGGCATAACAGATGGATCCAAAAACTTGAAGATGTTTAACTTTAGGTTTGAAACCAAACCAAGCTTCATAAGGGGTGATTCCTTCTAAAGAAGCAGTTGGAGATCTGTTTCTTAGATAGACAGCTGTATGGATTGCTTCTACCCAATATGTTGGACTTAACCCTTTGAAAGTTAACATGGATCTCACCATGCCTAACAATGTGCGATTCATCCTTTCTACGACTCCATTTTGATGTGGAGTGTAAACATTTGTAAGATGCCTTCTGATGCCATTTTCACTGCAATAAGTTTTGAAATCATTTGAATTGAATTCTCCCCCATTATCTGTCCTGAGAGTACCTATCTTTTCTTTGACCTCATTTTCAACAAGTTGTCGAAAAAATTTAAATTTCTCAAATGATTCTGACTTGTTTTTCAAAAAGTAAACCCAGGTCATTCTACTGAAATCATCAATAAATAGTAAGAAATATTTGCAACCACCTAATGAAGTTTGTAGTGGACCACACACATCACTGTGAACTAGTTGCAGCAGCCTGTTTGCGTGCCATGTACTTGTTGGAAAACTCTCTCGACTTTGTTTGCCATAAATGCAAGCTTCATATTTTGCATTTTTTTTCTTGAAAGTTGGAATTCCTTTAACCATCCCTTGTTTCTGCAATTGAGAAAGACTATCAAAATTCAAATTTCCATATCTTACATGCCATAATCTTATAGGTGAAATCCCTGTAGTAACTGCCCCTGCAAAATCAGAATGCCTTGGAATAACTGTTCCTTTCATCCTTAACAGTTTTCCGTCTTCATATCCTGTCATCACTGTTTGGAAGTTTTGTTTAACTGAATTAATCTTAACTTAGCCACCTTCCATAATTATTTGATGTCCTGCTTGTCGAATCATGACCAAAGACAACAAATTTTTCTTAAAGGTGGGAACATACCACACATTGGAAATCAATTTTTCTCCAATGTCAGGGAGAAAAACTTTGACTGCACCTTTTCCATAAGGCGTATGTTTTGTATCATCTGCTAGAAAGATGGAATTAAGATGTCACTCTTGAAAATTCCAAAAGAAATCTCGTCTACAGGTCATGTGCTGAGTTGCTCCTGAATCCAAAATCCAAGCATCTTCATAATCACTCTTAATATAAGAGGAAATTTGGATTGCTGGTGAAGAAGTGAAGACATATTCTGAGTCATTATCATCTTGATCTTGATCATTTTCAAATTGTGCTGAAGGCTCTTGAAACTTAGAAATTTTATCGATAGATGTGCGACAATCTGAAGCATAGTGACCAACTATGTTACATCGCCTGTAAACAATTTGACTCAAATCGGTGCCTCTTCCTTGAGACTGTCCTCTGCCTTGAGACTGTCCTCGACCTCTGCTTTGTCCTCTGTTTTGAGATTTTCCTTTCTCTAGATTCTGTCCTGTGCCTTGCTGAGATCCTCTGTTTTGATTTTTGCCTCTGCCTTGAGAATTGTTTCTGCCTGAATTGGAGTCTCTATTGGAGTTTTTTCCTCTGTGTTGGCTGCGACCACGACCTTGTGCTGCTTGATTTTGATTAAAATTACCTTTTCCTTTGTTTTTGGAATTGTCAGCTGAAGAGTTGCTAGTACTGGCTTCTGTGAGAAAAACATCTTCACCAACTTTCTTTTTCTTCCCAAAATTTTTATCATGTTGAGTCAACATTTCGCAGAGCTCATCAAACTTTAGCTTTTCTAACTTTCCAGTGAGCTGTAGAGTTTCTAAAAAATGTGTGTAAGACGAAGGAAGCCCAGCATTCAAAATTGTGACCATAAAACTATCATCAACTGCTTGAAAACCAACATTAACAATTTCCTGCTTAATATTCTTAAGTTTGGAGATGTATTCAAGAATATCTCCTTCTTCAGTAAATTTTTGATGCAACAATTTTAATTGTAGGTCAACTCTTTTTGATTGAGGCTGAGTATCAAACAACTCTTTAAAAGTTCTCAAAGCAGACCATGCATCTTTATCATTTTCGATATGGACATACATTTCATCATTGACAGAGGATTTAATGAGAGCTAATGCTTTGGCATTTTTAACTTCCCATTTTTCTAGCGCAGATGCTTCTGTAGGTTTATTTGGCTTTACATCTCCATCACAAATATCATGCCATAGTTCATTATAAACAAGAGTGCTTTCGATGAGGCGTTGCCATGTTTTGTAAGATTTTGAGCCTTCAAGTTTGTCAGAATCAGAAAAGAAATTAATCAACTTAAACATTGTAGTTTTAAGAATTCACACCACGAATCAAGCTCCAAAAAATATCAAGATGCGCAACACAACAGTAACACACGATGCAAAAAACGAACTATCGGGGCTTGGCCTTGATCCTCGAATAGTCATCGAAATAGGAGAAAATTGACTGAGCTTTGCACTTGCCTCTAGTCAATTTCTCAAATATTTACAAGGCAACTTTCAAAATTTTACTTTTACAATAGTGCTCTTGCACAATCCTGGTAAAAAAAAAATTTACCCCCCCTCAAAGTAAAATTACTTTGAGTCACACTATCACTCCATAAACAAATTACAAAGCACAAATCTCCTTATTACTCCAAAATATTACAATAACCTTAAAAAAGATGCCTTATCACTCCATTACAAAAACATTACTTCACTGACCCTTTACTTTTACATAAAAACATACCTTATCACTCCATTACAAAAAATTGACTTTTCTCCCAAAAAAATATTACAAAAACATTACATAAAAAAATACCTTATTTTTCCAGCGAATATTTTTAGATTTATCTTTAGCATTGGTGCCCATAATTCCAAAGACAAAACCATTTACTATGTCCCAACTTGACTCCAAATACACTTTATACTTGAAATCATTTAAAACGTTGTAAACGCTGGTTAGAACCAAATGAACCAAATCATTTAAAACGTTGTAAACGCTGGTTAGAACCAAATGAACCAAATCATTTAAAACGTTGTAAACGCTAGTTCTAATCAAATGATTTATACATCTCCAGAGTTAAGAAGGATATATGTAAACGCTGGTTCTAATCAAATTATTACGCTGTAAACGTTGGTTCTAATCATTTAAAACGTTGTTTTAAAGGCGGGTTCAACGCTGGTTCAAAGGCAGCTTCCAATTAAACGCTGGCTGTTAACTGAACGCTAGTTCTATGCCACAAATTATTGCTGGAATTAAGGCTGGTTCTATGCCACAAATGTAACGCTGGAATTAACGCTTGTTCTATGCCACAAA
Organism: Pinus albicaulis; assembly: GCA_034641835.2. Taxonomy (NCBI): domain Eukaryota; kingdom Viridiplantae; phylum Streptophyta; class Pinopsida; order Pinales; family Pinaceae; genus Pinus; species Pinus albicaulis. The sequence continues at coordinate 1,671,292,703 of CM076581.1, forward strand.
TTAACACTGGTTCTATGCCAGAATCGATGCCACAAGTTAACGTTGGATTACAATATGCAGAATCGATGCCACATGAAAATGCAGAGGGCTGGCTGGCTTTTCAACACAACTACCATTTTACTGTTTGATCTCCAGAAGCTATGTTCATGTGGTTGCAGAATCGATGTTCATGTAAATGCTTTAAAATGTAAATGCATTTAAAATGTAAACACTGTTCTTAATGCTGGATTTCAAATGCAATTCAATGCTTACAAACTAATTCAATCCAAAAAATAAACCCTGTGCGGAAATGGCAAGAGCGCTCTCCCTTTAGATGCAAACAGCGTTTGCAAACAGATGCAAACTGTCTTTGCAAATGAATTTTTCAATTCAACAGCGCTCTTATAAACAAAGTCACCCCAATAATTTGAAACAGGAAATTTTCATTTGCTCTTTAAAAAACATGATTTTAGAATTTAAAGATCTAAAATCAATAAAAAAAATTGACAAATTTCATACCAATATTTTGTTGATCACTTCAATGGAGTTGTGTTTTCCACGACCTGGTAGAGTTGGAATCTCCTCCTCACAGCATTACCGTGGCTCTGATACCACATGAAAGTGCAGAAGTGTCCTCATACACACAATTTTATTGATTAAGCAAAAAGATTACATAGCAAATTACAGGAGTTTACACACGTAAACTCACACTCTCACATTCTCTCATTACATATTACAATGAAAATAGGAAACTAACCTATTTATAAGCTCTATGCTCTAACTTAATCTAGTTATGGATCACTTGGAAAATAAACAAGTGTCCATTTACAATAAATGAGCTTCTAACCAAACTACTAACTTTACTCCTAACTTAGAGCCTAGGAAACGACTCTTTTCTAGAGTCCTAATTTTTAATAACAAATTTCTATTTCTAAATATCTCAAAGATTTATTAAATATTCTAGAATAATAATTATTAATTTAATATCTTAGATTAATAATTATTTTATTCAAACACTATAACCTATGATAAAATTTATTTTTGGATCATCTAACAGAATCAAGGGTGTAATTGATTTATCTGAAAGCCATACCAAGGGGTCACAAGCTTCAGAATTGGATGAGACTTGATAAGTTAATTATTCACTTAATTGGTTGTAGATAGAAGATCCTCATTTCATTGAAACAAAACAATCTTCTTAAAGGTCAAACTGACAGAGACTAATTTGAATATACTTTGCAAGGATGATTAAATGATTAGATTCAATGAAGTGTTTGAGTTACTGTAATTCTTTAGTTTAGACAGATGCAATGATTGCTTAGATACATTACCTCAAGGGGGTCACTCTCCACATATTGGGTAGATGGAGTAATTAAATAATCTTAGATAAATTTCAATTGCATTCTCTGTTTTCTATTTTAGATTTTAGCAACTAAAGTGAAAACAGCTGATTTCATCTCATAGGGCTTTGACCTAATCATTGAATGTTGAAACAACCTGAAGTACAATACTTGACACATTTCCCTTCTTTCATTTTTCAAATCTCAATTGAGTCATAGATCCATGGATTAGGTTTACTCACTAATTGAAGTACTTGCTTTGTCTTTTTGCCCAAAACTAGGTCTTAGAAATTTTCCATAAACTTTGGCTTCTTTCATAGAAAATTAACTTAGTTTCATAATACTTCATTTTCTTCCTTTTTAATTAGATTTATTCTCACCTTTCTAAATAGCCTAGGACTAAAAATACAAAACCCCCAAAACAACAAGAAAAACACAAACAACGAAGTAAGGGAAGGGTCACTTAGGCACATATAGTGCACCACACTTCATCAGTTTACTAGCCCTGGTTGATAATTAATGGAAGCAATTTAGGAACACTAAATTGACTAACCATTTTGGCGTTGTTGTCGGGGAAGTGTAACTAGGTAGCCTTCTTTCTTACATCCCAAGAACAATTATATGTGTAGAGAAAGAGACTCTAGGGGCAGATTTATAAGAGGCAGAAGCTTAATCCATACAACGCCACTCACTCCACCTAGACCAAGAAGTATTACACCTCCATCTCAAACTCATATCCCATACTATACTGGTCATAGACTTCCTGAAGTTTAAGATCAAATATTCAGTTAGGAGGGTCTCCCACTTCATCCACTGAGGCAATCTTGGAAGAAGAAGATCCTAGAACTCCAACAGAGGGAATAACCTTTTTCACTTCTACAGGGGAATATATTCCAGCTGAGAAATTAGAAACCCCTAGTGAAGAGGAAGAGGAAGAACCTTTCTTCAACATACCATTGATAGAAGAACCAGAAGAACAATTATCCCTCCAGGCTGAACCTTATATCAGTTCTGAAGAATCTATCATTTAAGGAAGAGGAGAATGAGGGGAAGGAGAAGGAGAAATATTCAATGGAGAAAACTTGTTATTTGGAGGAGGTAGAGGCAAAGGAGGAGATAGAGGAAGAGGTAGGGGAAATACAAAAGGAGGTAGAGGAAATGCAGAATGAGGTAGAGGTAGAAGAGGAGTTGAAAGTTCCTTTGGATTCCCTATAGTAGATGAAGAGACAAATGTTTCCATGAAAAATATCTCACCTTTTGTTCTTCAAAACTTTCATGGATTAAAAAGTGAAGAACCTGAGACATTTTTATTTGAATTTGAAGTTTTGTGCAGAACTTATGACTATCTAGAAGATGCTAAAAAACTCAAATTATCTCCTTCAACATTGAAGGGAGCAGCCCTAAAATGGTTCATGAGTCTAACCACTAGGTCTATTGAGTCATGGAGTGATATGAGAAGAGAATTTATAGAAAGTTATTTGGACTATTGTATACCTGTTAACCATAAGAAGGAAGTGTTTAAAATGATGCAAAAGGAGGATGAAAATTTGGAAGATTTACTTGAAATATTCAAATATAACATCAAGAGAGCAAAGATGGAGAATCTAGACCAAGATACTCTAAAAGCTCTTTTATTGAAGGCAATTAGAGATGAATGGATAGATATCCTTAACATGATGGGGAAGGGAGACATATCTCAACTTCCATTAGTTGATATTGGAGAGCTATGTATTAATCTCTCAAGAGGAAAAACAAAAATTTTGAAAGGACCAAGAGATCCTGCTTTAGCTAGGTAAACAAATCTGCAACTGGAACAGTAAGTAGGGAAGAAATTGGAAAAATGCTTGATGAGTTCAAAACTGACATTCTAGGGAGTCTTAGTGAGCAAATAGACACCCTTAAGCTACAAAACAAGCAGAAAGTTGAGACCGGTGCCTTAGCAATCTTCTGTCCCAAGTGCAGAAAGAAGCATGCCTTAAGAGAATGTCCTCTTGATGCAAAAGTAATAGAAACTTGTGTGACTTGTTCAGAGAACCATGAGACCAAGAGTTGTCCTTCAAATCCTGGTCTTAAGGTTGTCTTTCAAGAGGAAACAACTATAAATCCTACAGAATCTCTTTTTTTTGTTTCTAGAAGACCTTGGCAGAGGCCTCAAACTCAAGGGTTTAATAACCAAATGTATAATCAGCCCCCACCAAATTGGAATTCTTGGCAGCAACCTTGGCCTTAATCTCAAAATCAATCTCAACCTTGGCCTCAATCTCAAAATCAATCTCAACCTTGGGCTCAAGGGATGCAAAATCCCTCTGGAATGTTCTCTCAGTATTATCAGTATCCACCATCTTATCCATCCTATCCATCTTTTCAAAATTATCCTCCCCAACAAAATCCACCACCTCAATCTCAAAATCAAAATCCACCACTTCCACTACCATTCCCTCAGAAACCAAATCAATTACCTACCCAACCAGTACCAAACCCCAACAATAAAAACCCTCAGAATACATATATGATAGAAGGTCAACAATTTCCAACTTATTTAATTACTCCTCTAGATCTTAATGATGTCCAACTTAGATCTGGAAGGATACTTGAAAAGAATAAACCTTTTGTGGTAATACAAGAACAAGACAATTCTGAGGAATATTCTCTACAAATTAATAAATGTTTTGAAGAAAACACATATCTTCAAAACCAAAACATTGAAAAAGAAAAACAAAAAGAACCAATGAATTCAACTCCTATGTTAGAGCAACCATCGACATCTACTTCTACACCTCATTTTCCTGAAAAATTACAAATTGATAGAGGTGTAGAAAAACATATTATGTTGCCTAACTATGATTTCCTAGATAAATTAAGAAATGTTTGTATTAAAATTCCATTATTGCAAGCCATCAAGTAAATCCCAATCTTAGCTAAAACAATAAAGGAGTTGAGTATGAAGAAACCAAGAAGAAAAGTAAAAAAAATAAAGAAAATTCAACTGGTAGGAAAAATAGCAGACATAATGATGGGAAAGATTTCCATTCAAAAATATCTAGATCCCGGAATTCCAGTTGTCAAAACACACATCAATGGAATTGAAATCCCAAACACAATAATTAATTTAGGAGCAGCAATAAACATCATGAGTAAGCAAACCATGGAACAACTTAAGCTTCATAATCTTCTTTATACACCCACATTACTCCAATTAGCAGATAGGTCTGTAATCAAACCAAATGGTGTGTTAGAAGATATTTCAGTGTCCTTAGATTCTTGGGAGTATCATGTTGACTTTATGATTTTAACTCCTAAAAATGATCTAGGAGGACATCCTCTTATACTAGGAAGACCTTGGTTGGTTATAGCTGATGCTTTCATCAGCTGTAGGTCTGGTGATATGTACATCTCTGATGGTAATTCAACTAATAAATTCGCATTGTATCCTATAGCAAGAACAATCACAGAAATAGATGACAAACAATGGATTGATGATGAAGAAGACATACAGCCTCTCTTCACAATTTAAAACATTAGTGAAGATAGTTAAATCTTGAATACTCTAGAAAATTATGAAACATCTCCAGAATATGGACATGATCAATTCCAAGAAAGATCTAATATCAAATTTTTTTCATCTAGGCAGATGTCTCTATACTCTATGGAAGAATTTGGCAGCTCTACAATTGAAATATTTACAAGAAAAACCTTGAACATAAACAAAAACCTAGAAAAATTGCAACAAGAAGAGTTAGTCAAAACATTACAAAAGAAATCATCTGCATATGCATGGGAATACACTGACATGAAAGGGATTAGTCCTAAGACTTGCACTCATCACATCTACATAGAGGAAAATTGTAAACCTATCAGAGAACCTCAGAGAAGGATGAATCCAAATCTTAGGGAGATTTTCAAAGAAGAGTTGCAGAAATTGTTGAATGTCAAATTTATCTATCCATTTCATATAGTCATTGGGTTTCTCCTTTGGTGATTGTACCCAAGAAAAATGGTAAATGGAGGGTATGCATTGATTATCGAGAATTGAATAAATCTACTCTTAAAGATCATTTTCCTTTACCTTTTATAGATCAATTGTTAGATACATTAGAAGGAAAAAATTATTTCTCATTCTTGGATGGTTTCAGTGGTTATAATCAAATTCAAGTTGCACCTGAAGATCAGGATAAAACCACATTCACCTATCCTTGGGGAACTTATGCCTACCGAGTACTACCTTTTGGATTATGCAATTCACCTGCAACATTCCAAAGCGCAGTACTAGGAATTTTTTCTAATCTAATACATGATTGTGTAGAAGTATACATGGATGACTTTACAGTCTATGGTAATTCATTTGAAGAAGCTTTAGAAAACTTAGAAAAAGTTCTAAAAAGGTGTAACGAATAAAACCTTTCACTAAGTCATGAAAAATGTTTCATGATTTTTACTTAAGGGATTGTTTTAGGACATCACATTTCAGGAGATGGAATTAGAGTTAATGAATCAAAAGTTGAAGTCATCTCCAAACTATTAGTTCCAAGTTGTCAAAAAGATGTTAGAAGTTTTCTAGGATTCACAGGGTACTATAGAATATTTATAGAAAACTTCACCAAGATAGCATCCCCTCTCTTCAAATTACTCACCAAGGATTGTGAATTCAAATGGAATTCTGACTGCCAATTAGCATTTGAAACCCTAAAAGCAAAACTTTCTGAAGCACCCATCTTAAGAGGGCCTAACTGGAAGCTACCTTTTCATATATCAACAGATGCTTCAGACACAGCTCTAGGAGCTGTGTTAGGAAAAAAAGACCCGATCCCTTATGCCATCTACTATACAAGTAAAAATTTGACTCCTCCAGAGTTGAATTATACTGTAACTAAAAAATAATTCTTAGCTATTGTTCATGCTATCAATAAATTCAGACATTACATAACAGGCTATGAAACCTTTTTTCACAGAGATCACTCTGCAATTAGGTATTTAATGAATAAATATGTTACTAATAGCAGAGTCATAAGATGGTTATTGCTCCTACAAGAATTTAACATTACTGTTTGGTCTCAACCTAGTCTCCTAAATTGAGTTCATTTAATTGTCAACCAGGGTTGGTAAACTGCTGAAGTGAAGTGCACTGTATGTGCCTAAGTGTTTGTTTCTTAATGCGTTGTGTTTAGTGTTTTATGATTTTTTTGGTCTTTTGATGGTTTTACGTTCACAAGGAAAAGAACTAGATGCTAGTGGAAAGAAGCTACTGGTTAAAAACAGAGTGAAGCCTAATTTATTGATGACAAATGACAAATGCAAATGCAAATACTGAAACAGAATCAAACCTAAACTATGACTAAGCAGAATACAAAGCTTGATAATGACTTCAAGAAAATGAATCAAAACATAAACTTAACTTGTCCAATTCTTTCATTAAAGGTATTTTGAAAGAGCTTGAGAAATGGGCAGCTAATTAGACAAATTATCCTAACTAAACAGTTAAACAATCAGCTTATAATGATACAACATCTTATCCATGATTAAATATTTGTTGAAACATATTTGGAGAAGAACATTGGTAACATTATAAGATCTCTACTCTAAGACTAGCTCCTAATTCTATTCTGCAACTTAATTTAACATCACTAAACTTTACTCAAAAGTTATAGATTTCTTTTTAAAGTAGTCTTTTGAGGAAAGGCTTTGTTTATGAAATGATAAAGAGGTTTCAAAAGTACTTCAGGCCTTGGGATGATATTGTCTTCTGTCCAAATGGTTATGAGTCAATTATAGATTTGGAACAAAAGAGCTTTTGTAAATAATGAAGGCCGTAGTGTTTAAGTTTAACAACTAATGTAATCTAATATGCGATGGATGACAACTAAATGTGGAATGTAAATACAATGAGCTAAGCTAGAACTGAACTAAGGTGCCACTAGTCTACAATAAACAGTGTTGAACTAACAAGCCATTATCAAACTTAAAACGAAATAGCTGAGCATGAATTGAATGCAATTTGACTCCGGAGTACCCTAACTAAGTTATCATGCAATTAATCTATGGGATTCTACAGCCTATTTTGTCCATCATGAATGGTATTTTGGAAGAGCTTGTTAGAACAATCATGGCTGTACAATTCAGTGCAAATGCAAACATAAAGACTGAAAGCAATTTAAAAACTAAGACATCACAGCTATCTCCTACCCATTATTATGATATTTTGGAAGAGCGTTTTAAGAGTAAGATCAGCTATGCTACTTAGTGTAAACAAAAAACTGAAACATTCAGTATCACAGTCATGCCTTAGACATCATAAGGATTTTTTGGAAGAGTTTACTAGAATAAGTTCAACTGTGATAATGAACAAAAGAAATTACAAATAAAACCTACAACACTACAACCATTTCCCATTCATTATCATGATATTTTGGAAGAGTTTCTTAGAACAAGTATAGCTATAGTGACTAATGAAATTAACTATGAACTCAAACTTCAAAAACGTGAAAACGACTAAGATACTTATCTAAATTACGAAAGTAAAGTCGTGCAGGAGGCAGGGGCCCTCTACCACCAGACATAATCTAACTCAAAATCAACTCAACGCGTTCAAAGCAATGATGTCTTCTTCATTAAAGGAAAATAACTTGAAACAGAGTATTCTATGTCTTCAGAAATATAGCAGTCAATCCATGAAATCTAAGCAAAATCTAGCGCTTGTCTCTCGGTTTCCCGAGTGTTTTTATAACAAATCTACATAACAGAACTTGCAACAATACGGGGATCATTGTCTTTCCTTATCAAAATCGTACTAGGACTCTAAAGATGGCAGCGTAAATGGACAAAGGACATCTGGACTGTCCTAGTCCTATTAGAAGTCTGCCTCCTTGAATGAGTTCCCACGTACCAAAACCACGTCCAGAATTCGGTTCATTCTTCATGGTGAGCAACGAACGATGAGGACATGATGTGGAATATACCCATGTGTGGATTTTCCTGAGAGGACACCTGGAACATGCTTGAACGTGAAGACAGCTGCAGAATTGGCGGTTAGCTACGGAATGTCTGCATTTTGTAGCTAGTTTCAGTTCAAAATGCATTACAATGACAAAATCACAAAACTTAGCAAGTTAGCCATGTTATTCATTCTAAAAGTAATTTTAACTAATTTCATTGATCAATTGGGCCTAGGATAACAATGGAAAAAGGAAAATGGGGTAAAGTAAGATGAAAGAAAGAACAATCTTGGGGCTCAACATACCCCCACTGCTGACTTCTTGCATGTCCTCATGCAACTTATTCCATAAACTCAGAGACTTCTGCAAGAACATCCAACCCTCTTCTTCTTCTTTTCCTGAAAGTTAAAGGTCTTCTGGGTTTCCTGATGACTAAATTGAACCTTAAGTTGACAAGTGCCCTGATTAGCTTCTTGTTCCTCTTTTTCAACTTTTCATTAGCCTTTTCCACTTTTTCCATTTGTAGAGATAAGGTTGAGTTCATACTGGTTTTGAGTTTGACTTGTTCCTTGAGAATATCATTCTCAGTTCTGATATGTCTATTAAGTACTTCCAGCTCATACCTATCTCTTCTTAACACATCTATTTCGGATAGTGGAGGACTAGGGGTTCTATCTCTACTCTCTGAAGCTTTCCTTTCCAATGTTTCAACATAGTCATAAAATTCTTGCTGTGCAGGGTCAATTTCAGGGGTTTCTTCATTAAAATCTTCTTCAACATCTTCTTCAATAGATGTTTCCTCATCTTCTATGTTTATCACCCCTGTTTGTTTGATCTGTGTTTTCCTTAGTTTCCCCCTGAGTCTATGGCTTCTTCTTGGCTGGGATGATCCCTCTCCTTTTTCTGTGGCAGATTTTCTGATTACCCTCTCTTTCTTAAGTTGTCTCTTAATCTGAGTCAACTTCTCAGAGATTATTTCTTCACTACTTTCCTGTATTGTTTTGTCAATTTCAATTTTAGAGGCTCTCCATTTTCTGCTTCTCTTTGTAGGCTGATGTTCAGGTGAAGGCTCTTTTGGTTCCTCAAAATGATTTCTTACTAAGAAATTATCCCAAGTATCTTTTGTTTTGGCTAAATGGTGTTCAATTAAAATCTTAACCAAGCCATGATGGTATAGAGTTGTCTCTAGGAATTGGACTCTCCTTTGAACACCAGAAGCCATCTTTTTTAAACTTTGAAGCAAGAAATAGGGCAAATTTAGCTCTTCCTCCAGAAAATGCATTATCAACCTAATATGGTAGACATAAAATGTGCCATATCTACCTTCACAAGTGATAAATTTTTGTAGAATAAGCAATATGTTTCTCCATTTATTTTTTAATGCAGAACTTGGAATTCCCTTTTTAAACACAGTGACATCCATACCTGGTGATTTTAGGATTTTCTTCCATGATTCATTATGAAATTCTCTGTTTTTAAACCATCTTTCTCCATGTCTAAGCAATCATGTTGCTTCTGCAATAAAAACCTCTGTGACAGTGAATTTAACATCTCCAACTTCAACCTTGGCTCCTTTGAATGACCTTGCAAATGTTTTAGTAACTTCTTTGTGGAAGCCATTAAATTTCTCAAGAAATTGTAGCCATCCTGCCTGTTGCAACATTTCTCTACTTTGAGGGTATCCTTCCAGGTATTTTGTGCCCACTGGTTCAGTTCTTACAATGAGGCCCATAATTTCTTCTTCAATCTTCAGATTAGTACTCTTTCTGCTCACGGAAATAATGACTTCAACCTTCAAACTGATATACCTCTAGTTCACGGAGATAGTGCTTCAATCTTCAAACTGATATATCTTTGCTTCTCGGTGACAATGGCTTCAAATTCCACACTGATATACCTCTGCTTCACGGTGATAGTGCTTCAATCTCTGCTCACGGTGATAGTGGTTTGATATTTCAAACTGATATACCTCTGCTTCTCGGTGACAGTGGTTTGATATTTCAAACTGATATACCTCTGCTCACGATGATAGTGGTTCAATATTTCAAACTGATATACCTCTGCTCACGGTGATAGAGATATCTCTGTTTTGCGGAATGAAATGATGAAGGGCTAGCTACGGAATGGAGTAATAGGAAGTGGTTACGGAACGAGTTAATGAAGTGAGGTGAAGAAAACAAATCAATGAGTGAAAAGACTGCGGAGATTTTTTTACAACGGATTCAAAAATCATCATTAAATGATTTGGCTGGGTGACGTAAGGAAATCAAACACTTCAGCCTTTTAACCGCTTAAATGATGATCAGGTATAGAATTTGAAATGAAATATTTTTATCCAAAGTTTTGCGGAGGGTATATTTGGCATGATCAATAAAAATAATCAAAACAAATTTTTGAATGATTCATAACTAGACTATATTAAAGTTTTCATGAAATGCCATTATAACCAGAACTTTTTACCTTTGCTTTTCATTTGCTTTTTGTGGTCTTTGTATACTTTGTTCTCCTCTGGAAGAGTCTTCATAATCCTTCTTGATTCTTCTTGTTCATGGATATACTGGATCATCTTGTTGCAATTCAAATGTTTGTTGATCAGTGCCTTCAGGATCTGTAGCTGCGAAATGACTGTCTGGCTGCGGAAAGTCTGATTAGCTACAGAATATATGTTTAGCTGCAGAATGTACCTGTAGAGAATTTTAATCATGGAATGGAGTGGTTTGGAATATACATAGAATATTTTATGGAATGAGTGAAGATAGATGATGAAACATGGTATAATGGAATATGTATGAAGTGAATGATGGAATGGGATGGATTCAACTTATGAAATGGAGTGGAAGAATATAAGAAATGGCCTGCAATCCATGACATGTGTTATTCATTTGCAGAAAAACATCAAACTTTAAATTTTGATATGGAAATGAGGTGGATGAAGTATGGAATGAGATGAATGAAATATGGAATGAAGTGAAGTATGAATGAATGAATGAAATGGAGTATGGATGGATAAGTAAACGGAATGAAATGAAATGAGATGGATCATAAGTGCAATGAATCTGAACTTATGATTTTGTAACAGTTGCTTGCAAAAACAAAATGGAAAAGTTAGAGTGTCAGAAAGACTCTGATTTTCACCCTATCTTTTCTGTATAAACATGCCAATCAATGATTGGTTTTCATGTTTATACTTTATTTATTTATTTATTTATTTATTTATTTTTATTTTTTAAAGAAATGCTTCAGAAAATTCAATCAAGTTGATGAAGAAGAAAGATTCTTCTTCACTAACTTCACATCACTGTTTTCCTGGAACTTCTTGACAAATTCTTCTCTTGAGAGTGGTTTGTGATACAGCTTCAATCTATGACCATTCACAAGAAAAGTGACCTCTTCTTCATCTATTGTCCTGATTTTTACTACTCCATTGTCAAAAATTTCAACAATTTCATATGGCCCTAGCCAATGTGTTTGAAATTTACCTTGAAAATCGTTGAATTTTGAATCAAACACGAGAGCCCAGTCACCTTCTTTGAATTTCTTCTCTTTGATGTACTTATCATGCCATCTAGTCCTTTGCTATTGGACTAGACTTGTTTTCTGAACTGCATCTTGTCTGATCTCATCCAATTCATTAATCTGCTCCAATCTATGCTTTTGTGCCTCTGTTAAATCAAGTCCTAGCTGAACTGCCATTTTGAAAGTTTGAATCTGGAACTCTATGGGAAACAAAACTTGCTTTCCATAAACAAGTTCATAAGGAGTATGGCTTGTTGTGTTTCTCCATGTAGTTCTATAGGCCCACAAGGCTTCAGGAAGCCTATCTACCCAATCTCTTCTATGTAAATGAACAGTCTTTGTTAGGATTCCTTCAATGACCTTATTAGTATATTCCACTTGACCATTTGCTTGTGGATGGTAAGGAGTAGATTTTCTATGCCTGATTTTGTACCTCTCCATCATTTTTTCCACTAGCCTTGATGTAAATTGAGCTCCTTGATCTGTAACAATTTCCCTTGGGACACCAAAACGAGTAAAAATATCCTCAAAAATAAAAGTAACTACAGATGCTTCATTAGCAAAAAGTAATGGCTTGGCCTCTACAGATTTGGTAACATAATCAGTGCAAACTAATATATATCTCTTTTGTCTTGATGGAGGACTAATAGGTCCTACAAAATCCAAAACCCATTTTTCAAAAGGTTCTATATGTACCTGAGGTTGTAATGGCATCTCACCTGAAGGAGAAGGTTTCCCTACCCTTTGGCAACTGTCACACCTTTTGACATACTCTTTAGCATATTTAAACAAGGATGGCCAATAATATCCTAAATTAAAGATTTTATATGCTGTCCTCTTATCAGCAAAGTGTCCGCCACAAGCTTCAACATGACATGCTTTGAGAATCTCAGGCATCTCATCTTCCCGAACACATCTTCTAATGATCAAATCTGGACATGTCTTGTACAATTCATTAGCAACCCATGAATATTTTGCACTGTCATAAATGATTTTTCTTTTATCTCTTACATTCATTATTGAAGGAAATTTTCCTGAAACTAAATAATTAGCAATGTCAGAAAACCAAGGAGTTTGAGTAGAAATTGCAAAAAGATATTCATCAGGAAATTGATCTTCAACTGGAGTGTCATCTTTGATGTTTTGGAGTCTAGATAGTGTTAGTGTTCGTCTTTGCAGCCTTCCTCCAGTGATCAAACATGCTCTTACAAAGTGATTTTAAGGTGTCAGGGTCAAATTTTGTCATTTCAAAGAGTCTTCAAGAAAAATTTGGTCACTAGACATTAGGTCTAAGGGTTTGTTTTCACTCTTTTCAAAGTTGTCCAAATGTCGGTCCATGTCACCATTCAGCTGAGTGTATCATCATTCAAATGGTTTTCATCATCATTTCAAGTTCCATTGGGTCATTTTACATCTTGTTCATGCTTCAGTTGTGCCTAGGTAAGGTCCATTTCCCTCTCCTAGGGTTTTGGAGGTAATTTCTCTTGGATGGTAAAATCATCGAAAAAACTTGTATCCTGATGTTCACACACCTTCCCCTATCCTTAATATACCTTATTAAACACTTCCCATCACTGAGATCCCCCAAATTCCTCATTTTTGCACAAACCCTAGTTTCTTGCCACAACTTGGCAATTTTCTAGGCTAGGCTTGTGTTTTGCCCTTTTGGACCCCTTCCCCTCACTCAATCTCTGAGATTCCACTTTCGCCTGCTTCCTAACATCCCTCCCTACTTCCCAAAATTTCCCCAAGAATTTAGAAGCCCCTTATCCCCTTCATTTCGCTTCATTTCGACAAAATCCCTTGTTTCACACATCGGGATAAGTTTCACTCAAATGATGTTTAAGAGCAATAAAAGATGAATTTTGGAAAACTGAGAGAGGTTTTTGTACACAACATGCCAAGGAAGAAAACCTCCTTCAATTTTTACACAGGTATAATGGTTTTGAAGAAATGTCAAGAATACCGTTGCCTTAGGAGAATTGATGCACCTGCAGGAAGTAGTGTTGGGAGATTTGATTTTTGACAGGGTAAATGAACTCCAAATTACAAAATTCCACTTGGGTTGGAAATTAGACTCCAAGAGCTTTCCAACGAGCTATCACACGCTCAATTTGGACACCAGGAAGGCCTCCAAAAGCCTCCTGCAAAATGCACTATGTAGCACGCTACGCATATAAAAGTGCGCGCTACTCATTGGGCCAGAACACAAATTTTTTTTGCCATTTCTCTCCAACATCAAATTTTCTTGGTTTTTCCATGTTTGAACATCAGCAGAGGCCAAGACACATCAAGGAAGTGAAAAAAATGAGTTTTGAAGCCAAATTGTGTGTTGGATCGACGCGCTACTCGTTGGGTGACGCGCTACGCATATAGCGAAATTTTTCAGTGTAAAATTACACTGGCGCTACTCGTTGGGTGACGCGCTACGCGTATAATCTCAGAGCCAAAAAATTTCGCTCCTTCATCCAGATTCATGCCAAATTGCCTCCAACTGCTTGCAAGTAGGTTCTTTACGTTTGCTCAGTGAATTTTGGACATGATTATGGTGTTTTGAAAGTGGAGAAACAAATGTTTAATGTGGAGAAATGTAAACCCTATGTTTATTTCCAAATTCACTTCTTGGGGTTTTGAAACAAATATGAGTGATTGTGTGGGGGTTTGCAAACTAGTGTGGTTGATATATATGCTCATGCATCTACTGTTAGTGGTGTCCCTGCTCATCATTTACCTCAGCCTCACGCTCTCTCTTTGCCATTACATCACTGCTATCATTGTTATTGCCATTGTCTTTTTCACACTGTTTATTATTCATGTTATGCCATAGTGCCATATTCACTATCCATCCTCCATTGACAAAGCCTAATTGTCACTGCATAGGCTATTTCTATTGACCTACACTACACTACACTCATTCCTATTCACTTGTCAAATCCCCATGTAGTCAAGGAGTGGCTATTTTCCATTCAAACTCATTTGACAATACCTTTATCATTATGGTTTTCCTATAGCACTTTGATACACATGTGACACATTTTGGATTTGGGCATACACTGAAACTCTTGTTTTCATCATAACCATATCAACATACTTTTCATACATATTGTGACACCATGACAGAGACCGACACATCACAACAGAGACAGTGTTTTCACTACTGAAACTGCATGCACCAGGAGGATACTGAAACGACGTGAAACACATGATCCACTCCGGATTTTGGCTGAGGCTTTGTTGGCTGGGCATGATACATGATGGAGGCTCTTCACTCTGAATTTTTTCAAATTTGAAGAAGTTTTTGTCATTTTGGAAAATTTTGGTCTCAAAACAGATTTTTCAGCCCAACGAGTAGCGCGTCGACGCGCTCGCTTATGATTGGGACACTTGCTGGAGGAAAACTTTATATTTTTGGATTTGTCATGGAAATTTATGCATGCTCCAGTAAGACCAAAGCATTTCACCAAGTTCTGGATGATCAAAGGGGCCAAAACACCATGAAAATCACCATTCTGCCACCTTTTTCAGTAGCAGGAAGTACTTGTGGGAGGATGAAGTTTTGGAGGGGAAAATAAGCTCCAAATTGGGAAATTCCACTTGGGCTGGATAACAGACATCCAGGGCTTTCCAAAAAGCTATCATGAGCTTGATTTTGATGCTGGGAAGTGCCCCAAAAGCAGGCTGAAAGGCGCGCTACTCATATAGCTCAGGCGCGCTACTCATATGGATTTTTGGTCAATTTTTCACCTTCCAGCTCAGAATTTCGGCCAGTTGGACCAGTTTTGCTTGTGGATGTAATTTTTGAGTTATCTTGATGTAATATTATGGTTGGCATGTAACTTGGACTCATTTTTACCTATTCTAGATGATTCACTCCTAAAAAAGTAAAAATCAAGTGTAAGAATCAGTTTCCTTCCTTTTAGAGGCAAGTTGTTTGGCTGCCTAGATTCTAGCTCCTTGTTTAGAATTAGTTGAAACTGCTCCTAGAAGGAGGAATTCGACCCCTAGAGGTGTGGGAAGGGGTTAGGATGGTATATATGATGTAATTTCTCAATCATTTTCAGAGGTTGGACAGGTTGGACTCTTGGGAAAACTTTGGCACACTATTGTACATATTTTTCATATTTTGGCTAAGGAAAGATCAGAGGTTTTGCCGCACCTGTTGGGATTCTTGTGGCTTTCAGTTCTTGATGGTGTTTTCTCTCATTTTATTGTAAGTTCTTTCATGTTTAATTTATGCCATTCCCTTCTTATGCTTCTGAAACTAAATGAATGAGTAAATGAGGTTGAATCCATTGTTTCCAGTGCTCTGCCTTTAAATTTGTTTAGTTTTACATGTTTTCGTCAGTTTGGAGAGGATCCATGGTCTTCCTTGCCCTCTTCAGCTCCTTTTCATTCTGATCCATCCATACTCATAATCAAAAGCATCAAGACTATTTCCTACCTCGCCCCAACTCGAATTCTGCAAAAATCTGGCCTTATCCCCGGACCCAAAATTGTTTTTCCCATTTTTCAACAAAAAACCCAAAAAATCAAAATCAAACTTTCCTATCTCTTTACTAGCCTAAAATCAGTATTCGTTATAAGTCATCTCAGCCCCTTTGAAGACCTTTTGCCGAGATAGACCCAGAGAGAGCCCTCTCCTGTCCTCGTAGGGCTAGCTACGAGGTTGAGCGTGGTTTTATGTAGCCTTGAGTTTTACCTTATTTCAGCCTAAGGTAGATTTGAGCGCTAACATAGTGGCGACCATACTGGGGAAGAAATTGGTTTGCTGGTTAGTGTTGTTTGATTTATAGCTACAGACGGAGCCTGAAGTCACGCCAGGTAGCTTTTGAACTGCTCTTTCTCTGCGAGTGCATAGTAGATAAACGTTGCTTCAGTCGATCTCCGGTCTAGCTTGTAATCGTAACACTTAACTTATAAATTGCCCCAGTACATGTATCAAGTTCAGATCTGATCTTTGATGGTGGACAACGATCAGACATAAGAAGGTTGAAATCATTCACCTGGTGACTCCAACTCAATGTAAAGACTCCACTGGAGGACTGACTCTTTCTCTGAGAAAATGGAAGGATCTTACACAAAGTTCAGGTATCTAAAGTGGAATGGTATTCAGGATCTAATCTGCTTTCTTGTAAATTACTTCTTCGCTGGTCTTGAAGTTGTCTTGAAAGTTTTTCAGAGTTTGTTGTATAAGAAAGGTGATCAAAATCTTCACTCGACCTATTCAAAGAGTTTAAATACTGAGTTTCCCTTTGATCCTGGGCTCCTTACTTTTCCCACATCTTATGATGACTCTCTTCAGAGTGATGAGCCTAAAGAAAACAAAACTGATCCCGCAGCTCTTGTACATACCCATATATCTTGTAAAATTCCAGATCGATACAAACCTCTTGTTTTACCTTCTGTTCTTCATGCTTTCCCTGCAAATTATGACCTATATCTACCAAGATTTGACGGTGAATGTAACAATGTCAACGCTGAGCAACATGTGCAGAATGTTGAGACTTTTCTAGATCTTTTTGAAGTTGATGATGAAGATGTCAGTATCAGACTTTTTTCTCTTTCTTTGCAAGGCCAAGTAAAGAGTTGGTTCAAAGCCCTGCTTGATGCGAGCATCACAGATTTCCAGCAGTTTGTCAAAGTTTTCCTTGATAGGTGGATGATTGGATAGAATCCTTTCCTTATTATAGAAGAGTATAACCAGCTGAAAAGACTGCCAGGGGAGACAGTACAACAATTTTCTGCCAGATTTAACCAAGTTTATTATTCGATGCCAGTTGATATAAGACCTTCTCCTAGATCTGCTCTCTTGCACTACCCGGGTGCCTTTGATCTGGAAATGGAGTTTCAGCTGAGAGAAAAGAATATTGCAACACTTCACGAGATGCAGAACAAGGCAGTGAATGTAGAGGCTCATTTGCTGATCTTGAGGGCAAGGTTGAAGGAAGAAGAAAAGAAGAATGTTTCAGAGCAGCTGACACCTTCAGAGGAAAATCTTGATCTTTTCGTAAATGCAGTAGAAGAGATGGTGTGGAAAATGACTGCAAAAAATGAAAATGACATTCAAGAACAAGTTGCTGATCCAAAACATTTTGTTTCTGATCCCAATTGTCATAGTGATTGTTTTATAGATCATTGTGAAGAAGAGAGAGCTGTTGATATGATGTGTATGTTTGATGATGTGTTTTATAACGATGAATTGCCTCAGTTTGATCAGTATGATGATGATTATGTTCTCCAAATAGAAGCTAATCTTGCAGACAAATCAGTAGCTAGTTTGTGCGAGGAGGAAGTTCACTTTCAGCAGCTCGAGTACAGTGATCAACCGATGCATATCAGCTATGGCAATGATGAGGAAAGTGCAAAAAATTTTGATGTAAGTGAAGGATCTTTGCCTTTTTGTTTTGATTCGTTTCAGTTCATTAGAGATAACTTCCATGCAATCAGAAATCAAACGTCAACAAGTCTTGATCTGGATCGTCTTGAGGGCAACGAAAACTTCTCATATTCAAACTTGCAGCCCCCAAAAGTCATTGATTGTCAAGTTGCAGCTGAAGACTTGGAAGTGGGCACACATGATTTAATGATTCAAGGTGACTCTGTACCATTTTTTTTTGAATCATTTCAGTTTTTGAGAGAAAAGTTGCATAGTAAATCTTCAAATGAGCAGCCTATAAGAAATCAGCAATCTCTTAGTCTTAATGTTGAGGATGAGATAGATAACGAAATTCTTGAGCAGCTTGTAGCATCAGATTTGCAACCACCAAATGAAATTGAAGGTCAGATTACAGATGAAGGTGTGGAAGATGAAATACATGATTTGATGATGCAGGAAAATTCTATACCCTTTTGTTTCGAAGCATTTCAGTTTATAAGGCAGAATCTTCGTAATATATCTCAAGAAAAAGATGAACAGCCAGTAGGATGTCATAGAGTTTCAAGGGATACAGTGCAACAGTCTTCTCAAGTTTTGGATGATCCTATTGCTCGTGTGTTGGATGATGTTTGCTATAAAAATTTTGCTCCATTAGCTAACCATGTGCCCGAAAAGAATATTGATAGTAATCTTGTTCAAAAGTCAATTTCATTGTGTTGTTCAACGGATTTTTCATATGAGGAGATTGATGAAGGAGACTTTTGTTCTGTTTGTAATCAGCAACAGTGTTTGGTTATTCACGAAATTCAGGATCCTTTTGGCAGCTTGCTGCAATCACCAAAGAAAGACAGCATAGAGGTGAGAAAAATTTTAAGATTAAGGTATGGAGATTATATGGATCAGAGCAGTGATGTGTTAATGGAAATCAGTAGCTATGAGTATGAAGATCCTTTTGCAGTATTCTTGAAGTCCTCTAGTCAATTCATGCTTTGCAAGTTTATCAGCAGTCCACTTGGTTCAAAGTTTCCATGGGAGTTGCCTTTCGATTCTTTCCTTTTCCTGCGCATCAGTAAGCATGTGGGAAGAAATCAAACAACAGCCAGGATGCTTACATGGTTGCATTGGTTGTTTCATTTCACTTGATCAGGTGATGAATGAAACTGTTACAGTAGGTTGTATTGAATAAGCTTCATATTGAGCATATTTCCAGTTTGTCAGTTGTGTTTAAGTATCGAGTCAGTTCTTACTTGAGTGAGAGTCAATTTGTGTCGTCAAGTCATCAGTTTTCAGTCATGCATTTCAGTTTGAGTTTTTGATTCCATTTCCCAATGGATAAGGCACTGGTCTGCTCTCCCAAAGATCTGTCGTTCTTGGCACCTCCAAGGAGCTACCATCCCCATTGGAGCCAATGTTAGTGTCAGTCTTTGCAGCCTTCCTCCAGTAATCAAATATGCTCTTACAAAGTGATTTTAAGGTGTCAAGGTCAAATTTTGTCATTTCAAAGAGTCTTCAAGCAAAATTTGGTCACTAGGCATTAGGTCTAAGGGTTTGTTTTCACTCTTTTCAAAGTTGTCCAAATGTCGGTCCATGTCACCATTAAGCTGAGTGTATCATCATTCAAAGGGTTGTCATCATCATGTCAAGTTCCATTGGGTCATTTTACATCTTGGTCATGCTTCAATTGTGCCTAGGTAAGGTCCATTTCCCTCTCCTAGGGTTTTGGAGGTAATTTCTCTTGGATGGTCAAATCATCGAAAAAACTTGTATCATGATGTTCACACACCTTCCCCTATCCTTAATATACCTTATTAAACACTTCCCATCACTGAGATCCCCCAAATTCCTCATTTTTCCACAAACCCTAGTTTCTTGCCACAACTTGGCAATTTTCTAGGCTAGGCTTGTGTTTTGCCCTTTTGTACCCCTTCCCCTCACTCAATCTCTGATATTCCACTTTCCCCTACTTCCTAACATCCCTCCCTACTTCCAAAAATTTCCCCAAGAATTTAGAAGCCCCTTATCCCCTTCATTTCGCTTCATTTCGACAAAATCCCTTGTTTCACACATCGGGATAAGTTTCACTCAAATGATGTTTCAGAGAAATAAATGATGAATTTTGGAAAAATTAGAGAGGTTTTTGTACAAAACATGCCAAGGAAGAAAAACCTCCTTCACTTTTTACACAGGTATAATTTTTTTGAAGAAATGTCAAGAATATCGTTGCCTCAGAAGAATTGATGCACCTGCAGGAAGTAGTGTTGGGAGATTTGATTTTTGACAGGGTAAATGAACTCCAAATTGACAAATTCCACTTGGGTTGGAAATTAGACTCCAACATCTTTCCAACGAGCTATCACACGCTCAATTTGGACTCTGGAAAGGCCTCCAAAAGCCTCCTGCAAAATGAACTATGTAGCGCGCTACGCATATAAAAGTGCGCGCTACTCATTGGGACAGAACACAAAAAAAAATTGCCATTTCTCTCCAACATCAAATTTGCTTGGTTTTTCCATGTTTGAACATCAGCAGAGGCCACGACACATCAAGGAAGTGAAAAAAATGAGTTTTGAAGCCAAATTGTGTGTTGGGCTGGCGCGCTACGCGTTGGGTGACGGGCTACGCGTATAGCGAAATTTTTCAATGTAAAATTACACTGGCGCTACGCGTTGGGTGACGCGCTACGCATATAATCTCAGAGCCAAAAAAAAATTTCTCCTTCGTCCAGATTCATGCCAAATTGCCTCCAACTTCTTGCAAGTAGGTTCTTTACGTTTGCTCAGTGAATTTTGGACATGATTATGGTGTTTTGAAAGTGGAGAAACAAATGTTTAATGTGGAGAAATGTAAACCCTATGTTTATTTCCAAATTCATTTCTTGGGGTTTTGAGGCAAATGATAGTGACTGTGTGGGGGTTTCCAGGCTTATGCTGTTGACATATATGCATGTGTCATCTATTTTCAGTGGTGTCTCTACTTCCACGCCCTCTCTTTGCCATTACATCAATGCTGTCATTATTATTGCCATTGTCATTTTAACACTGCTCATCATTCATGTTATGACATAGTCTCATTTTCACTTGTCCACATCCTCCATTAACATTTTCAAACACTGCAAGGGCTATTTATATTGACCTACACTACACTACATTCATTCCTATTCACGTGTCAAATCCCCATGTAGTCAAGGAGTGGCTATTTTCCATTCAAACTCCTTGTGACAGTCCTTTTCCCATTGTGATATTTCCTATAGCACCTTGACATATATGTGACACATATGACATTGGAGCATATACCAGACTCTTGTTTTCATCATAACCATATCAGCATACTTTTCATACACATTGTGACACCATGACAGAGACCGACACATCACTACAGAGACAGTGTTTTCACTACTGAAACTGCATGCACCAGGAGGATACTGAAACGAGGTGAAACACATGATCCACTCCGGATTTTGGCCGAGGCTTCATTGGCTAGGCATGATACATGATGGAGGGTCTTCGCTCCGAATTTGAGCAAATTCGGAGAATTTTTTGTCATTTTGAAATATTTTGGTCTCAAAACAGATTTTTCAGCCATACGAGTAGCGCGTCGACGCGCTCGCTTATGATTGGGACACTTGCTGGAGGAAAAATTTATATTTTTGGATTTTTCATGGTAATTTATGCATGCTCTAGTATGGCCGAAGCATTTCACTAAGTTCTGGATGATCAAAAGGGCCAAAAACACCATGAAAATCACCTTTATGCCACCTTTTGCACCAGCAGGAAGTATTTCTAGGAGAATAAAGTTTTGGAGAGGAAAATGAGCTCCAAATTGAAAAATTCTACTTGGGTTGGATAGCCAACATCCAGGGCTTTCCAACGAGCTATCATGAGCTCAATTTGGACTCCGGGAAGTGCCCCAAATGCAGGCTGAAAGGCGCGCTACGCATATAGATTTTTGGTCAATTTTTCACCTTCCAACTCAGGATTTCGGCCAGTTGGACTAGTTTTGATTGTGGAAGTAATTTTTGAGTTATCTTGATGTAATTTTGTGGTTGGCATGTAAATTGGGCTCACTTTTACCTATTCTAGAAGATTCACTCCTAAAAAAGTAAAAATCAAGTGTAAGAATCAGTTTCCTTCCTTTTAGAGGCAAGTTGTTTGGCTGCCTAGATTCTAGCTCCTTGTTTAGAATTAGTTGAAACTACTCCTAGAAGGAGGAATTCGACCCCTAGAGGTGTGGGAAGGGGTTAGGATGGTCTATATGATGTAATTTCTCAATCATTTTCATAGGTTAGACAGGTTGGACTCTTGGGAAAACTTTGGCACACTATTGTACATATTTTTCATATTTTGGCTAAGGAAAGATCAGAGGTTTTGTGGCACCTGTTGGGATTCTTGTGGCTTTCAGTTCTTGATGGTGTTTTCTCTCATTTTATTGTAATTTATTTCATGTTTAATGTATGCCATTCCCTTCTTATGCTTCTGAAACTAAATGAATGAGTAAATGAGGTTGAATCCATTGTTTCTAGTGCTCTGCCTTTAAATTTGTTTAGTTTTACATGTTTTCGTCAGTTTGGAGAGGATCCATGGTCTTCCTTGCCCTCTTCATCTACTTGTCATTCTGATCCATCCATACTCATAATCAAAAGCATCAAGACTATTGCCTACCTCGCCCCAACTCGAATTCTGCAAAAATCTGACCTTATCCCCGGACCCAAAATTGTTTTTCCCAATTTTCAACAAAAAACCCAAAAAATCAAAATCAAACTTTCCTATCTCTTTACTAGCCTAAAATCAGTATTCGTTATAAGTCATCTCAGCCCCTTTGAAGACCTTTTGCCGAGATAGACCCGGAGAGAGCCCTCTCCTGTCCTCATAGGGCTAGCTATGAGGCTGAGCATGGTTTGATGTAGCCTTGAGTTTTACCTTATTTCAGCCTAAGGTAGATTTGAGCGCTAACAGATAGGAAATCAACTATTGTGTTTTGTTTTCCAGGCCTATCTAGAATGGTAATGTTTAATTCTTGTAAAAGCAATAACCATCTTATGACTCTTCCATTAGTAATTGATTTGTTCATTAAATATCTAATTGCAGAATGATCAGTGTGAACAAAAGTTTCATAGTCTGTTATATAGTGTCTGAATTTGTTTAGAGGATGAACAACAGCTAAAAACTCTTTTTCAGTTACAGTATAGTTTAACTCTGCAGGAGTCAAATTTTTACTGGTATAGTAGATGGCATAAGGAATCAAGTCTTTTTGTCCCAATACTGCTCCTAGAGCTGTATCAGAGGCATCTGTTGAGATATGAAAAGGTAACTTCCAGTTAGGTCCCCTTAAAATAGGTGCTTCAGAAATTTTTGTTTTCAGGGTTTCAAAGGCTAACTGGCAATCGGAATTCCATTTGAATTCACAATCTTTGGTAAGTAATTTGAAGAGTGGAGATGCTATCTTGGTGAAGTTTTCTATAAACCTCCGATAATATCCTGTAAATCCTAGAAAACTCTTAACATCTTTTTGACAACTTGGAATAGATAAGTTAGAGATGACTTCAACTTTTGACTCATCAACTCTAATCCCATCCCCTGAAATGTGATGCCCCAAAACAATACCTTCAATAAACATCATGAAACATTTCTCATGACTAAGTGAAAGATTTGCTTCCTGACATCTCTTTAAAACTTTTTCCAAGTTTGCTAAAGCTTCTTCAAATGTATTTCCATAAATTGTGAAATCATCCATGTATACCTCTACACAATCATGTATTAGATCTGAAAAAATTCCTAATACTGCCCTTTGGAATGTTGCAGGTGCATTGCATAATCCAAATGGCAATACTCGGTAAGCATAGGTACCCCAAGGACGGGTAAATGTGGTTTTGTCTTGATCTTCAAGTGCTACTTGGATTTGGTTGTAACCACTAAACCCATCTAGGAATGAGAAGTACTTTTTGCCAGCTAATGTATCTAACACTTGATCTATGAAAGGTAAGGGAAAATGGTATTTAAGAGTAGCTTTGTTTAGTTCCCGGTAGTCAATACATACCCTCCATTTACCATTTTTCTTTGGCACAATTACCAAAGGAGAAACCCACTGACTATCTGAAATGGGATAGATGAAGTTGACATTTAACAATTTTTGCAATTCTTCTTTAACAATCTCCCTAAGATTTGGATTCATCTGTCTTTGAGGTTGTCTGATTGGTTTACAATTTTCCTCTATATAGATGTGGTGAGTGCAAGTCTTGGGGCTTATCCCTTTCATGTCAGTGTACTCCCATGCATATGCAGAAGAATGTCTCTGTAATACTTTGACTAATTCTTCTTGTTGAGATTTTTCTAGGTTCTTGTTTATGTTCAAAGTTTTGCCTGGAAATATCTCACTTGTAGAGCTGCCAAATTTATCCATAGAATGAAGAGACATATGTCTTGATGACAAAAACTCAATGTTGGATCCCTCTTGAAATGGTTCATGTTTGTATTCTGAAGAGGATTCAAAGTTTTCTAGAGTATTCAGAATTTGATTATCTTCACTAATTTCTAAAATTGTGAAGAGAGGTTGTAAATCTTCTTCATCCTCTATCCATTGAGTGTCATCTAGATCTGTAATTGTCCTAGCTGGAGCATATAAAGTGAATTTCTTAGTTGCACTACCATCAGAGATGTACATATCACCGGATCTACAACTAATAAAAGCATCAGCTGTAGCCAACCAAGGTCTTCCTAATATAACGGGATGGCCTCCTAGATTATTCGTAGGAGTTAGGATCATGAAATCCACAGGGTACTCCCAAGAATCTAGGGACACTGGAATGTCTTCTATTACCCCATCTGGTTTGATCACGGATCTATCTGCTAATTGTAATAGTGTGGGTGTAAAGAGAAGATTAGGAAGTTTCAGTTTATCCATGATTTGTCTACTCATGATATTGATTGCTGCTCCTAAATCAATGAGTGTGTTTTGGATTTCAATTCCATTGATGTGAATTTTAACAACTGGATTTTCTGGGTCAAGATACTTTGGAATAGCAATCTTGCCCATCATAATGTCTGCTATTTTTCCTGCCAGTTGAATTTTCTTTGTTTCTCTTATTCTTTTTCTTATTTTCTTCATGCTCAACTCCTTTATTGTTTTGGCTAAAATTGGAATTTCCTTGATGGCTTGTAATAATGGAATTTTAATGCAAACATTTCTCAGCTCATCTAGGAAATCATAATTAGGCACCATAATTTGTTTTTCTACGCCTCTATCAATTTGTAATCTTTCTGGAAAGGGAGGTATAGAAGTAGATGTGGATGGTTGCTCTAATACAGGAGTTGAAATTATTGGATATTTTTGCTTTAATTTTTCAGTGTTTGGGTCTTGAAAATATGTGTCTTCCTCAAGACGTTTATTCACCCGTAGAGAGTCTTCCTCAGAGTTATCTTGTTCTTGTATGATCACAGAAGGTTTCCTCTTTTCAATTATTCTTCCAGACCTAAGTTGAACATCACTAAGTTTTAAAGGACTAATTAAATAAGTTGGAAACTGTTGGCCTTCTATCATGTATGTGTTCTGAGGATTTTTATTATTGGGGTTTGGTATGGGTTGAGCAGGCAACTGATTTGATCTTTGAGGGAATGGTAATGGAAGTGGTTGATTTTGATGTGGTAGGTTCTGATGATGTTGTTGAGGATTTTGTTGAAAATTTTGTTGAGGATTTTGAGGATAAAAATGTGGGTATGGTGGATAGGATGGTGGATACTGATAGTACTGAGAGTATCTTCCATAGGTATTTTGTGCTCCTTGTGCCCAAGCTTGAGATTTATTTTGAAATTGAGGCCAAGGTTGCTGCCAAGAATTCCAAGGTGGAGGTTGGTTATACATTTGATCATGGAATCCTTGTGTTTGAGGTCCCCTCCAAGACCTTCTAGAGACAAAATTGAGAGATTCTGTGGAATCTGTAGGAGTTTCCTCCTGAAAGACAGCTTTGAGATCAGGAAGAGAAGGAAAATTCTTGGTCTCATGTTTTTCAGAACAAATGACACAAGTCTCTACAACTTTTACATCCAAAGGACACTCTCTCAAGGCATGTTTCTTTCTACATTTGGGACAAAAGATTGCCAAGGCATCAGATTCAGCTTTTTGCTTGTTTTGTATCTTAAGGGTGTCTATTTGTTCACTAAGACTCCCTAAGATGTCGGATTTAAAATCATCAAGCATGTGTCCTATTTCTGATCTACTTACTGTCCCAGAAGCAGACTTACTTGCCCTTGCAAGAGCAGGATCTCTTGGACCTTTGACAGTTTTAGATTTCCCTCTTGAAAGGTTGATACATAACTCAGATATTTCAGGTAATGTGAGCTGTGATATATCCCCTTTTCCCATCATGTTAAGGATATCCAACCATTCATCCCTAATTGTTTTCAACAAAAGAGCTTTTAAGGTGTCTTGATCTAAGTTTTCTATTTTTGCTCTTTTGATGTTGTAATGAAATCTCTCCAACAAATCTTCCAAGTTTTCATCTTCTTTTTGTAACATCTTAAACACTTCTTCCTTATGATTGACCGGCATACAATAATCCAAATGCCTCTCTAGAAATGCTTGTTTCATGTCTTCCCATGTCCTAATAGAACTATTGATCAAACTCATAAACCACTTCAATGCTGCTCCTTTCAATGTTGAAGGAAATAGTTTAAGTTTTTGAGCATCTTGTAAGTAGTCATAAGTTCTACATAGGATTTCAAATTCAAATAGGAAGGTTTCAGGATCTTCAGTTTTAAGTCCATAGAAGTTTGGAAGGACAGAGGGTGAAATTTTTTTCATGGTTGTATTAGTTTCTTCATCTATTATAGGGAACCCAAAAGAGCTTCCCATTTCTCTTCTACCTCTTCCTCCTTCTGCACCTCTACCTCCTTCTCCTCTACCTCCTTCTCCTCTACCTCTACCTCTACCTCCAAATAATGTGTGTTCTCCATTAAAGACTCCTCCTCCTCCTTCTTCTGCCATGGTTGACTCTCCTGTGGAAGTGGAAAAGTTTGTGTCCCTAACAGGAGTCTTTAGATCTTCTTCTAAGGCAGGTTCAGTGGATGAAGTGAAAGGTTTCTCTTAATGGAATATCTGATCTTAGGTCTTCTAGAAGTCTAGGATCAGTAAAGGATGGAATGTGGGTCTGAGTTGAAGGTGTACTAGCTCTTGGTCTAGGTGAAACAAGTGGTGTTCTAGGAATCAAACTTCTGTTTCTGCTGCTTATGAATCTACCCCTTGAGTCTCTGTCTCTACGCATATAATTGTTTTTGGGAGTTAAGAAACAAAGGTTACCTAGTTTTCACTTCTCCGGCAACGGCGCCAAAATGTTTGGTCTCAACCTAGTCTCCTAAATTGAGTTCATTTAATTGTCAACCAGGGTTGGTAAACTGCTGAAGTGAAGTGCACTGTATGTGCCTAAGTGTTTGTTTCTTAATGCGTTGTGTTTAGTGTTTTATGATGTTTTTGGTCTTTTGATGGTTTTATGTTCACAAGGAAAAGAACTAAATGCTAGTGGAAGGAAGCTACTGGTTAAAAACAGAGTGAAGCCTATTTATTGATGACAAATGACAAATGCAAATGAAAATACTGAAACAGAATCAAACCTAAACTATGACTAAGCAGAATACAAAGCTTGATAATGACTTCAAGAAAATGAATCAAAACATAAACTTAACTTGTCCAATTCTTTCATTAAAGGTATTTTTGAAGAGCTTGAGAAATGGGCAACTAAGTATACAAATTCTTCTAACTAAACAATTAAACAATCAGCTTATAATGATACAACATCTTATCCATGATTAAAGATTTGTTGAAACATATTTGGAGAAGAACATTGGTAACATCATAAAATCTCTACTCTAAGAATAGCTCCTAATTCTATTCTGCAACTTAATTTAACATCACTAAACTTTACTCAAAAGTTATAGATTTCTTTTTAAAGTAGTCTTTTGAGGAAAGGCTTTGTTTATGAAATGATAAAGAGGTTGCAAAAGTACTTCAGGCCTTGGGATGATACTGTCTTCTGTCCAGATGGTTATGATTCAATTATAGATTTGGAACAAAAGAGATTTTGTAAATAATGAAGGCCGTAGTGTTTAAGTTTAACAACTAATGTAATCTAATATGCAATGGATGACAACTAAATGTGGAATGTAAATACAATGAGCTAGGCTAGAACTGAACTAAGGTGCCACTAGTCTATAATAAACAGTGTTGAACTAACAAGCCATTATCAAACTTAAAACGAAATAGTAGAGCATGAATTGAATGCAATTTGACTCCGGAGTACCCTAACTAAGTTATCATGCAATTAATCTATGGGATTCTACAGCCTATTTTTTCCATCATGAATGGTATTTTGGAAGAGCTTGTTAGAACAATCCTGGCTGTACAATTCAGTGCAAATGCAAACATAAAGACTGAAAGCAATTTAAAAACTAAGACATCACAGATATCTCCTACCCATTATTATGATATTTTGGAAGAGCGTTTTAAGAGTAAGATCAGCTATGCTACTTAGTGTAAACAAACAACTGAAACATTCAGTATCACAGTCATGCCTTAGACATCATAAGGATTTTTTGGAAGAGTTTACTAGAATAAGTTCAACTGTGATAATGAACAAAAGAAATTGCAATTAAAATCTATCACACTACAACCATTTCTCATTCATTATCATGATCTTTTGGAAGAGTTTCTTAGAACAAGTATAGCTATAGTGACTAATGAAATTAACTATGAACTCAAACTTCAAAAACATGAAAACAAACTAAGATACTTATCTAAATTACGAAAGTAAAGCTGTGCAGGAGGCAGGGGCCCTCTACCACCAGACGGAATCTAACTCAAAATCAACTCAACGCGTTCAAAGCAATGTTGTCTTCTTCATTAAAGGAAAATAACTTGAAATAGAGTATTCTCGGTCTTCAGAAATATAGCAGTCAATCCATGAAATCTAAGCAAAATCTAGCGCTTGTCTCTCGGTTTCCCGAGTGTTTTTATAACAAATCTACATAACAGAACTTACAACAATATGGGGATCATTGTCTTTCCTTATCAAAATCGTACTAGGACTCTAAAGATGGCAGCGTAAAGGGACAAAGGACATCTGGACTGTCCTAGTCCTATTAGAAGTCTGCCTCCTTGAATGAGTTCCCATGTACCAAAACCACGTCCAGAATTCGGTTCATTCTTCATGGTGAGCAACGAACAATGAGGACATGATGTGGAATATACCCATGTGTGGCTTTTCCTGAGAGGACACCTGGAACATGCTTGAACATGAAGACAGCTGCAGAATTGGCGGTTAGCTACGAAATGTCTGCATTCTGTAACTAGTTTCGGTTCAAAATGCATTACAATGACAAAATCACAAAACTTAGAAAGTTAGCCATGTTATTCATTCTAAAAGTAATTTTAACTAATTTCATTGATCAATTGGGCCTGGGATAACAATGGACAAAGGAAAATGGGGTAAAGTAAGATGAAAGAAAGAACAATCTTGGGGCTCAACAATTACTATTCTAGATAGGCCTGGAAAACAAAATACAGTTGCTAATTTCCTATCTAGAATCCAAAATATCAAAGACAATACTCCAGTTGAGGATAAATTTCCTGATGAATATCTCTTTGCAATAACTACTCAAACTCCTTGGTTTGCAGATATTGCCAATTACTTAGTTTCAGGAAAATTACCTTCAAATATGAATGCTAGAGAGAAAAGAAAAATCATTCAAACAAGTGCAAAGTTTTCATGGATTACTAATGAATTGTACAAGACAGGTCCAAATCTTATTATCAGAAGATGTATTCGAGAAGATGAAATGCCTGAAATTCTTAAGGCATGTCATGATGAACCTTGTGGTGGACATTTTGCTGACAAGAGGACAACCTATAAAATCCTTCATTTAGGATATTATTCGTCATCCATCTTCAAATATGCCAAAGAATATGTTAAAAGGTGTGGCAGTTGTCAAAGGGTAGGGAAACCTGCTCCTTCAAATGAAATTCCATTACAACCTCAGGTACATATTGAACCTTTTGAAAAATGGGCTTTGGATTTTGTTGGACCTACCAATCCTCCATCTAAATAAAAGAAGTATATCCTGGTATGCACTGATTATGTCACTAAATGGGTAGAAGATAAAGCATTACCTTTTGCTAATGAATTTTCTGTAGTCAATTTTCTTTTTGAGGATGTCTTTACTCGTTTTGGTGTTCCAAGAGAAATTGTAACAGATCAAGGAGCTTAATTTACATCAAAGATGGTGCAAAAGATGGCAGAAAATTACAAAATCAAGAACATGAAGTTTACCCCTTACCATCCACAAGCAAACGGCCAGGTTGAATCTACCAACACGGTGATTGAAGGAATTCTCACAAAGACTGTTCATCTACATAGAAGAGATTGGGTAGAAAGGCTTCCTAAAGCCTTATGGGCCTATAGAACTACATGGAGAAACACAACAGGACATAGTCCTTATGAACTTGTTTATGGGAAACAAGTCTTGTTCCCCATAGAATTTCATATCAAAACCTTCAAGATGGCAGTCCAACTGGGACTTGATTTGATAGAAGCATAGACTGAAGCAAATTAATGAACTAGATGAAATCAGACAAGATGCAATCCAAAGAACCAGCATAGTCCAACAACAAAGGACTCAATGGCATGACAAGTATATCAAAGAGAATAAGTTTCAAGAAGGGGACTGGGTACTCTTGTTTGACTCAAAATTCAAGGATTTTCAAGGGAAATTTTAGACTCATTGGCTTGGGCCATATGATATTGAGAAAGTCTTTGAAAATGGAGCAGTAAAGATCAGAACAATAGATGAAGAAAATGTATCTCTTCTTGTAAATGGTCATAGGCTGAAATTATATCATAAGCCATTTTTAAGAGAAGATTTTGTCAGAAAATTTCAGGATAACATTGATCTAGAGTTAGTGAAGAAGAAGAATTCTTCTTCACTAACTTAGCTTTTATTTTCTATTGATAAAAAAATAATAATAATAAATAAAAAAATAAAAATAAAATACAAAAATAAAGTATAAGTATGAAAATCAATCAATGATTGGCATTCGTATGCAGAAAGTACAGGGTGAAAATCAGTACTCCCTGACATCCTATACTTTCATTTTTCTTTTCTATAACTAAGTGTTCATGTTTGCAAAATACAAATTGCAAATTCATTTCATTTCACTCCATATTTCATCTCATTCCATTTCCATTCTATTTTCACTTTCATTCCATCATAACATTTTTTTCACTCCATATTCATATTCCATCTCACTCCACATCCACATCCATAATTCATATTCTTTTGATACATCACATTCTGCAGCCAAATCATATCCTGCAACCAGGTACATTCTGTAGCTATTCATATTTTGTAGCTAATCCTATTCTGCAGCCAATATGATTCTGCAGCCTACTCCAACAAATAAAGACAAGATGATTTCAATAACGTACCATGGGACTATGTTCTAAAGACCACCATGCCACAAAAAGGAGGACCTAAGGAGCAAAATCAAGCATAAAATGCAACAAGGTTAAATTCTGAGGTAAATTGTGAAAAATTATTTTAATAGCAAAAAGTTAAAACATGAAATAGGTATAATGTGTATAATCATATGTTTCCTAAGAAACCTATATTTCGAATTGATTAACCCCTGTCATGAAATATCTTTACCATATCCCTTATCTAACGTTCCATAACGATCCATCATTAAAATCTTAATTAATGACTAATGATCATAATCATAAACGTGGCCTATTAGGCCACGTCTCTCTAAGATCGTAGCATTCACTTATTTCCCCACAACTTCACCATAAACTCTCCATCGGATCCATAGCCATTTCATTCTCTTCCATGGCTTAATTATCTCCATCGTTCATTCACCTCCATCACACTTTGCATCTAATCCATTTTCAAACACAGAAGGGTAATTCTGAAGGAAAAGATAATCTGCATAGGAGAAGAATGGGTCTAATTGTCAGAACAGAGCCATTAGGAGTCAAATATATGGAGGGACATCCACAAGTCAGGGAGCTACTACAACAAGCAGGATGGTTTAATTTTATAGAAAATTTTGATGGCTTCCATAAAAAGATTACCAAATCATTTGCCAGATATTTTGATGGGGCTGAGGTAGAGATTGGAGACATCAAATTCAAAATAGCAGAATCATTTTTGGCTGAAGAAACAGAACTCCTAAGGCAAGGAGAACAGTGGTTCAAAAACAAAGAATTTCATAATGAGTCATGGAAGGAGATGCTTAAAAATCCAGGTATGGATGTTTCAATCTTTAGGAAAGGAATTCCAAGTACTGCTCTAAAAAGTAAGTGGAGAAACATGCTGCTAATTTTGCAAAAATTTATAACATGTGAAGGGAGATTTGGAACTATGTATGTTTACCATATCAGGTTATTAATGAATTTTCTAGAAGATGGTGAGATAAACTTACCTTTCTTTTTACTCAATAGTCTAAAGAGAATGGCTTCCAATGTCCAAAAGAGAGTCCAAATTTCAGAAACCACTCTGCATCATCATGGTTTAGTAAAAATATTGGTTGAATTCCACTTAAAGAGCATAGGGGACCATTGGGAAGATTTTCTTGTGAGAAATAATTTTCAAGGACAGGCAGAATCACCACCTAAGGAAGGAAATGTTAGGAGAACTGGCATGGTTATTGAAAACAAGCCTGACACCCCACCATAGGAAGAAGATGAAGAACTAATTTTTGAGAAGTTAACAGAAATTAGAAAACAAATTAGGGCCAGAGGAAAAGAAAATAAAGCAAGTGAGGATATTGATAAAGAGGATGGGAATCCACCAAAGCTGATAAGGAGCTCTAGATTCCAAGGTATTATGAAAAATACATTGACAAAGGAGACAGAATTCATAAATATAGAAGATGAAGAAACCTCAGTTCAAACACCTGTTAACAATTCTCCTACGTTCAATCCTCAAAACTCTCCTCTATATCATTTTGAAGAAAGACCTAGTAGAAGATCTCCTAGTATAGACCCAGTTCAGCAGCAAATATATGATTATGTGGAATCATTGGAGAGAAGTGCCTTAATGAGTCAATAAATCCCTGGCAATCCACAAGAACCTCTGATTGAAATTCTTAAGCAAGATAAGTATGAATTAGAGATATTGAACAGGCACATTAAGAATGAAAATGAGATTTTGAAAGAGCAAGTCAAGTTGAAAAATACAATGAATGATAACTCTACTTTACAGCTAGAGATATTACACAAGGAAAATAGGAAACTGAAGAAGAAAAACAAGAGGTTAAACAGAGCACTCATAAACCTCATATTCAAATTACTC
This sequence comes from Pinus albicaulis, assembly GCA_034641835.2. Classification (NCBI taxonomy): domain Eukaryota; kingdom Viridiplantae; phylum Streptophyta; class Pinopsida; order Pinales; family Pinaceae; genus Pinus; species Pinus albicaulis. Next base: position 1,671,326,175 of record CM076581.1, read on the forward strand.
ATGAAAAATCCAAGGATAACACTGACTTCCAAAAGAAACAGAAGAATAAGGCTGGATGTTTTGGCTGAAGTATCAGAGCACATGCAGTAAGGTAGAAGAACTTAAAATTTTGGTATATTGCATGAGGACATGCAATGGTTTTGCAGTAGGGGGTATGTTGAACCCCAAAATTGCCCTTTCCTTTACAAATTTCTCATCTCATTTTTCCTCTCTTTCATCAATCCATAAGCCCTAATCAATGAAGAATGTTTAGGTTTATCTCAAGGATACATGCAATTGATTGACATATTGTATTTTCATGGTTTTTGTTATTTTAATAAGTTTTTGCAGATTGGCTACAGAATGCAGCCTATTCCGTAGCTGACCAGGCGTTCCATAGCTACTTTTGTGGTTGAATATGTTATAGGTATATGTTGAAGGAATGGTCCACATGGGTAGTCTCAGAATCTATCCTACATGGATTTCTTCCTATCCACAAGGACCAGATCGACAAATAAAGAGGCCTAATTCAATGGTCAAAGCTCAAAGTCAAGAGACCGTTTCACACAGCAATTAGGACTCTTCATTTGCTCCGTAGCAAATCATGATTCCTAAGAGTCCTAGTTTGATTATAATTTGAAGATACACGTGTAGCTATCTTTATTCATAGTTAGTTATGCAATTTCTTATAAATAGAGGTTTTATAGAACCGAGAACAAGCTAAGTTTTTATAGAACAAGTTCAGAATTACAGTGAGATACTCTATTTTCTAAAACTCTGTTTCAAAAAAGAAGATCATTTCTCAGATGTTTTTTTGATCACATTTTTAAGGAGTTATGGAGTTAACCAACTTGGTAGCAGAGGGCCCCTGTTGCTAAAGGAGGTTTTTAATGTTTTCTAGTTAGATTTGCTTCAATTTTGTTTTTGTATTTTTTTTCTGTTCATGCTTAATTTCCAGTTTTCAATCAGTTTAGATGAAACTATGTAGATTTGCCTTCCGAAACGTTTTCAAGGAGATAGGTAACTCTGTCTTCAGGATTGGAATAAAAGTTGAAGTGTTGAGAAACATGGTTGCTTAGTTCCCTGCTTTCATCTTTCAAAAATAGTTGTCAATTGTTGTGTCTAACTAAGCATTTATAAGTCCATTTTTCCTATTTACCAAATCTTATATTGAATGGTTGAATGTCTTATAAGAGCAGTGACTGAATAGATTTAATTTCTTGTTATTTGCTTGCTAAGAATAAGGGTGTAACTGATTTATTTGAAAGTCATACCAAGGGGTCACAAGCTTCAAAATTGGATGAGACTTGATAAGTTAATTATTCACTTAATTGGTTGTAGATAGAAGATCCTCATTTCATTGCAACAAAACAATATTCTTAAAGTTCAACCTGACAGAGACTAATTTGAATATACTTTGCAAGGATGATTAAATGATTAGATTTGATGCAGTGTTTGAGTTACTACAATTCTTTAGTTTAGATAGATGCAATGATTTCTTAGATACATTACCTCCAGAGGGTCACTCTCCACATATTGGGTAGATGGAGTAATTAAAGCATCTTAGATAAATTTCAATTGCATTCTCTGTTTTCTATTTTAGATTTTAGCAACTAAAGTGCAAACAGTTGATTTCATCTCATAGGGCTTTGACCTAATCATTGAATGTTGAAACAACCTGAAGTACAATAGTTGACACATTTCCATGCTTTCATTTTTCAAATATCAATTGAGTCATAGATCCATGGATTAGGTTTACTCACTAATTGAAGTACTTGCTATGTCTTTTTGCCCAAAACTAGGTCTTAGAACTTGTCCATAAACTTTGGTTTCTTTCATAGAAAATTAAGTTAGTTTCATAATACTTACTTTTCTTCCTTTTTAATTAGATTTATTATCGCTTTTGTAAATAGCCTAGGACTAAAATTACAAAACCCCCAAAACAACAAGAAAACCAGAAACAACGAAGTAAGGGAAGGGTCACTTAGGCACATATAATGCACCACACTTCATCAGTTTACTAGCCCTGGTTGATAATTAATGGAAGAAATTTAGGAACACTAAATTGACTAAACACTTTGTGAGCCTCCTAACCCTTGGTCCCACACATTAAAGATGCTACTCTCATGGAGACTCCCTCCCACTAACACTGCACTGTCCCTCAATAACTCTCCACTACCTCCATACCAACGTTGTTGATTTGGTCAAACTTGACCCCATCCACATGCTTCAACCTCTATTCACACCTGAGAGTGCTCTATCCAGCTAATAAGATGATCCACGTTCACATTAGAAGTGGTTTTATTCCTAATAAGGACATTTATGGGTCTCCCTACCCTCTTGTTCATTTATCTAAATGACAAAAGAAAAAATTAATATTCCAATTAGATGAAAGCTAATTAGGAATATTACAGTCCTCCCCTCCAAAATGTTGCTTGTCCTCAAGCAACTGCAAGGATGAATGCTGAAAAATCTCTTCTCCTTCCCAAGTGGCATCCACATCCGATAAGATCCTCCATTGAATCATATGTTCTCGAATCAATTTTCCCCTTAGATGCTCCTTCCAAGTGTCCAAGTTAGCTTTTGATGATAAAACCAAATGGATCACATCATGAGGAAGTAGGAGATCCATGGTGGCAACTATATGTTGTCTAATGTCCTAATTGAAGCATGGGATATGAATGATGTTGAAGGTCTTACTCCCAATGAGCAACTCCAATCCATGTGCCATTCCTCCAACCATTCCAACAGCAGAGATTAAAACATCATCAACACATGGAATCAAAATCAGAGATACACTGACTACTATATAAAATATCATAGGGTGATAATAGTCCCTTAAGTGGAACCAATGCATTTCTGCTCCTTGCTGCCCCAGAGCACATTGTGATAAGTAGCATCCCAGCAACTTGCTTGCTGACCCTGTCTTCTCATCTGCTTGGGGGTAGTAACTGATGTTTGGTGTCAACTGAATACACCGCAAACAATAAAATATATGCCTAAAGCCTTCTAGGAAATGGCCATCCCCATCATTGATTGTGGCTCCAAGAAGATCATGAAGTCTAAAGAGAGGCTTGCCCTCTTGTGGAGAAATTCACTATAAATAAATGGAAAAGGAATGCAAATACTTTGTTAGTTGATTAATAAGTACAAAGATACGACCTTTACCATGTACTGTTGGCAAGCTGGTGATGAGGTCCATAGATGAGCTCTCCCATCTCTCTATCGGAAAGGTAAGTGGTTGTAATAACCTTACAAGGTGGTTGTTTTCCTCCTCATTCTTCAAGAAAACCATACATCTCCTGATATGTTGGAGCACATCCTCCTTGAGACCCTCCCATGAGAATATCTCCCTAACAACTTGATAGGTCCCAATGAAATATTGGTGACCGAAAAGGAGTGAATCATGTGTTGCATGTAGAATATTCTTCTTGAGATTAGAACCTCTAGTCAAGAAGATCTGATCCTGGTAATAGATGACTCCATCCATCACTCTATACCTCTCATCCGTCACCTGCCCTTCAAGCACTTCACATATGAAGTGGTTCTTTGAATACTACACCAATAGTTGGGACTCCCAATCTAGATCCATCCTCAACCATGACAATGTTGCTGGCATTTGTGATAAGACACCTATCACCTCATTACTCCCCTCTTTGACATGCTCAATTCCAAAGCCACATGTCGAAATACCGGTATCCCAATCTTGTTGCCTCCCTTGCAATTTCTTCTGCTCAAGTAAGGGTTGAAGTTTATGGAAGTTAATCTTCACTTGGAAGCTATTGCCCATCCAAAACTTCGTGAGTTTGGCCAATATATGCATGAATTCCAACAACCCCTTACCATATATGGAATACTCCTTCCTGTGGGGAAGTATCTTCTGATTCTCCAAGGCTATGGAGTAGCCCCTTTGCACCATGATTGTGCCATCATCCACTCCTGAAACACCTCCTCCCAGCATAATAGGCTTGGTGAGAGAAGGTAATATTGATACTGAGTAACTACCCATCTCCTCCTTGAGCCTACCAAAGACTCTATGCATTGTGCTAGACTCACCCAAAGCTCCCTTCTTAGCTAGATCTATGAATGATGCTACTTGTTGTGAGAACTCTTTATCCAACTCCCGGTCCAGGGGCCTCCTTAGTGGAATGCCTCCAAATAATATAACATCATGGTTCAGATTCAACTGCATATCTAAGTGGATGGATGTGTCCCTACTCTCACTACGCAAATGAGGCTCCATCTTATATGCAGAGGCTACCTGAGGTGGATAAGTGTGCATGCCCCTAACCATATGATGCTTACTACTCTTCTTATCTACCCATTCCATCTGAAAAGTCTCCCAATATGTGGTGACTTTCACCAATGTAATCAACCATTGCACACCCAATATCACATTGGTGTCAAGAATGTTGACCACAAAGAAGTGATAAGTCAAAGTGTATGTCCCCAAGGTTACACACAATGTCGGGACATATTTCATACACTACATGGTTCTAGCTCTTGGAACCAAAACTGAGAATCCCTCAAAATCATCAGTTGGCATTACTCTCCTCTGTACTAACTGAGCATCAATAAAGTTGTGGGTAGCCCCATTGTCAATCAACATTGATACTCTCTGATCCTTAATTGTACCTTGGACTCTCAAAGTCAGATACTTGGGTACTCCCCGCAAAGATGAAAGGGCTCCTCCAACTAGAGCAAATTCCCCATTCCCACCTCTTGGTAGTGGTGGATCCTCACCTGTTATCATAGCATTTTTATCCCCTTATAGCTCCTCTTCTTCCTCCTCCTCACTATCAGAGAATGCCACTATATAGTGTGCCTTCCCTGCAGCACACCGATGCCCCGGTGCCCATGGTTCTTAGCATGTGAAGCAAAGCTTCCTCCTCCTTAAGTCTCTTCAGATATCATCATTAAGAGGCCCTTTTCTCTGGTTCTCCTTGGGAGGAAGAACCTTCACATCTTTCCCCTTTGACTGAAAAGTGTGCCTTGGATGAAATGGAGCTCTTTCTCTTGGCAAAGCATCCTGTAAATCTCTAGCCCTCTCAATAGCATCTTGGAGTGTAGCTGGCTTAGTGGATTTTACCAACCCATGCAGATTCTCTGCTAGCCCATCAATGAACATATAGACCCTCCTAGTTGTAGATAAATATGGAACCATGACAGAAAGTTTTAGCAATTCAGAGATATAGGTCTTTGGATTACCTGACTGCTTGAGCTTGGCTAGCTCAATAAAAGGTGACTCTGGGTCTCTTTGATCAAACCTCTCCACTAATCTCTGGGTGAACTCTGAATATGCAGTCACATTGGCATGCCCCAATGTAGAAAGACCATGAAACCACCAATCATGTGCCTCACCTTCAAGGTGCAACGCTGCTATATTAATGGCCTCAATCTCCTGTACTTGGCTCAACTGAAAATAGATGTCTATTTTCTCCACCCAAGGCTTGGATGTACACTTGGATGACCCATCAAAAGCAGGCAGAAAAAATCTACCCATAGTATGCTACAAATCATTGTTCTGCATGTACCCTCCACGTATATTGTTATTTTGGGGTCTCATGTTGTCCTTGATCTAACAAAACTCTTGAAATTTCAGGTTATCTTTAAATGACTGAGACTGAGACTCATACTCTATAAAATATTCTTCAAGAGTATCTTGTTTTTTGGGTCCTCCACCTCCATTTCCCACTGCTAGGAATGTAGGCATAGTGGAGCATTGGGAAACTTGTTGCCTCACTAGTTTTTCATACCAGTGATGTGAAATGTTGGAGCTTTCTCCATGTAGAAACCCTCTAGGGGATTCTTTATGTGTCTCCATCCTCATCTCCTTTATTTCTCGGGCAATATCCTACATGGTTTGGAGAAGAAGCTTGGGAAACTCATTTTCATCCATCTCTCCTGATATTGGAGTTTTACCTTTGTCCTCTTTGTTGTATGTATAATCATATCTCTGGTTTCTATTAAGATACCGCTTCTCCCTTTCTATGAGGGGCTCTTCTTCTTTTGATGACATAGCTATTGTACTACACAGGCTAAGCAAAGATTATGCTCTGATACCCTGTCATATTCCAAATTAGGAAATACAAGAATATAGCACATAAAACTGGAAAATGCAGCAAAATAACCATACATCAATAGGAGCATATCATAGAGCAATTTTATTAGCCAATATAGTAGAAAATGTATACAAGATATTGAGGAAAAAGACACTCAATCTAGGCAAACAAGCCTCAAATGACCTAGTACATCAAATATGAAATGTTGTTGCTACATAAAAATGTTGAAGAACATATTACTATACAGTCCTATGGAGAATAACTGCATGCTAGAACTGAAAACACAAGGATATGCTGATAGAATGCTTAGAAAATGTCGGGATCAAAGATCTAGGCTTTCTAGCACTTTTCGAAGACAACCCAGAAGGGGTTTCCAGAAATACACAAGATGAAAATTGCAGCCCTAGGGCTGAATAATGCACTGTAAATGTGTAACTAATAGGAGGTGGCTGATCTGATATAGAAATGTCTAATACTCCTCCAATAGATCTTCCGAATGAAATTTTTCTCCCCTCCCTGGAAAACCAACTCACAAACTTGGGCACTAAGCCCTCCACTGCAATTGCCTTGCAAAATAACGCAATTTATGAAGGGGACTGCACTGTAGGTCATGGTTTCTTCTTGGCCTAATGCTGGATAATGGAATAATGCTCAAGGAACCTCCTTGCTAGCCTCCGGAATGAAGGGCTACTCCCCTCACTAGAAAAGAAGCTCAGGAACTAGGTTTGTCAACCCTCCACTGCTAATTGCCCTGCAAAACAACAAAATTATGAAGGAGACTGCGCTGTGGATGATGGATAAAGCTTGGCCTGATGTCGGATGGTGGAAACAAAGCTCAATGAACCTCTCCTAAGTGGGCACTCAAAGTCCCCCGAGGATGAGGGTGGGATTTCCACTCATAAACACCCTTGTGCTATACACCACAACAAACTCCGCTAAACGGTTGAAGCGTGCAAAAAGTCATAAAATACCAAGACATAAACAATAATTAGAATGTATTCTATGGCTGCCATCCCCTTCCTTATATGATTTATGAGCCTCCTCACCCTTGTTCCCACACATTAAATATTCTACTCTCATGGAGACTCCCTCCCACTAACACTGCGTTGTCTCTTAATAACTCTCCACTACCTCCATACCAGCGTTGTTGATTTGGTCAAACTTGACCCCATCCACATGATTCAACCTCTATTC